>CM063296.1:13702699-14118949 GCA_032173965.1 Sitta carolinensis | reverse complement strand
GAAAATGTAACCATTTCCAACCAAAAATGTGTCTTCTAAAGACTGCTCAATAATATACCTTTATACAAATAATTTAAAAAAAAAATATATCCAAGATTTGAAATGAACTTTTTCTGCCACTTATGAAAAGAGGAAGCTCAGAATATTCAGACTGTAAGAAAAAGAATACACAGTCTCAATCTAAGTCAGTATGATAATTTATAAACAAGAATAAAACAAAAGAAAGTAACAGGTTGCAAAATAAAAACTATTTAGAGACAATCCTTGTTCATAATAAGATATGGAGTCCTACAAAATTGTTGTTTCTTCCCTTTAGAAAGGATTAGTTACCATAGCAACTAATACATAACGTGACATCCTTTGCTGCTCCCAAGATCTACAGAGCACTTTTTAAGAGAAGAAATGTTAATTAGTATCTAAAAGAGTAAAGGAGACAAGGTCTTTCTGCACTGTAGGGAAATCATGTTGTTATTTGGTTTCCCTTTGCAGGTGTTGTGGAAGAGCTGGGTGGGGGGCCTGTGCTTCCATTGGTCACACAGACAAGGATGGAGAGGCTGCTTTGACTCTGTTCAGGCACCCCTGAGCATAACCTCTGCCCTGGCCAGCTGAAAATCTGTCTGCACTGCACTGGACTCAGGTTAGTTGCAATGAGAATCTCACTTGTAATGCTGGGAGGTGCTGCAGCATCCCAGTAAACTCTGGGCTCAGCCCTGCTGTGCAGTCAGTGCATGGCCACAAGGCACACACATCTCTAAAGACTTGTAAATATCCACAGTCTGAAAGAAAATGGTGAGACCAAACCACCAGGGAGATAGAGGTACAGAATCACACAGACTGGAAAAGATCCTTTAAGATCATTGGGTCCAGGCAATACAAGGGTATGAGTCTTATTTTTGTGTTACTAGTCCAGTGAAAATACAAGCGGTAGGAAAAGCTTCGAATGGATAATCTGTTTAATTCTTTCTCTGGATAAATAACACACAGAAAGAAATATATTATTCTTGATCAATGCCTGTGGAACATAGGAAAAAATATTTTGCTATGCCTCCTAGGATATTTCTCTGGGGGGTAAAAACTCATATTGGGATGTTATGCAGCCCTTAGAAATAATTTTCAAGGGCTATTTGCCTGTTTTCTATTTAGAGTTTTGGGTTAAAATGAAGAACTGAAAAAAATTATCTGATGTGGATTATGCACAATGATTTTCTGTCTTTAAACTACCTGTGGTTCAAGTCCCAGGAAACTGAAATTAGAAGAAATGACAAATCCTTGGTTTTCCCTTCATTTAAAAGAAATTCACACAGTTTTTCTCCATAACATCCATTATCAGTTCTCTGAGCCTGTCCAACCCCCCAGTAAATCACATTAAAAAAATTCACAGTACATTTACTTATGATTGGAATTAGGCTATCCCAGATTCTTTGAAAAAAGATGCTTTTGGAAGATGTTTGTCTGGATCAGAACCAATAGAAAGGCCTCTGGGCTAAATTTTCCATCATTTTATATGGGTTTGTTTTGCTACATTGATGATCCCGCTGTTTGTGTGTCACTTAGAGAACTCCTGAACTGATGGTAATAACATCAAATATTTCCTACTCCCTATTTCTCCAGCTATGAACTCGGACTTCCTTTCATGCTTAATCTCACAGGGAAAATAAAATACATTGGTTTACTTTTCACTGGGAAAGTCAGGTTTGAAAGAAGAACCATTAAAAGGGTAGTAGTATCTTTTCTAAAATTTTGGGAACATAAAACTCCCTGCTCCTGTCACCTTCACATTCCCATCCAGAGTTCCAGCTGATGAATAAACAGACTGGAGATTATCACACGGGGTATGTTCATGTGTAAAATGAAATTCCTATTAAAGTTCACTGCTTCAAATGATAGATGCTTTGTAGCTCTTCGTGTAGAGGCTCCTGTTGAGTTCTGTCACAATATACTGAAATCGTCTTTCTTCTCTCATCCTTCTATTTAGCGCTAGAACAAAGTGATCTCTTTGATGAGTCTTTGTAAGGTCTTTGACAGAAAATGCCAACAATTATTGAATTTCCAACTACAGAAAGTCAGCTTTGGCCATAAGTGACTTGCTCATTTATTTATTTAAAGCCCGATTTTGAGTTCCTTTCAGCGATGTTATTTTGAGTGTGCTCACAGTAAATTGAAATCTTCAGCCCCACGTATGGACAACAGTGCATGAGGATGGCTTGTGCTGTGTCCTCTAGTCCTCCCTGGCTAGCACAGATGGTTTTCCTTTCTCACATAAACCTACCTGCCTCTATGTCCCATGAATTCAACTTTGCAAGTGGTCAGGGGATAAAACAACATATTTCTGTGAAATCTAGCCTTTGTCCTGGCTCCAGACCCCACAGCCATGCAGGACACAACTTGCCACAATACCCCATGGAGCTGAGCTTTCCCCTTTGTGATGTGCTCAGCAGTACTTTTAAGAAGCAAGCTTATGTTAGGTTTGCCTTATCTACCTGCAAGTAAGCAACAACTCTGGCATCAGTTCATCATAATCCAGGTATTCCTATTTCTTGGTTTTTGGTGAAAAAAATGAGAGCTTTTCCTGAATTGATTCTGCAGTTTAAGTTCCATATTAATTTCTATATGGCTGTCATCTGGGAACTTAGATTAATGATGGCTTGCAGTGCTGTTTCTCATATGAAATTAAACATTCCTTAAATCCATTTCCATTAAATTCTAGTCTATTGCCAGAGATGTTCATTCCAGTGAAATATGCCTAGTGAAAACAAATCAATGCAATTGCATGCTTGGCCAAGTGTCCCCTAGAAATGCACCTCAGGAAAGTGAGATCAAGAATTAAGATGTGCAGAACTGGCTTTGTTTGTTTGTTCCAAACATACAGAAACAAGTCTCTACTTCTTCTGCTTAGGGGGTTAATTTTTCTCATGCCAGCATCAGCACTTCTACTTAGCTTGCATATTTTTCTGATTATGCAATGAGCCTCTCCTTTCCTGAGTTGATTCAAATTGTTTAAACAGGCTGGAAATGTGCTGTCCAGGGTGCTCTGTTTTAAGAGTTGAAATTAATTTCCTTGGAATTATTCCTGGAAATCATAATCTATACATCTATATTTCATGTGAGACTGGGCAGTTATGTTGTCTTTACATCAGCTCTGGACCTAATTTCATCTACTTAATGTAATGGTCTAGAGGGTGTGCCTGCCAGCCCCAAATCTCTCCTTGGTATGTATTCAGTTTACAAATCATATCCTTCTGTAGCAAACTGTAATTATGCCCATTTTAGGTCTGCATCTCTATTACCATCAGCCCCCAATGAGTTTGTGTGTCAGGTTTTCTATCTAAGCTGCAGCTAATGCCAACTGTGAAGGATGATTTTATTCACATGTTCCTATTGTACCCTAAGTTCTGCTAAGAGGTGGCTGGAGCAGAGAAAACTCATGGCAAGGAGCAGTAGGGAGGGTATTTTTTATTTTCCTTGGGGATCCACTGAGTACAACCAGGGAAAGACCATTCTGGAGTCCACAAGGGATTTGAATCATTTGCACAAGAGCAAGTCAGGACTCTGCAAGGGGATGATGGAATGAGTCTCCCGGGGTGGAGAAGGGACGAGGCAGAATTTGGTTTAATTCAGTGCAAATGAGAAGAATACCACACAGGCAAAGTTGTTTATGGATCTTTGTTTCTTGTTTCCTTATCTTGCCCAGCGCATTTCCAGATTTAAAATGTTAACTATGTTGGCCTATATTTCAGGATATATAGGAAAGCCCTTTTTATTCAAAAGCAGCTCCTGCCAGAAGAAAAATCCTTTCATCTCTCCGAGAGGAGATAAAGGGTATTGACCAAAAGAACAATGTATAAACCCAGTCCTTCTCTTGGGGCAATTTGTGGTTCCATAGCACTGGCCTTCTATAAAGCAACGTGGTATTTTTTATCTCCTTGTACAAATGGCAGAGCCACCTCTGCTACTCAAATACTGAGCTAAATTTTTGTCCTACCATCAAAATATAGAAAACTTCTAGGCTCCGACTTTGTGTGCCCTGGTGTAAAAAAAGAAGAAAGCACTTCCCTATTGTTCTTACTGCAGCTGCCTTGATTGAATCAGGTGTGTTAAAGTGAGGCTTTCTCATTTTAGTCTGCCCTGTTTCTAAGCGTGTTTCTTATGTGGACACATTTTAGAAATGTATCTTTAGTATAAATTGTGCTTTATAAGATATGGCTTAATCTTCACTTATAACATTTAAAATTATGGCAACGTTAGAAAAGTAGATTTGATAAATATTTGCCTAAATCCTTCACTATTGTGAAGGATCTTGGTTGCTTCTTCTTCCTTGTCTATTGAAACAAAAATATCAATTATCTCTTCAAACTTGTGCTCTAAATGGATGCATTGTTGTATTAAAATTTTTCTAAGTTACACTATTTCATGAGAACAGAATTTTCATCTGGGTTCATTTTTAGGTGTTGCACATATTTGTCTGGTTCTACTGCACAATTTTTTCCTCTTGAAAAGTGCTAAAAGCAGACCTATATGGTGTGTTCTGCTTTACATGAAATCAGCAGACTTCAGTAGCTGCTGTACTCATCCAAAGATATTCCTCACAGATGAGGTGCTTTGCCTGATTAAATGGAATCTTTCAAAACAGCCAATACTTTGCAAGTTATTTGTTTCTGAATTTAAGTCCTTTACAGGTTTTTTATTTGGCATAGGGAATGTTCTAATTCCAGATAACCTTCCTGAGGTGCTTTCCTCATTTTCTGAGAATTTTGACTTCTACTTTGAGGGTGTTTTCCAAGTTTCATTGCAGATAATGTGTGGTGTTCAGGAATCCTTCAGAGCCCCAAAGCCTAGCACAGGACAGTTCCATGGATTGTCTGCTTCCACCTGATTAGAATTAACAAATACCACTTCAAAGCTTATTGGAAGTATTTTGTTTCCCTGGATGAAGCCTCTTAACAGAGGAGTTTCCCCAGAAGAATTGTATTTCTGTGAAGGATGTCAGTGTGACTCACTATGCTCCTTTCCTACTAGAAAGAAGCTCGTGACTTTTCTTATCCTTTTGTCTTACTGTCTCTTTCCTTGGGCATTAATCTGAAGCAGGTGTTGGGGGTTGGGTTCACTTGTAGAATTTTTTTCTTTTTTTTCCTCTTTCCCATAAGTTGCCAGGTAACTAATGTCTGAGTACTTAAGAGTAGTTAATAAAGACAAAAGAAGTGGCTGAGGTGGGGGAGGGGGTCTTTTTTGGGTGTGTCCCGGGAATCCTGTTACGGGAGCACTGGTCTGCCTTGCCGGGAGCTGCGCCACGGCAAAATCCTGCTCTCTCTCCCCTTTGCTGTTTTCTTCGCTCCTGCTCCGAATGTTTCTCCAGCACCCCGGAACTCTGCACCCCCTGTCCTGCCGGGACTCGTGCTGCAGCTCCGGCCAACGCTGGGGAGCTTCTGATCCATCTCCAGCACCCCGGAACTCTGCACCACAGCTGCCTGTGTCAGGAACTGCACCAACAGGGAAAGGGTGCCAGCGGCAGAAAAACGCTGTGACTGTTTCCCTGGTTCTATCTGTTGTTCATATCATAGTTATTGTTGTTCTGTTTTACCTTGCTAAACACAAGTAAAGAACTGTTATCCATATCCTCATATCTTTGTCTGAGAGCCCCCTTCGATACCTGTCTTCCAAACTAAGACAGATTTTGGCACCCAATCGTGGGGCCTGAGGGCATCGAGAGGAAAAAGGATAATAGTTCTTGGGTGATCTGATTTTTGTTTGTTTTCTTTTTCTTTGTGTGTATTGAATTTAAGAACTTGTTAGGCGGAACCATGTTGTCTAGTTTACCCTGGTTTGGGTGGCACGTGGTCACGGCCATATTTCTCCCCTTTGCAGCCCCTTACCTAAACATGGGTCCCATAACTAAAGCTACTGTGGCGATTATCCAGTTTATTTTGTGGGTTGATAAGGTGAGGAATTCATGGATTTTTAACTTCCTCTGGAAAGCGAGCTCATGGATTCAGAGCTATCGCACACTAACTGGATGTTTGTGGGATTATTTTAATAATGGCACCTACTGTGAGAAAATTACACCAGGGGAAATTTTCTCCCAACCCTTCATCCAGCTCCTTGGGTCTACCCCAGCAGTTTTCGGAGGGTTCAAATTTTCTCATGATATCCTCCAGTGGCTGGTGTTGCTGATATGCCTGTTAAGTTTTTTCCATTCAGCATTCAGAGATATTAACCAGCCAGATTGGGTGGGGGTTCTGGTGAAGGAGATACGTGAGATGGGCCAGGTGCTGAAGGTGCTCCTCGCTAGTGGGAAACCCTCCCCCTTCCAGGAAGAGGCAGAGTCTGATGGTGCCGCAGTAGAACCCACAAATGTTACAACTGTCCAGGTTCCAGCTGAACTTCAAGGGCAGCCACAGCCAGCAGCAGTCGCCCCTGTGGAGACTAGGAAGTCTAAGATGAAATCAGATAAGAAAGGGGGCCCTCACAACCTGCAGGGGAGCCAGAGGTGGAGATTGTCACCGAGTCCCTGTCGTATGAAAGTCTCCATAACCTGAGAAAGGACATTGTGAGACGGGGCCGTGAGGCTTATACAGCCTGGTTACTCCGAGTCTGGGACCTCATGGGTAAAGGCGTGCAACTGGACGGGGGTGAGGCAAGGTATTTAGGACCCTTGACCCAAGACTCAGGTGTGGATCAGGTATTTGTAAGGGAGCCTGGGCCCCTTTCCCTCTGGGAGCGGCTTTTAATGAGTGTAAGAGAGAGGTTCGTCCACAGAGACAGAATGCAAGACTACCAGCATAAAATACGCTGGAAGACCCTTAAGGAAGGGATCCAACAGCTGAGAGAAGTGGCGGTATTGGAGGTGCTCTTTGGAAGGGGTGGACAGCATGATAATGACCCTGACAAGGTCAGATGCATGGGGCAAATGCTGTGGAGTCTGGCAAATCTGGGGCCATCCCAATACACCGCTTTCATTGCCACGATTAATTCTGATAACAACCGGGAGACAGTAGGTTCTGTTGCCAACAAGCTTAGGAATTATGAAAGTATGGTCAATGGCCTCATGCATGCTCATGTCTCTGCCGTAGTTAAGGAACTTAAAGAGGAGATGAGAGACATGAGGGAGGAAATGAGGGAGGAGATGAGGAAGATCAATGCAACACCAGTGCAAGTCACAGGCCCCGAACTCAAAGCCCAACATCCCCCAGCTAGAGGGAGAGGCTACACCCCACGGGCTGAACTGTAGTTCTTTTTGCGTGACCATGGGGAAGACATGGGGCAGTGGGATGGGAAACCCACTTCTGTCCTGGCAGCACGGGTGCGTCAACTCAAGGGAGAAACTCCAACCAAGGGAGTTCTACTAAAGTGAAGGTAGCAGCAACCTCCCATGACCGAGCTGCCTGGTGTGACAGAAAGGATGATGATCTGTCAGACCCCCTTGAAGGAACCTCAAGCATGTATGCCCAGGAAAGAAATAATAACCAAGATTAGAGGGGCCCTGCCTCTAGCCAGGAAGAGGTATGGGAAAACCGGGTCTTTTGGACAGTGTGGATCCAATGGCCTGGCACATCAGAGCCACAAAAATATGAAGCTTTGGTTGATACTGGTGCACAGTGTACTTTAATGCCATCAGAACATGTGGGGGCAGAACCTGTTTCCATTGCCGGGGTGATGGGGGGATCGCAGCAATTGACTCTGTTGGAAGCTGAGGTGAGCCTGACTGGGAAGGAGTGGCAGAAACATCCTATTGTGACTGGCCCAGAGGCCCCATGTATCCTGGGCATAGACTTCCTCCGGAGTGGCTATTACAAAGACCCAAAGGGACTCAGGTGGGCTTTTGGAATAGCTGCTGTAGAGACAGAAGGCATTAAGCAATTGAATTCCTTGCCTGGACTCTCAGAGAACCCATCTGTAGTCTGGTTTTCTGGGCCTGAGGTTTATGAGTTTCTGAACTCGGTTTCTTCGTGGTGTTTGGGTTTCGGAGGACCTTGTTCCCACGGGCTTGACATAAACATCCCAAGTGTTATTGTAACAAGAGTGATGTTTTGTATTCTTTTCTGTGGGATGGACTTGTCTCTATCCCTTGGTTTGGGCCAATGGTTAGAAGAGTTCTGGCACTCTTCTAACCAATGAGAGTGGCCTGTTCCAAAAGGTATATAAGGAGGTGGTATGAATAAATGGGCCAGGAACTCTTCTGCTCCTTTTTAAAGCCTTTATTGTGAAATCAGCCTGGGGGAGGGGGCTCGAGGGGTCCCGCTCACCGCCACTGCTCCCTGTGGACAACGAAGAGGAGGAGGTGCAAGCAGCTTTGCCTTAACGACAGAGCTGGAGTCTCCGCCCTCGCAGGAGTCCCCTAGGAGACTACTTGGCTCGTTTAAAGTCCAGGGGGGTGACTCCGAGCAAGTCTTATTCTTGTTACAGTCAGATGTGAGATGATTAAAAACTGTTCTCCAGATAGCTGCTGTTCTTCCCAATCTTCTAGGGTGGTTTGGCGAAGTATCTGTTTATTAGTTTCTAAACTTCAGCAGTTTGTATGCGGTGCTCTCACTCCCGTGGTCCCTCGGGGTCTGGGAGTTCACATGGTTTACATACTGGGTGGAGCCACTGGTTGTCATGGGGAAGAGTAGGGGAGCAGTGGAGGCGGGGCCCGACAGACGCAGGAACGAGGAAATAGGATACAGGACACAGGATACAGGAACTTGGGATAGGGCTACAATACAGACACGAGGTAGGTGAGTTTTTTTAACACTATTCAACAGTTACAAAAGTTGCTACTACAAACATTAATCTTGCAACTACAAATATGGTTAACAATAACTCTTAACTCTTTTCTTTCTAACAATATCCCCCCTCTTATGTTTTGATTGGGCTTTAGTCCGCATCAATCTTCAATTTCTGAATCATTGGAGTATATTTCTCTAGATTTCTGGTATTGGTTATATATTTGTATAGCTGATTCATGTTCTTGGTTCTGATTCTGAGTTTCCATTAACATAATTTTGGCTTGTTTTTTATCTGTTATTTTAGGGATCTGAAGGCTAGCTTGTACTGTGGTAGTTACTGTCTTGATTACACAGGGAAGTAAACAGGGTAAAAATAAGAAGCTTCCAAAGGCACAAACAGCAATAAAGATTGCTTTCTTCCACCATCCTACTTTGAATGACCAAAAGTCAATCCACCAGTCTGAGTTTCCTAGAGGAGTCCATTCTTGGGTGCCTACATAAGCTACTTTTCGTATTTCTTTTGAAATGTTTTGGATAACTTCACTCTTACCATCTATTTCCAGGCAGCATTCTGAGGAGTTAAACTTCCCACAAATGCCTCCTTCATCTGCCAATAAGTAGTCTACTGCAAGCCGAATTTGGTAGACTACAGCTCTGGTTTGTGTCAATTGTGTGCTAATGTGGTCTAGGGCAAGTGCTGTTTTATTTGACACTATTTCTAGTACTGCCTGGAGACGGATGATTCGATTTAGCATATAAATAGGAGTACGGTACCCCAGGATCCATCCTGGGCCCAAGTGGCTGGTCCATAGGTCTTAATTATTTCTTCAGGGGTCCAAATTTTTCCCTTCCATTTTTGTTTACTTTCTAAGTTTACTACTTGTCTTCTCTTCCGATTACTCGTTCTTAAGTTATCATATAAGGGGACTCCTAAGTATGACCCTGATTCCTTAGGTAGGAGGAAGAAAGCAGGTTTGATTGCTCCAATGGTGCAGCTTCCTGTCCAATCTCCGGGAGGAGGGTATAGGCAGTGTTTCCACAAATCCAGAATAAATGCTCAGGGGCCTCCCAGAATATGTCTTGCGTTTCTGTGGGGCACTCCCAATATTTGGAGAGCTCTTTCAATCCTTGGAAAGGATTTATTCCTTTGTCTGCACACTCATAAAGTTTATACACTTCATGGTAGATACATCCTTTTTCTTTTTTTGTAGTAGTCCAATATCTATTTGGTTCTTGTGGGATCCACCTGCTCCCTGAATCTTTTACAATTAAATATCGTTTGCAGGCTGTTCTCCCTACGGGGGTTTGGTATTTCTTTCCTGTCCTTTTAATACATTCTTCTCCGATCACTTTTGCTTTCAGGTCCCATTGTTCTTGCCTCCTTTTTCCTGTGATTCTGGGTTTTTGCTCAGCTAATTTCCATCTTAAGATGTCTAGAGGTGTTAAACTAATTCCTTCCCAGGGCCAAATATCTGACATTTGGGTACTTCCACACACCCAACAATTGGTTACATTTAGTTCTTTACTAATTTTCTCAATTAAGTCTATGAATAGATTTTTACCCAGTGTTTTATCTAGGTTTTCCTTCTTTACTGTCAATTGTTTTTCTTTTATTATGTCATTCATTCCTTCTTGCTCAAAACAGAACCAGGCTTCCCTTACAGGACATTCACCAATCAGGCGCTGCCTATGTGAGGCAGTATTTTTTGTGAGCCAATATGTTTTTCCTTCTTCTTGGCAAGTTTCTAATTGTGTATGATCAAAACAGGTGGGATTAATGTTTGTGTGGACCCTCATTAGTGATCCTAGGTCTTCTTCATCATAAAGAGGGTAGTAGCACTTCGTGCATGTTTCTCCACTCCCTCCTAGTGCCAAGTTTATTGACTGGACTAACATTAGTCCACCTAAGAGTCCGGTATGAGCTAGTTTTGTCCTAGGGGGCTTCATGGCTCACCCTTCTCTTTAGCCTCACCCGGTCTTGCCTCTTAGGTTTGGAGGTGTGAGAACGTCCTCTTTTTCCTGGTAAGAAGATCCTCTTTTTTTCCGTTAATAAGGTCTTTTTTTTTTTTTTTTTTTTTTTTTTTTTTTTTTTCCCACCTTTTACTTTAACTGCCTTTGGGAAATGTTCTGTGAGGGAAGTCGATGGGGATTTTTTATTTAACTTATTCTATTTGGATTGAAAATTTTAACAATTTATATCAAAATATTAACAATCTACATTAGAACATATCAAAATATTAACAATCTACATTAGAACATCAATTTATACTAAAACATTAACAATTACAATATCTTAAACAAATATATATATATACTCTAACAACAATTTTGCTTAACAGAACTCTGTAGTTTTTATCTATTTCTTCTTCAGTCTGTCTTTGGCTGTTTTAAGAATTACTTTAAGGCTGGCAGGATCTTGGATGGCAATTCACTTCAGAGACTCGGGGTGGGTCTTTTCTGGGCTTTGTCCACAGTTAGGGCGAGGTGGTACTGGTCCCTTCTCACAGGAGATGTGAGTCCACCCTTTTTCTATTTCTTTTCAGTCCTTCTTTGGTTGTTTCTTAAGAGTTTACTTTAAGGCTGGCAGGATCTTGGATGGCAATCCACTTGGAGAAACTCGTGGGGGATCTTTCTGGGTTTTGTCCACAGTTAGGGGAGGCGGTACTGGTCCCTTCACACGGGAGACGTGAGTCCACCCTTTTTCTTGGGTCCGGATAGCAGCATGGGTCACTAGCAGAACCTGGAAGGGACCTTCAAATTTTGGGGTTAATGGAGTGTCTTTCCAGGATTTGATTAGTACCCAATCTCCAGGACTGATTTGGTGGGTATTGGTGTCAAATGGGGAGGTTTGAGGGAGATACCCTCTTTTTCTTAAATTACTTAGGGTTTTTCCAATTGTCTCTAAGTATTTTCTAGTCATTTCTTCTCCCTCTATATAGTCTCCAGTGCTATAAGGGGTCATCAGGAAGGGAAGCCCAAACATCATTTCATATGGGGATGCCCCAAGGTCAGATCGTGGCTTGGTTCTGATTCTCAAGAGGGCGAGAGGTAAACACTTTAACCAATTCATTTGGGTCTCAGTCCTCAGTTTTGTTAACACATTTTTTAATGTTTTATTCATACATTCTACTCGACCCGAACTCTGGGGGTGCCATGGGGTGTGTAGTCTCCATTTTATTTTACAATAGCTTGTAGGGCTTGGGAAGTGAAATGGGATCCCCTATCTGAGTCAATAGTGTTACTCGGGCAACTTCCTCTGCTGTTTCTCTCTTTGTGGGAAATGCTTCTACCCAATGTGTCAGGTGGTCGACTATTACTAATAAATGTTTATACCCTTGTATAGGGGGCATTTCTGTGAAATCTATTTGCACACTCTGGAATGGTCTTAAGGCCAACTCTCTTCCCCCAGGTTCAGTTTTCCTCATTACTTTTTGGTTTACTTTTTGGCATATTATACACCCCTTTGTTATAGCTCTTGCCAAATCATAAACTCCGAGGCACAAATTTTCCCTCAAGAAATGGTCACACATCCCTTGGGTTCCCCAATGAGTTAGTTCATGTATCTCATTTAACATTTTTCGGGCTAAAGCTTTGTTTAAAAATTTTCGCCCATCTGATGTTAACCATTCCCCTTGTTCTCCTTGAGATAATTCCAGTTTCTTTATTGCTTCCCATTCTTTCTTACTAAATATTGGTTCCCTTTTCTCTTCTTTTTCTATAACTGTGAACCAAGCATGTCCGTTGGGTACCTGGCTCAGGAGGGTATAAGGATTTGGTACTACTGGGTGTCTGGTGATTGTCCTTTTATTTATTTCTCTTAGGTCTTGAACTAATCGATATTTCCCCTCTGCCTTTTTAACAGCCAGAATTGGAGTGTTATAGGGGGACATACATGGTTCCAGGATACCTTCTGTTAATAAGTTATCTATGACAGGAGCCAATCCTTTTTTCCCTTCTATGGACATGGGGTACTGTCTGATTTTAATGGGAGGTGTTCCTTCCTGGATTTTGATCTTTATTGGGGGAATGTCTAAATACCCAAACTTTCCTTCTTCTGCCCAAACTTCAGAGTTAATCTCTCCCATATCTTTTATGGTTAGCTTCATCATCTGGACTACCATTTTTCCATTCACTGGGATTATTCCTACTCCTAGCTGTACTTGTAAATCTCTTCCTAATAAATTAGTTTCTAGGTCTGGTAAATATACAAAGTCTGTATAACACTGTCGAGAATTTCCTTTTACTTCAACGTTTTTTATTACTGGTGCCATAAAGGGTTTTCCCTCTGCTCCTAATACTTCACAAACTTTATTACTTAAAAACGTACCAGTTGGGAGCTTGTTTATACTTGAACGGTCTGCTCCTGTATCTACTAAAAATTCAATCTCTTCACTCTTGGGACCTACTTCAAAATTTACCAGGGGCTCTTCTCGGTGTTTCATCGGGTCCCCTAATACATACAGCCCCTGACACCCCTAGTCATCACTATCCCCCCCTCTCAAGATCTTTTCTAAAGTATCCTGTTCTTTTGCTATTGCTTCATCCAAGGATAGTTTATTACAGTCTCTTTTAAAGTGCCCTGTCTGTCCACAATAGTAACACCTCCCGCTCTTTTGGGTGTTCCCCGAATTGGTCTTTGGGGGCATAATGGATTTCTTTTTGTTTTCCTCCTGTTTGGACTTTTCCCCCCCTTCACTTGACTGATCCTTACTTGCCTGGACAGTTTCTTTGGCCACAGCTACCATGAGTCTTGCTTTTGTTTTTGTTCTTTCTTCTTCTCTCCTTAAGTAAACTTTTAGAGCTTCCTTTAATAGTTCATTGATCCCTTTCTCTTGCCAATCATCTAATTTTTCTAGCTTCTTCCTGATATCAGGCCAGGACTTAGTAACAAATTGTACTTTTAACAGTACTTGGCCTTCAGGACTGTCGGGATCTATGTTTGAGTATAATTGAAAATTTCTTCTTAACCTATTTAACCAGGTGGCTGGGGTCTCATCTTTTTCTTGGGTCTCATCAAAGGCTAGCTTGGTGTTGTTACTTCGGGGAACAGATTCTTTAATTCCTTTTACCATTAGGGTTCTGTAATCTCTCATATTCTGTCTTCCCTCTTCCCTGTTTGGATCCCATCCTGGATCCACTTGTGGGAGCTTGTCTTCTCCCCGGGGCCCAATCCTGTTTTCTCGTTCCCAGATTCTCATTCCTGTGACACGGATCATGGCTAGCTCTTCAGGGTTAAATAAGATATTTAAAATAGAGTTTAACTCACTCCAAGTGTAAATATTGGGACCTAGAAATTGGTCTACTTGATTGGCTATTCCCACCGGGTCTTCAACCAGGTTTCCTAGCTCTTTCTTGAATCCTCTAACTTCTGAAGCTGTCAATGGGGCATTGACAAACCCTACTCCTCCAACTACTCCTCCCATAGGGACTTCTCTCAAGGGGAAGAGTTTGGTTGTCTTAGATCTTGTATGACAATAAGGTCCATCTCCAGGATTTTGTCCTTGACTAGAAGTAGGGGTTAGGGGAAGTTGCTCATTGTTAAGGGGAGGGTTAGGATTAATTTTGGGCATTCTTGACTCCCAGTCATGCGGAGGTAAGGGAACAGTTGCAGGTGAGGGAGAGGAGATTTGGTTCACTATAGGGGTTTCTGGAGGTAAAGGAACTGTAACTGTCAGATTATAAGGAACCGGTGATGGGATTGAGGGAGAAGATTCAGTGGCAGTGGGAGGGGCTGAAAATGCAGAGGAGGACGGGTTCAGGCAGAAAGGGTTCGAACTGGAAACAGGTGGGTTAAGTGAGGGTGGTATAGAGGCTGGGATAGTCTGGGAATTGCAAAGAGGAGCTTGGGGCACTATTGGGTATACGGGAGGAGGGGGTAGGTACTCCAAGGGGTCCCATTTACTACTGGTTCCATTAGTCTCTTTTTCTTGTTCTTTATTTCCCTTAACTCCTGTTTTCTGTTCTTTCAACTTACATACCTTCACTAATTCTGTTTCTGTTTTACCTTTTTGCCACAAAGCTGCATACATTATTTCTTCTGGGGTTGTACCTCTTTTGGTTTTTAGATGTTGGTATAATTGGGAACACATCCAGGGATCTTTCGTGCCATACCACGGCCACTGTCCCTGCATTTCCAATTTGGGCCAAACTTCCATACAATAATGGATCATTTTAATCCGGTCTAGGCCCTTGGTGGCCTCTTGTGTGTCCCAGTGATCTAATATTTGTTCTAATGGGCTATCAGGGGAATGGTTCTGGTAGTTCTTTTATTCTCCTTCGGACTTGCCCTCTTATTTAGGCACTGTCCCATTACTCTTCTTTTCTCTGGGTTTAAACTTAAAAATTGACGGTGCCTTTACCTGAACAAAACACTACTGGCAGGCACACAAGTTTAAAAAAAAAAAAACCAAAAAAAAAACCAAAAACTTCTAACTGTCCCTTACTTACTTTATAAACGTGCCCCTACTCGAATGGAAATTTAATGACGGGCAAATGGACTTCTAAATTATTATGAAAATTAAAATTCTCTCTTTATCCTCAATCGGTCAAAATCCGATCTCCGTTCCCCTCCCGCCTTGCCTCCCTGACTCCCCTGTCAGTAGAGACTATGAGCACTATTGAGTCGACGTGGAGGGGACCCTAGCACCAGACTCCCTGGGATCTTCCCCTGTCCCTGTCTCCGTGCCGTCCACAAAACTTTGGTCAGCAGGGCTCACTCCGGAGCCCCCTGCCCCTCCACTCCCTGACTATCCCCCTTCCCCAGTGAGGATAGCTTCTGTGCGAGGGCTGAATGTGAGCAAGTGGTGGAAGATTCCCCCCTTGCCTCCTAGCCACCCCACCCACCAAGGGATGGCTTCGGCAAGGGGATGCGTGTGTGTGTTACCTTAGCTGCCTCGCCCGCCTGCGCAGACTAACTACTTGCCCCTGTGCTCTTCCGGCAGCAAGTTCGACCCCCCCTTCCCAGGAACTCCCTGAGCCGAGACTGAGCCGCGACAGCTACGGCCTCTCAGCACGTCCTGTGTCACAGACCTTGGGAAGTGAAGGTCTTTCACTGACCACTTGGTGCCGGTAGGGCCTGGGGACCCCCAATTCCAATTCCTCGGTCCGGTCCTCTCGGGTACCCAAGCGAGGGGGGTGTGTTCACTCACACCTAACCTAGGCACTCCCACACACCACCCCGGGAGCTACTCAGGTTGTCTGCGCGTGACTCTCACTTCCCTAGGCCCTCTACGCGCCCAGAGCAGCCTAGACCGCTTAGTCCTTTGAATAGGGGGACCTACCCCTATGCGTGCCACTCATACACTAAGGAAACCTCCGCACGCTCGGAGGGGGGACCCTTCTATCCCCGGGAGGCGCCTCTTTTGTTCTGTTGAGCCCTATTAGGCCCTCTTTCGCTTCCCCTTGTTCCCGGCCGGCCCCCTCGCGGGAGTCCGGAAACGCGGTACTAAAGGGTCCACTCTCACTTCGGGGGTCCGAGCTGCCAGCCCCCGTCTCACTCACACATCCACTCACTCGCCTCCCACTCCCGCTGCCGGTGTCTTACCAGTCCGGCGCTCCTCTTTGTTGTCCTTGCCCAGGCGGATCTCCGGGTCCGGGGGTGACCAGCTGGTCCTGGAGTCCCAGGTGGGGGGCAGCCATCCTGCAGCTGTCCTTTGCTGGAGTCCTCTTCAGGCGTGGTCACATCCCGGACGAGCCCCCAAATATTGGTATGAATAAATGGGCCAGGAACTCTTCTGCTCCTTTTTAAAGCCTTTATTGTGAAATCAGCCTGGGGGAGGGGGCTCGAGGGGTCCCGCTCACCGCCACTGCTCCCTGTGGACAACGAAGAGGAGGAGGTGCAAGCAGCTTTGCCTTAACGACAGAGCTGGAGTCTCCGCCCTCGCAGGAGTCCCCTAGGAGACTACTTGGCTCGTTTAAAGTCCAGGGGGGTGACTCCGAGCAAGTCTTATTCTTGTTACAGTCAGATGTGAGATGATTAAAAACTGTTCTCCAGATAGCTGCTGTTCTTCCCAATCTTCTAGGGTGGTTTGGCGAAGTATCTGTTTATTAGTTTCTAAACTTCAGCAGTTTGTATGCGGTGCTCTCACTCCCGTGGTCCCTCGGGGGTCTGGGAGTTCACATGGTTTACATACTGGGTGGAGCCACTGGTTGTCATGGGGAAGAGTAGGGGAGCAGTGGAGGCGGGGCCCGACAGACGCAGGAACGAGGAAATAGGATACAGGACACAGGATACAGGAACTTGGGATAGGGCTACAATACAGACACGAGGTAGGTGAGTTTTTTTAACACTATTCAACAGTTACAAAAGTTGCTACTACAAACATTAATCTTGCAACTACAAATATGGTTAACAATAACTCTTAACTCTTTTCTTTCTAACAGAGGGAAATTGTTTTAATAAAATGGAGTGAGATGCAGTTTTTTATAACGAGGTCTCGTGTCGTTTGTTCATGGCCCACAGCGACATCTGGTGACTGCGACGTGATTGCGCACAAAACTGGTATTCTTTTTTTAAAGAAACAAGGTGAGTTTGTTTCTGGGAAATAAGGTACCAAACCAGTGGTTCCTGCCAGCTTGTTTCTCCTTTTAATTGAGGAGAAAGAACTTTGGCAAAATGGGGAATTTCATCCAAGGCGATCAGGTGGTTTTGGACTTTTGGGGAATGATTGTCCAGCAGAAAACTGGAATTTCCTGAGAAGATTCCGAACGTCTCTATTTTTGGGGAAAAGAAAGAGGGATCTTCCATAGCACCGAATTCATATTATCGGAAAGTCGATGGAGGCCTCTGGGCAATGCTTTACTTGATGCACTCGGTAAGGGTGACATGGGTGTAGCCCCACTTTTGGCTGTTTGGAGAAACATAGTGATGGCATTTGGAAAAGGGAAATGGGGGTTCTTTTCAGATTCTGGGGCCTCTGAAAAGGATTCGCAAAGCGATTCCTGTTCGAAATGGAAAAAAGTGAGCTGGAGAGTCAGTTGGAATCCCGCCCTCCCTCCCAAAATACCATGGCTAGTTCTGTTTCTTCTTTGAACCACGACATTGTAGTGTGCACATGTGTGTCTTGTCTCTCAGGGCTTGGGAATGCCTGTGAAGGGGGGACTCGGAGTATTCGTTCCCTGTGATGGGGGAGGGATCCAATCCTGGCGCAGGACAGCCACTAGCAGCCTGTGGTAGTCCAGGAAGTGATTCCTTAACCCTTGAGCTTCCTGAAACCCATGCGTTTTCTGCGGGGGAGGGTGCTGAAAGCCCTGAGAACTCGCCCGTCTTCCCAGCAGAGCTGGATTCGGGCAGGGCGGTCGTTGCGACATGCCCGAGCTGTGGGGGTTCGGCTAGGTATGCCCTCACTCGCAAGGAGGTTGCGGCGATCGCGACCCAGACGGGTCCCCTTTCAATGGGGGAGATTTTCCGTCCGGGCTTGGTGCAGTTATCAACTGCACTTCAACATACGGGGGCTGAGAGTTTCCCCCTTCGGCCTTTGAGAAGGGCGCCTTCTGCCCGTGCCCGCGGGCAGGCCCCGCTGCCCCCTGCCATGCCTGCACAGACAGTGTTGAGCGGGGGGGGGCACGGGGATGGCCCCGGCTCCGGCCGCGGCTGCGAGTGGGGCCGGAGAGGGGCCGGCGGGATCATCCCCTGCCCCGTGCCAGTCTGCACCGGGGCTGGGAGGACAGGCCGGTTCTGTTCCGGCCACAGTGTTTCCAGCCCCGACTCCACCCGCAGCGGCGGCTGCGGAGGGGTCCGGATCGGTGGGATCGCTTCCTGCCCCGGCCATGGCTGTGCAGGGAGGGGGCGGGTCCGGGGAGGGGTCGGCAGGGTCTCTCTCCACCCAGCCCCTGGACGGGATGCCGGCGGGGGATGCGGCTGGATCGTTTTCAGCCAAGTCTTGCGCAGTGCAGGCTGTGCCCCCGCCGCTTTCTCTCCAGGGGGATGCTGTGAGTGGACCTGAATTTTCACAAGCTCCTGCCTTTGGTGGGTCTGGGAAAATTGAACCAGTCCGACAGGCTCCTCAGTTGTTTACCTTTGGAGCAGGAGGTAAACCGAATGTGGAAGCACGGAACAGAGGTCACCGGACAGGTGTCCTGGCTTCACAAAACCATTGGACTCTCCCACCATGTCAAGTCACGGTGAGGCCCAGAGACCCTCGGCGTTTTTGGGACGAGGTGAAGTCCAAGGTTTTGGAAAGGGGGGACTGGGAGGTAGCAGCGCGTTTGATGGGGCTTGAAGGGAGCTCTCTGGGAAACGTGAAAACAAACGGGACCCTGATATCAGGTGCTACTGATGTGAACCCCAGACAAGTATCTGTGCCTGTTCCTGGGGCATCCTCAGGACAGGGTCATTCAGGTGCTGTCACAATGCAAGGAGGTGTGCAGGCTTTCCCTGTTTTTAGGGGTGACCCTAATATGGGACAAGCTCACATTCATCAAGTCTTGTCCTGGAAAGTGGTCATGGACCTTTGGGACAAGGTGGCCAAATATGGCCTGGGTTCAGCAGAGGTGATGCAGATTCTGAGAGTTCTCAATACGGATCTGTTGGCACCATATGATATCAGGCATCTGGCTCAGGTGTTGTTCCAACCTGTTCAGCTGGATGTGTTTGAGGAACAGTGGACCCAGTTGGCTATGGCTGCGGTGACGCAGAATAGTCAATTGCCCCTGGAGGACCCCAGGCGTTTAGCTACTGTGGATGTGTTCAAACGGGTAGGTGTATATGCTAACCCTGATGATCAGGCCACTTTTCCCCATCTTATCTTGGAGCAGGGCCAAAAAGTGGGAATGGCAGCATCGGCTGCCACTGAAATGGCTGCTCCAAAAGAGAAATTTGCGACCATCCTCCAAGGTGTTAAGGAACCCTTTTTGCAATTTGCTGAGAGGCTGTCTGCTGCTGTGGAGAGGCAAGTGGAAAATGCAGATGTTAGATCAATTCTGCTGAGACAGCTTGCAAAGAGCAATGCCAATGCAGACTGCAAAAGGCTGATTGATGCTCTCCCTGGGGATCCTTCATTGTTGGATATGGTCAGAGTGTGTGTTAATATAGGCACCACGGAAAACAAATTTGTCGCTTTCGCCAGTCCACTGAAGTCAGCTTCGATGGACTCTAAGGGCGAAAAGCAGAATCAGGGAAAGCAGAAACAAGGGAAGGCACAGACCAAAAAGAAGAAGGGTCAGAAAAAACAAAAGGGAAAAGCAACCCATGGTTTCTGTGCTCGGTGTGGAAGAGACACCCATACTGTGGACGCTTGTAGAGCAAAAACTACAGTTCATGGTGGTCATACCTTGAAATGCTGGGATTCCTGTGAAGGAAGCAGCCTTTATCTTACTGCATTTTTTATAACCCTGTGGTGCAGCTCTGAAACTGCAGGTCAGCAGTTAACCTTCTACGTGATAATACAGTTGTTCTTATTTCCTTTTGTTATGCTATATTCCATATATTTTCACTTGACTCCTTGTTCTCTGGTTACCTCATTTTGGAAGACAACTCTGGAATTATTTACAGTAGTCCCAGAAGTTGCTTCCTTCTGTAAGGTATTAAATTTCTGGGGACTTCCTTTTTTTTTTTTTTTTTTTTTTTTTGGGAAATCAGGGGCAGAATTGAATGTTTTGAGAAATAACCAGTGAAGAAACATTCCCTTGAGAGGTGATGACTAGCCCAGCACTCCAAGGGATAAACGTTTTTTTGGAAAAAAAAAAAAAAAGCTGCTCTGCTGAGGATGTGTTTATTTTAGGATTTTCACTTGTCTGTGTTTTCTCTTTGCTGAAAGAAAAAGTCATAAAGGGTGAACTGTGTAGTTACTCTTTATATAAAAAACTTCCTTAAAGAAAGCAAACCAGCAAGTGGCAATTTCCCTGCTTCTGTGTTGTCATTGCAGTGATCAGGCAGCAATGAAATGCTTCTTCTGTAGTCTTTATTGTCATCTGCTGATGGGAAGCTCCTGTAGTTACAGGCTGCTAAACTTCCCTTTTAATAGGAGCCTGCAGCTTTTTAGACCCAAATTAAGGGCTATGTACTAAAAAAAGAAAAATTGGGGGAGAACAATAGCAAACAATATTTTGGGACTTGCCTACGTTTTTAGTAAAATCTGACTTTTGAACATGGAAATACCTATCTTTTAAAAAATTTAGTTTAATGCCTCTGTGCATGTTAAATGCAATACAAGGGTAAGAGAATCATTAGGGGCAAATAAAATACAGTGTTTGCTACAAGCCTTGTGTGAAAGCTGTTGACCTTTCACTCTAAGAAATTAGATTACCTGTACTCCCTTTGTCCTTTTCTACAAAGTGTGTAGGAGATTAAACATGCAGATGATCCCCTGGCTGATGGGTGTATCATCAGTTCTGTGAGTTGTAAGGACATTAAGACAATTTTTTTGGATTGTGGCTTGTGTCCTACAGTTTAAAAACTGAAACACAGGTGCCCCTGGGAACAGGGCTGATTAGGCTGAGATGCTGCAGGTCAGGAAGTTCTGAAATAAGTGACAGTGGAATGATGGCAAGGGACTGATCAGCTCAGGGGGAGAGGGAAGCTTTGGGGGTGGGTTTTGTACATTGTAGGACTGTAAACAGCTTCTGGCAGTCTTTCTGTATCTTGGACTGTTTGGAGGGTGAGCATCCAAGTCAATTCTTGGGAAGTATTCCCTGGAGTGCAATGCACCCTTAGGCACGTGGGAGACAGTGGCAGTGGTGTCTTATTGGGGAATTTATGAATTGTAGAAATTAGAGACACTAATTAGGGACTTTCTGAGGTGTTTTAGGTGGTGAAGTTTATTTTCTTCTTGTCTGCTACACCAATAGGGATGGGGAGTTCTGCTCATATCTCTAACTCATGGTTCAGAAGGTCACAAGACTTTTTAAAGTATTAATCAATAAAATACCTCTGCCAAGAATATTTGCATTTTTCACTTAATAATCAGCTATTTTGTTTTATATGTTTTGCCGCGGTGAGGACTTTCTTAACCAATCATCTAATGACACACAAACTAACAGTATTACACTTTAAAACTTCTTACTATCTTTATAACTAATTCTATACCTTAAACTTTAAACCCTAAACGTTCCACTACCTAGCTTAACATGGTTCTGCTTAAACTACAAATCTACATTTTTGCTTCTAATATCTACATTTGGAAGGTTTCTTTGAGGTCTCAAATAGAACATTGTATTTAATTTTTAGCTTTGGCCTAGAGGTCCAATGTGGGATCTGGCAGGCCCACCACGGCGCTGCCGTGGAGGGAGGCCCCTGAGATGGGGAGGCGGGCCTCCTGAAGAGATAAGGAGCATTGCACAACAACAAATTCCAGACCCCCTAGATAAGGAGAACACTTTTTGGTTACAGAGACCCACAATTCTTTGAGGGATTTTTATGCAGATCTGTTGAAACCCATTGGTTTGTAACCCCCCACACCCACCTATGTACCCTTATAAAAACCTCTGTACTTTCCCCCAGCCTGGAGGGATTTCTCGTCCCTGGCTTCCCTCCGCTGGGTGCTTGCAATAAAGTTACCCCCTGCGGAATGGCCATACGAGTCCCTCATCTCTCTCTCCGTGCCGGCTGTAAAGGGGTTGCCTTGCAGGATCACTAAGCTGAATTCACTGAGCTGAACTCACTGAGCTGAATTCACTATAGCCCGCCATGCCTACTACCCTGCTAAGGCACCCCTAGGCTAGCCAAGGGAAAGCCGCTGGCTCCCTGGAAGGCACTCTCTGAGGAGAGTACCTCTCTGGGGTAGACCCGGCTGTCCTGACCTGATACCTCTCAGGCCCCTTACCGGCAGAGCCAACATTATCTGGCGCCCGAGACACCCTC
Organism: Sitta carolinensis; assembly: GCA_032173965.1. Taxonomy (NCBI): domain Eukaryota; kingdom Metazoa; phylum Chordata; class Aves; order Passeriformes; family Sittidae; genus Sitta; species Sitta carolinensis. The sequence goes on along the minus strand of CM063296.1, from coordinate 14,096,449 downwards.
TGGACCCTTGGCCTCAGCTGCTCCGGAGCGATCGAGCTGCACCCTTCGTAAGACAGGGCCGAATCAGCCGTTTCGGCATCAGACCTCCAAAGTTGCTCCTGCGTTTTAGCAGAAGCGCCTAAAAGAGGTCGAGCTGCGACCCTCACAGAACATCCAGGACTGCGCCCTTGAGGAGCGACTCCCAGCTGGCCACTCACCCAGTAGAGTTTTTTTTGGACATAACCGGACAAAAAACCGCCTGGGCTTGTAAGTATCGCGCATTGATAATTCTCCGGGTCCTCTTTTTATTTTTTTTGCCTTTTTTCCTACTGGGTGAGGCGCGGGAATTTTAATAAGGATGGGAGCAAAGTTAAGAAAACATAAGGCGCCCCATCCTGAGAGAAATTTTTACCCCCTTCTCCTAAACACCCTTTCAAATGCTGATTTCAAGCTATCTAAGGGACACCCTTCTAAGAACACTTTAAAACTCTTCACTAAATGGCTAGCAAAAACTTTTCCTGAACTAACCACAGATACCCTTTTTTCTAATAATTTCTGGGACTTAGTGGGAAGAAAACTTTATAGTTCACAAACCGTGGGAGATTTATCTGTAGCAAAGTTCTTTCCTATATTCCATGTGGTAGTAAAATCAGTAGAAACAGCCAGCGCGAAAACCGCCTTCTCCCCACCCCACCCCCACCCCACCCCTGCTTTAAATCAAGATATACCCCTGACTATCACATCGTTTGGCCAAGCTGTGGTCGGCAGAGGAAATGTCCCCCCTCCTTCCAGCCCTAGCCAGGCTGGAGGGAAGAACCCCACATCCGACCCTGATCCCCAAAAAATCCCCCACCCCCACCCCGCTCGGAGCGAAACAGCCACGCCAGTTCAACCGCAACATTCCGCTGTCCCTTCATATGCTAATGCTAGCCACAAGCCTAAAAACCCGGGTTTCCAACCTTCATCCGGAACATGTGTCCCGTGTCCCCCCCTCCCCTATCCCCCTCTCCCGGGACGGAGCGAACAGACCCACTGGGCGCTCCCCCCCACCCCGTATCCGCGATTGCGCAAGGCTACCCCCATAGCTGTGACCCCCCTCCAATATCTGCCCTCCCCATACCTGTCCCCTTCCCCCTGACATCCGCCGCGATCCCGTCGGGTATCCATCCCCCCCCCAACTCTGGTATTTCACAACCTCTTGCCCCAGTGCTACCTCCCCCACCCCACCCTACGCATCTGCCCGCAGCCTGCGGTGGACAGACCCCCTCCCCTGTCCCCCCGCCTGCCGCTGGAATGCAAGCGGCACCTCCAGCTTCTTTCCCCGCCGCCCCTCCACTCCCTTCTGCTCACTTAAATAAAGTTACCACTGCCCCACCCTACCCCCCTCCTCCTGCACCCCCCACCTCTTGCAGCTGTGCCACAGCTCCCTCTGCACCTCCCTGCTGTGGCAACCCCCCCCATTCCCATTCCTCCCACCACCCCCCACTTCCCACCTCTCCCTCCCTGCCTGTAGTAAAGCCTGCACCTAAGAACAGCACCACTTCTGATTCGGACTCTGACATTGAAGATCCCTGGGTCCAGATTCGAAGAGAGGCTACACAGGCAGGAGACTGGGAAGTGGCTCAGAACATTTCAGCCTTCCCTGTCATAGTAGGGAAAAGTAGGAGAGGTGGACCTTCACACACTAAAACTTGGGAACCAATAGTTTACAAACAAATTAAGGAATTTTGTAACGCAGCAAAGAAACACGGCAGGAGTTCACATTTCTTTAAAAATTTATTAGAAGCTACCTTTTCTGCCTATATCCTTGTACCACATGATATTAAAAATATCGTTAATCTACTCCTTTCCCCTGTTATGTTATGGGAAAGTCGTTGGAAGAAACATTTAAAAACATTATCTGACACCTATGCTAATGACCCAAATCAAAGGACTCTAACAACTGAACAATTAGCTGGGGAAGGCGACCTCCAGAAACCTTTAGACCAAGCAAACACCTTACCTGAAGTGGCATTACATGACATAGCTACCACAGCAAAGACATCACTGCTTCTCACCCCTGATGACTCAGTTCCAACCCAACACTTTTCTAATATAAAGCAGGCAATAGGGGAGAGTTTCATTAATTTTATCAAACATCTAAGAGACTCATTAGACAAACAACTTGAGAGCACAGAGGGACAAAAAGAACTGTTGACAAAACTAGCTAGAGCAAATGTAAATGAACAATGTAAAACAATTTTGAGGGTTTTACCTCTAGACCCAGAACCTACCATAGAACAAATGGTAGAAAGCTGCACACGTTATACATCTACTGAGAACACAGTGACACAAGCAGTTGTACAAGGCATTGTAGATGGTGTCTCTGGAGCATTCGCAGTAGCAGCTTCAAAAGACAACACCCGCTGCTTCCACTGAGGTGAACTTGGACACTTCATAAAGGACTGCCCAGAGAAATCACCCACCCTAGACCGTCCTGCTACCTACCAAAGGCACCAGAGACAGCGACAGCACCAGCAGCGTTCGGGAAACTTCCAGCACAGCGCGGTCAGGCCCCGCGCCCAGACACCAAATCAAAGGCCATATCGTCCCACCCCATCTACAGCAGAGTCCCAGGACCAGAGAGACTGGAGACATCACAGCGCATCCTCCCAGGGGATCCCAGAGCACATGAGGATCCAGCACACAGAGCGCTATCGATGGGAATGCGCAGGCAGTTGGTAACATCTCTGTCACTTAACCTTACTGACAAACTGTTTTATCGTATTCCGACAGGAAAATATGTACCTCTAGGTGGGCCATGGGACATTCTCATCCTAAATGACACCTTCCATGTCCCTGAACAAATTTTTGTGTAACCAGAATTACAAACAGTGCTCCCAGGACAAGAAATCCTGGTCCGGCTTTGCTGCACTGACCCACCCTTTTATCTTTCACAGGGAACACCGATAGCACAAGTATTTTTGCTTCCACAGAACCACCTAGAACAGGTACCACTTAATCCAACAATGATGTGGGCACAGATTGTGGGCTTCAACAAGCCAATCATCGAATGCAGCTTGCTCTGCAAGGGAGAGAGGGTCCAACGACCAGGGATGCTGGACACGGGGGTCGATGTGACCATCGTCGCCCGCTCCGAGTGGCCACCAAACTGGGAACTGGAGCCTGTGGCAGGTATGATCTCCAGGATCGGTGGAGTTGCTACCTCCATGAGGAGCAAACGAAATGTCATCATCGAAGGACCTGAGGGAAAGATGGAAACAACCCGACCGTTTGTGGTAAGAGCTCCCATCACCCTATGGGGCAGAGACCTTCTGTCCCAGTGGGGAGCCTCCCTCCGCATTCCTAGCAGGGATTTTTAATCGGGGCCACTGAGGAAAGCGCGCTGCCAGCCACTCCACAGCTCACCTGGAAAAGTGACACCCCGACATGGACTGAGCAGTGGCCCCTTTCAAAGGAAAAACTGCGCGCACTGGAATCCCTAGTGGAAGAGCAGCTTGCTAAAGGACACATCACCGAGACCACCAGCCCCTGGAACTCTCCTGTCTTTGTGCTGAAAAAGCCTGGCAAAGACAAATGGAGATTGCTGCATGACTTAAGGAAGATAAATGAACTTATCGAAGATATGGGGCCCCTTCAACCCAGCCTACCTTCACCATCAATGCTGCCCTGAGACTGGAAGCTTGCCATCATAGACATAAAGGACTGTTTCTTTCATATCCCGCTCCATCCCCGGGATGCCCCACGGTTTGCCTTCTCCGTCCCCTCTCTCAACAGGCAAGCTCCACTCAGAAGATATCACTGGCTCGTTCTCCCACAGGGCGTGAAAGTCAGCCCAACCATATGCCAGTGGTACGTTCCCCACATCCTGTCCCCCATCAGGAACCAGTTTCCAGAAGCAATCATCCATCACTACATGGATGACATCCTGATCTGTGCAGCAGAAAAAACCTATTTGGACAAAGCTGTTAAAGGGACAATTGAAGCCATCGAGAACGCTGGCTTCGAGATTCATGAGGACAAAGTACAGCACACCAACCCATGGACTTACCTCGGCCTCCTGATCCGTGAGAGAACCATCGTGCCCCAACAGCTCACAATCAGAGACAACCCAAAGACTGTAAGGGATTTGCACAGCTTATGTGGATCTATAAATTGGATACGTCCCCTGCTAGAAGTAACAACAGAAGACCTCACCCCTCTCTTCAACCTTCTCCGCAACAGCGGAGGCATAGACTCTCCTTGCACCCTCACGCTGGAAGCCCGAGGCTCCATCGCCAAAGTCCAGGAAGCCCTGTCCTCACGTCAAGCACATCACATTGAGCCCAGCCTGCCCCTCCAGTTTGCTGTGCTAGGCAAAGCCCCTCGACTTCACGGACTGATCTTCCAATGGGACCTGCAACTCAGGGACCCTCTGCTGATTCTGGAATGGATTTTTACTAGTAACCAACCTACAAAAACAATAACCACCCTCCAAGAAATAATAGCACATTTAATAAAAAAGGCCAGGACTCGCCTCCGCTCTCTTGCAGGGTGTGAGTTCACATGCATATATTTGCCACTGACCACTGGAAACCTGGAGCATTTGCTCCAGACTAATGAGAGCCTCCAGTTCACCCTCAATAGCTACACAGGCCAAATTTCTATTCACATGCCAAAACACAGATTTTTCAATCGTGACGCAGCTTTTGATCTGACCCCAAAATTCATCCAAAGTCGAACACCCCTAAAAGCCATAACTGTTTTCACAGATGGCTCTGGGTCATCCCACAAGTCAGTAATGACTTGGCAGAATCCAAAGACTCAAGAATGGGAGTCTGATGTCCAAATAGTGGAGGGATCTCCACAAATTGCTGAACTAGCAGCTGTTGTCAGAGCCTTTGAGAAATTCAAAGATGAACCCTTTAATCTGGTCACAGATTCGGCCTATGTTGCTGGTATAGCTATGAGGGCTGAACATGCTTTTCTAAAGGAGGTCCCCAATCAAAATCTGTATAACTTGATTTCTACACTCATTCATTTAATCTCACACAGAAAACAACCTTACCATATTATGCATGTGAGGTCGCACAGTGACCTTCTAGGTGACATTGCTGAAGGGAAGAGGAGAGCAGATGCACTGGCCATGCCAGCAGAAACTGCAGATATCCCTGACATCTTCGCTCAGGCAAAGTTGTCACATGCCTTTTTTCACCAGAATGTGCCTGCCCTCATGAGAATGTTCAAGCTCTTAAAAGACCGAGCAAGAGCCATCATTGCAATGTGCCCAAACTGCCAGAATTACCAAATACCATCTATGGGCACCGGGGTTAACCCCTGTGGACTGAACAGCTGCCAGCTGTGGCAAACAGATGTAACCCACTTCCCATCCTTTGGGAGGTCAAAATATGTGCATGTGTCAGTTGACACATTTTCTGGAGCAGTGTTTGCTTCAGCACATACCGGAGAAAATGCCACTCACACCATCAAACATTTCCTTCTGGCATTTGCCACCCTGGGAGTCCCTGAAGAAATTAAGACAGATAACGGCCCAGCCTACACGTCCCACAAGCTGAAAGATTTCTTCAATCAATGGGGAGTAAAACACAAAACAGGCATACCTGGCAACCCCACAGGACAATCCATTGTTGAAAGGACCCACCAAACCCTAAAAAGAGTCCACAACCAGCAACGAAGAGACACAGAAATTCTGTCTCCCGTGGAAAGACTCTGTAAGGCTCTCTATGTCATCGACTTCCTAAATGGTACATCATCAGAGCCTGACCCTCCAATACTCCACCACTTCTCCAACTCAACACAAGCTAAACTTACAGAAAAACCACCAGTGCTGGTAAAGGATCCAGAAACACACCAGATCTCTGGACCTTTCCAACTGATTACCTGGGAAGAGGTTATGCCTGTGTCCAACTGCCATCAGGACCGAGATGGTTTCCAGGAAAGAACATAAAACCATACCAAGGTCCTGCAAACAATGTCCCCATGGACACTGACAAGAATGCTCCTGAGTCGAACACAGCACCTCCCCAAAACCAGACCAGTTCTGCATGGAGATGGAGACGTTGCCAAATAACCACAAACCAGAGCAGAGACCGTCCCGTCACCTGACAGCAGACGAAACAGAGCTAAGGCAAAAGTCAAGCCATAGGCCAGACGCTGTCTGTCCAAAAGATTAATTCCCAGTTTATATGTTATCACCCCTTTTTCCCCCAAAAACATTCCTTCCCTCAACCCTTGCCCTACCTCCCTAAACCCCAAAGAAAACCCCTCACGTCTCCAAGGAGGTCCCTGTAGCCTTGGCAAACTCTCTACCCTCACTCCAAACATCACATTATTACATAATTGGAGAAAAACAAATGTATCAACACGCCAAAAGAGATCTTTTGCTGAATACGATGCAAATTATGATAGTCACATTTATAGTTTACACTGGGTAGAGAGAGTTGCAGCTTCTGTGTTTGCTCCTCGGTTAGCCGTGCTCAAAGCCCTTGGTGATATAGATCACCTAGGGTCCTGGCTGAGTAAGCAGGCCAATGCAACATCTGCTGCTTTGAGTGATCTTTTAAAGGATGAAGAGACTACCAGACACGCGACCCGGCAAAACCGAGCTGCGATAGACTATCTGCTGCTTGCCCACGGACATGGATGCCAGAATGTGCTGTTTCAACCTTTCGTCGCACTCAACATCCATCCATGCGAACATCCAGAGGATAGAAGATCTAGTAAAGGACATTAAAGTGGAAAAGAGCTTGGATTGGTTTGATAACCTTTTCGAGCAATGGGGATTGACAGGATGGAGTGCCTCTTTGATTAGAGGTGCTTTGTGGATTTTTATCGTGATTCTTATAGTGTTACTTATGTTCTCATGCCTCCTTCGCTATTTTAAAAGAGTTACGAGAGGCCTTTTTACTAAATATAGAAGGGGGAGTTGTGGGATATGGCAGGCCCGCCGCGGTGCTGCCGTGGAGGGAGGCCCCTGAGATGGGGAAGTGGGCCTCCTGAAGAGATAAGGAGCATTACACAATAACAAAGTCCAGACCCCCTAGATAAGGAGAACACTTTTTGGTTACGGAGACCCACAATTCTTTGAGGGATTTTATGTAGATCTGTTGAAACCCATTGGTTTGTAACCCCCCACACCCACCTATGTACCCTTATAAAAACCTCCGTACTTTCCCCCAGACTTTAGGGATTTCTCGTCCCTGGCTTCCCTCCGCTGGGTGCTTGCAATAAAGTTACCCCCTGCGGAATGGCCATACGAGTCCCTCATCTCTCTCTCTCCGTGCTGGCTGTAAAGGGCTTGCCTTGCAGGATCACTGAGCTGAACTCACTGAGCTGAACTCACTGAGCTGAATTCACTATAGCCCGCCATGGCTACTACCCTGCTAAGGCACCCCTAGGCTAGCCGAGGGAAAGCTGCTGGCTCCCTGGAAGGCATTCTCTGAGGAGAGTACCTCTCTGGGGTAGACCTGGCTATCCTGGCCTGATACCTCTCAGGCCCCTTCCTGGCGGAGCCGACATTAGACCACAGCTATTACAGGCCCTAAACGGGCACCTGTCACTTTTCTGATTGATACTGGGGCACAAATATCTGCACTAACAAAGAAAGATGCCCAAGGTGTGGAATTGTTCCAACAGAGAACCGATTTTGTGTTTTAAATGCTCTGGGAACTCACCAGTGGTTGTTATCAAACCTATCACCAGATTGGGAAAAGGTAAATGTGAATGATCACAAATTGATAATTGATGCACTTGGTGTGGCTCAAAGCAATGTTTCTTTAGCTTTGAGCTGCATCCAAGCTCAATTATGGGCGCAGTTCATTACTGCCTCAATAAGAGAAGAGGAAGAAGGCACTTTCCCCACAGAAATTCGGAAAATAGTTTGGGACAGTGTTACGGATTTTGAAAGAGAATTCCAATCCTGGTAGAAACTAGTTAATTTAACTTACAACCCTACTACAAACACAGCCACAGCCTTTGTGTTAACCATATGCAATGCTTCAGTGCATTTGATATTCCCTATTAGTCCATTAGGACTGAATCATGATGGAGCTATTCTCTATCCTTTCGAGCACAGGGAATGGGCCCATCAAATTGGTGAAAAATGACAAACTGTTAATTTTGAATCTTGTATCGCTCAAGGATAACAGGGGTTCATCTGTGAAAGTAATGCAATTGTGGCTCAAGACATTTGCTTGGACACAGAACAGAATATCTGTCATTTTGAAGCACATCCTAATGAAACTCCCAAAACAATGCTTGTTTATATAGGTAAACATATGTGCATGCTTAAGAACTGCTTGTGATGTAATAGTTGTAGAAAATATAACAGTAGATACCAAAAATAATTCAAATTTTTGTGTCTTCAGTTTTACTAAAATTACTGAATGTGATTTTTCTTATTTAGCTCCGGTAACTTCCTATCACCTTATACAATCTAACTACACATTCATACACAAACTAGTGCCTACTCCCACAGGAATGAACCTTACTTTGGTAAAGCAATTGTTGCTTCATCAGGATTTAATTAAAATTTTGGAAAAGATCAAAGAAAATGGGCAAAAGACTTTAGTAACTGTACATCATAATGTGAAAGAAATTCATCATGTTATGGAAAGGGTAAAGAAGGATGTTGAACACAAATGGTGGGATACCCTATTTGGGTGGTCACCTACTGCTAAAGGTATCCTGAACACATTGTGTCATCCTATTGTAGTTCTTTTGGTTTTAGTGTAAATTGGCTTTGTTTTATCAGCAATTTTATACATTATGAATTGGAAGATGCTGAAACGATTAACACAGTTAACAATGATAAAGGATGCACACAATTTGATGAGAGTCCCTCTCCCTATGGACATTCCTAAAACTATTGATGTAAGACAAACTCTTATTCAGTATGAAAATTCAGATATGGTTTAAATTGATTTTTTCTTTTTCTTTTCCCGAAGATTACTTTGTGTAGTTGATTTATATTGATTGCAATTGCATTGAATGGATACATTATATTTTAAATTTAATGATTTGTAATAATTATTTGAATGGATATATTGTATTTTTAAATTAATAATTTGTAATAATTATTTGATATTGTATTTTTAATTTAATTATTTGTATTTTTAATTTTATGATTTGTATTTTTAATTTAATGATTTGTAGTAATTGATATTGTATCTTTAATGATTCATAATTATTTGATATTGTAAAAACTAATATTATTGTGAATATTATTGTGATTACATTGAATTAACGATTATAGCTCCCTATCTCTTTCTTTTCTTCCTTTTCTCTGTCTTCTTTGATTCTGGGATATGCTACCGACGTTTGACGAGTCCCAAGGACTTCACAACAACCCTACAAAACTTGACTGATGGAGCTCTCTTGACGACGATCGTCAGTCACGGGGTGGTGTAAGAGACGGTCCCGAAAGTCCATGAAAATTCTGCCTCATGATCTTTGACAAGGCCCTGGGGACTGGACTGAAACTGTGAAACCCCCAACTCAGGGAGCCTCTTCGGCTGAGCTGGTGCAGGGGGTGCTTACCGGACTGAGGTGCTCTCATGGGAAAACAACAGGCAACGTCACGGCAAGCTAATTGAGAGTCAGCCTGTTCTTGTGTGCGAACTCATGCAAGAAAACAATGGGCAACATCATGGCAAGCTGACTGAGGATCAGCCTGTTCTCGTGTGTCCTACCCTGTTCTCTGAACAGTCTGATTTTACACTGATTATCCGGGACCCCCACCTCCTTTTTTTGGCCCGTTGCCTCCTGCCATGGAAAGGGCTAAAAAAGTGACTCTCTGAGCTATCCCAATCTGAGATCTCTCCACGGACGCGAGATCTCCCCATGGAAGCGAGATCTCCCCACGGATCTCCCCACAGAACAGAGATCTCCCCACGGAAGGAAAACGTGTCTATTGGCCGAGGACCACGAGGACTTCGTCTCATTCGTTGGTAGCTATATCCCACCCTCACCTTCTTTCTTTCTCTCTCCCTCTCTCCCATCTATCGCATAACTGTGTTGCTAGCACTAAATAGAAGTACATTGTTGTGATTAAACTGCTGAATTGTCCCCTGCTGTTTGCCTTTTTGCACTCTGAGGTCCATAAACGAACCATCACGACACCCCGCCTGTATGAGCGGATCGTGACACTGGCTCAGCTGCCTCTGCAGAACAGCCACATGCAACTCAGTCGTGCTCAGCCTTTTCTCTGCAGCTCTGGGGATCAGATTCACCTGCAAAATTACCAGGGAAGGGGACTTGGGTACACACAGAATGGGACAGTACAAAGAGCAGGTGTGGGCCTCAGAAAGGGCTCCCACCTTATCTTACAGCACCAATTCTTTTCACTTCATTCTTTCCCTGTTATTTTCACACTTGGAAAGATCCTGTGACTCTGCCTGGGCCAAGCTCAGTTGCAGTGCTAAGAGTGACCAGGCTTGTCCAGGTCGGGGTCTTTGGGTACTGGGACACTGGAACTCTTCCAGCCTCCTCCAACCTCTCTGCTCTTTCAGGGTGCTAACATTTCCTAGAGCCAGCCAGAGTTCTCCTCAGACAGTGCCCAGATCTCTGGGATGCAAGTTCTCCAGCTGATTTTAAAATACAGAGAGCTAGGTGGTGGTATTTAGCTATTTGATAAAGCATCCTGTTTTGGAAAGAATTTTTTGTTTTGCTTCTGTCAAACAAAGAGGAAAGATGCCTTGAAAACACCTGCAGCATAGCAAAGAAAATGCTAAACCTGCCTATCTGTGCTGGGCCTGCTGCTGAGACTTGAGGGCTTTGTTTGTGTTTTTCCAATTACTGAGCTCTGCTCTGCTGAACTCAGCTCAGCCCACTGCCTTCCCCAATCTCGGCTCAGCTCCCTGAGGGCAGTTCGGCTGAGTAAGTGGGGCCACCTTACGTCAAACACCCAAAGCTGAGTTTCGCTGCTGCCACATCCTGCAGGCAGCCCCAACATTGCACGGACATGAATGAGAGCATGGGGTCGGGCAGAAGCTCACTAGGCAGTGACGGCACTTGCACTAATTAATAGGCGTGAGAGCACATGGCTGGATTTGGCTGAACTCAGCTTGTTTCGGCTGAACTCGGCTTGGTTTGGCTGAGCTCAGCTAGATTCAGGTCTCAGATTTCCTGCCTTCAGCCCCTAGAAATTCTACATGACATAAAATGTACCCTATAAAGGGCTTGGGGGTTTTTAAAGAAATGTAATTTTTAACTCAAGCCTTGGTACAGAGCTGATGGGTCTTTTAGGACAAGAATATTTATATGTAGAAGCAAAATATTTCCATTTGCATCTCATTTTGATTTAACACCCCCCCAAAAGTTCAATACCTATCACAAGGAATGCGCAGGTCTGGTTTTTACCTGTAGAGTATTTGTACAAAGGACCTGGGCACAGCACACAGCTGCGAGTAAGTTCAATAAATCCTGGATTACATTTCTAAAGTTCTCGTTCTGGAACTGCATGTTTGCAGATCTGGCCTGGCACGTTCAACTGCGCTCATGGCCACATTCAAGAACAACTGATCAGATTTCGCAGAGAATTTGCAATAAAACTCACGTACAATCAGAGAAGAGAAAATCCTTTGGGGTTTAGTTCCATCTCTCACCTGTTCCAAGTGGAGGGAAGAGAGACTTTTGTCACACATCACAGCAGAAGAGATGATCAGGGCTTTTTATTTTTATTTTATTATTAAAAAAGGGTAATAAAAATAAACCAGGTCTGATATAAATGTCTTTAAAAAACATTAAAGCTTTTTAAACCCAAGAGGACCACCATGATTCCTGAGTTCAGTCTTCTATTCACACTGGTTTTGGTATAATGAAAGCAACCAGGTTCTTTAAGAAATAGCAAATCATCATCATGACTAAAGCTCCTTGTTATTTGCACTTACACCCCATTGTAGGAAGCTCTGCAGCCTTTTTTCCCCATCCTATATTGTAGAGAGGATGGGTATTAATGACACACGCATGCACAGTCCCACTTCTTCAAAAAGTTTGAAATGCCTGTAATAAAAATGACGTAATATTGTGCCTCAGACTGTTCAAGAAAAGGGAAATTGGAGCTTTAATGTCCCTCTGAGAGATGTTGAATAAAATCTTCCCCGAGTTTGCACATAGTAATAAAATACTGATCTTTTTGACCAACGAGCTAGGTCTGTATGGGAACAGCTCAGGAGGCTTTCACAGCTCACAGTGATGATGGAGGAGCACAGAATATTGAAGAAGCGTTAGTTAGTTCCCTGAATTGATGCCCCAATGTAGCCAAACTGTTTTGCAAAGAGACATAATAGTTTCTTCTCCTTGTTTCCCAGTTTCCCAGTCATCCTGTAATTCATGACCTGCACTAGTGCAGACCAATCTGACATGGGTAAGTAACAGATCCGGCTTCTGTGCTCCAAGCCACATGTCCCCAATGTAAAGGGAAGTCAGGAATACAAGAGCAGCTGTGGAAGAAAGAGAAGAGACAAAAATCAGAACAGATATTCTTCTATTTCCACACAGAAATACCAAACCAAGGTATTTTACCTCCAGGACTGTGTTTTAAAATAGCTCCCTAACTGTCTGCCTAGATGGAAAATCTGGAATGGCTTTGCCCATGCAAAGCCAATGATCCTACTCACAAGAAGGAACACCAGTTTCCTGTTAAATAAAACAGCCTGAAATCTGGCCTGTCAGATTTCTGGCCTGGCTATTATTGACCAGCAATAGGGATCAGCATCCAGGCCCACATGGATTTGCTTTTTGCAGACTATTTTCCCTCTTGGAATTGTAATTTTTTAATACCTTTTGTTCCATGTTAGTATTTGCAAGGGAAGTTCCTTGGAGAGAGTGTGAGTGCTGTGACGTCAGAAAACTTCACAGTGTGACCATGCTCTGTACTGCCCACCCCGGCCCCCATCCCACCAAAGACAGCTTCTGCTTTGGGAAACCATGAGCCTAGATGGACACAGGAAAACTTGTTTACTGAAATACAAAACCCATGGAATTTCCTAGTTCCTCCCAGCACTGCCTCGTAACATCAGCAGTAAGAACAAGACAAGTCACCTGTCCTGTCTGCATCCTCTCCCGCCATTGCTGATAAGCACAGGGATTTCACCAGCTCATGGAAGGTGCTGGACAGGCCCTGCTGCTCCAGGAGCTGGAGCATGATGGAGCTAAGCATGCCGAGCTCCCTGGAGAGCCCAGCTGAGGTGCTGCTGGCCTGGCAGAGCCGGCAGTAAAGCCTAAAGAGGTTGTTCCTCAGGGACTCATCCCTGAGCAGCTCCCGCGTGGCTGCCAGGTGTGGTAGGACGTGGTCCTGCAGCCACCTCAGTGCTGGTGACACGTCCTGCTCCCTGAGGAGGCTCTGCCCAGCCAGGGACCTCAGTAGCCACCTGGTGACCACGTGAGTGGATGCACAGGCGACAGCCACTGCCTCAGCCCCAGGTTCGCTGGCTCTGAGGGTCTCCTCTCCCTGAGTGGAGGGTGGTGCTGGGAAAACAGGGTCCCAATGGGCAAGTATGGAATTCAGGTGTTCTCTGCATTTCTCCAGCTCACACGCTTCCATGCCTGCAGCAGCAGCATCTTCTTCCACCTCGTTCTTTTTCCCTGGGTGACGAGATGCACAAGGGGAGGCTTGAGGTTTGTTCTTGTCCTTAATATTTTCTGTAAGAAAAAAACAGCACCAAAACAAACATCAGATACTCCAAAGGATTTTCCTGGTACAAAATGGTGTGAGTAAGGTGCTCTCCTGTTTCAATCCAGTTGTGCCAATGGTAAGTACCAGCCTCCTTCAGCAGCCTCATGGAGCTTGTGCTGTTTTAAGTGGCTCCAGGAGCTCCCAGGGACTCCAGGCTGGAACCCTGTTCACAACTGCATCACCCAGCCTGGAGAGGAGAGAAGCTCCTGAAACCTGGAGCGATACAATCTACACTTACAGTAAGTTACAGGCATCACTCCAAAAACTCCCTCCCGGTCTTTCTGAGGAGTTTGAAAGGGTGAGAAAAACTTTAGAAAAGTTAAAGCATTTACAGTATCCCTTAAATACAGAATACTTTCCTAACTGACACAGACCGTTTAAACAAACCTACAGAAGCCTTCATGTGCACCAAAACCACTTGCTGCTGCAGGAAACCAGTGCTGTTTTAAGACTTTCAACTCCCAAGTTCCTTGCACTTTTTTCTTCACAGAGAGAACAAGAGAAGTCACATAAGTCCTGATATATTTTCCCTTTCTTCAAAACTGATGACAACCAGAAAAGTCAACTATTTAATTTTTGCTCGCTTTATTTATTTTTAATTTTTACTTACACACCACTTTCAGCTCCCCATCCACACAGAATGATTCAAACCTTTGAGCACAAAGCCTCATGTTTTCATTAAATACCATTTTTCAAGGCCTGACACTAGATTTGCAACTAATTTCTATATTAAAGCTCTTTCGCTTTTAAAACTGTGTTTCTCCAATGCTTCCAAATTGTGTGAAGGTTAGAAATCACCACAAGGAAGATCTGAAAAATGCCTTTCCATTTCCTTTCCTCTTTCCTCCAGCTACATTAATCTGACAGCACGTACTAGTACTATTTCCAGAGGAGTTTGCCTCACTTTTATTGCTGGTCTGTAACAGCAGCAACAAAACGTGCCTCCCTTCAAGTATTTTAGCACTTACTGAGCAATTCTCTGTTTTGGTACTTCTGAGCCAGGGCCTGCAGGTCCTCCTGCAGCTGCAGGTCTTTGCTGACAAGGCTCCACCTGTGCAGCAGCAGCAGCAGCTCCCTGCTGGAGAGGACACTCTCGTTCACAGTGAAACGCCTCATCTCCCTAAAAGCCTCAACAATGACAGCGTGGTATTTCATCACAGAGCTGAGGGTGCTGAGGAACTCAGTCAGCCTGGCCAGGTTTATGTCAGTCCTGACAAAAGAAAACACAAGTGCCATGGATTTTCCTACATGCCAATTAATAAGTACAGCTTTTAATTCTTAATGTCAGCATGGCCAGCAATTACGGACGTAGGACTTGACAGCAACTGTGCATCACATTTCACTTTATTCCCCACGTATTCAAACACCCAAATCCTCCTGTCAAAGAAATCTTATCCAAATTCACTACTCAAGACACAAACTGAAGGTGAAAAAAGCCATTCATCTACTAGACGTAAAGAAATTCTCCTGGCCTTAATAAAGTTCAAACTCAACAGAGGATGAAATGCAAACTGACTGAAACAAAAAACAAAACAAAGGACTTACCGAATATGTTTGATCAACGTGACCAAAACATACAGAAATTCATTTACAAGCTGAATAGGAAGAAGTTTCCTATTCCCCTGGGATTGATTCTTGTTTTCTCTCTTGTCTCCCAAATTTGTTAGCCACAGAGTATGGAGTAAGGAAATAATTTTATTTATCACCTTGTTTTCCAGAAACCTGAGAAACAAATCAAAACAAACAAAGAAACAAACAAACAAAAATAGAAAACCACATTTGGAAGGCAGATCCTCACTGGCAGCTGGACCATCACCTACAGGGGATATATTCTATTGCACTTTTGGTGCACTTGCCTGAACCCGTCAAGAGATTTTTTTGTCTATGTGCATCAATGTGAGGGAGAAGCAGGGGGAGGGAGGAATGCTCCAGACAGCTCAAATTCATTCCCCTGCCTCTTCCTGTGCAGCAGGGCCCGTGACAGGATGGGAACTGAGGGTGCTTGAAAATTAAAAGATAAAGACACGAACACAAGGTGCCATTTTGCTCTGTCAGTTTTTCAAGGAAGTGTTTTCCAAATCATGAAGCACCCCCACCATCCTCCCTCCTACCACAATCTGAAAGCATCTTGATTCTATTTCCAGAAACACAAGGGACACCTCAGAGTTCAGCAAGTTCTGACAGTACAGCCCCTGGTGCCCCTGGTCCTCCTGTCTGTCACCCTCCTTTTCATACTCAGCCACGAAATTATCCTGCTGTGGACAGGAAAATTGTTCCCATTTCTCCTGGACCTCCCTGGGTACCTTTTCTCTAAGCTGTGCAGGACCCACGTGAGGAGGCTGTGATCCTGTATCAGCTCATAGGCAGCTCTGGTGACACAGGCAGCACTTTGTAGTATCTCCAGAATACGATTCTGAAACAGAAAATAGACCTTGTTCTTTCACAGTCAGGATCTAATTATCCAACTTAGAACTAGCAATTTGACTGGTACCTGATGAACTTCAAGATAAAATGAACACCACCTGCTCTCAGCAGCTCCAGGGAAGGAGAGACATTCTCCATGCAAAGCTTCACACCACAGGTGCTACTCTTACAAGAAGTCTTCAGGTAGCAAGACAATTTTTATCTTTCTGTCCAAGGTTTTGGTGCCCGAAACACTCAGGGTGGATGCCCCCAAACCCGAGAGCTCATGAGATTCCCTCTTGCTGAAGCACTGCTCAGGTAACAAATGTGCTGGTTGGGGAAGAAAGACCCCCCAAAAAAAGGCCCCGCCCCGACTGTAGAAGAAGAACCACAGCACCCCCCATGAGGCTCCATGATGGCAGGAGCCTGTTCCAATTTCAGGGGATAAGCATGAGACTGGTTTAGACACAAGCAATTATTTCCCCCTCCACACAACACAACATCAACAGATTTTCAAGAGGGCAAAGGCAGAGTCAGTTGCCCCTCTCTGTTTTGTACTTGACCTCTCAAAGCCATGCAAACTTCTGTGGTTTGGGGATTTTTGGTGCTTTCTTTTTCAATTCTTACCTGGGAGCCCACATCACACAAAGGACTGTTGAAAAAGGAAAGAATGACCTGGAAAATCCTCTGGTAGTCATAAAGCTCATAGCAATGTTTGTCTCTCAGCCCTTCCCCGAGAAACCGGAGGATCCACGCACGCTCTCTTTTGTACTGGAAGCCACAAAGAAAAGTACCACCCTCAGACACTTAGACACTTCCAAATAATACTTGCTCCTAAGAGCACAAAGCCCTGGTTCCCCGTGAGTGCCAGCTCAGGGCTTCTACCACAGCTTGATCTGGACTTCTCAATTTCCATTCCTATCAAATTTAACCACTAACATCCATCAGGAACATCCAGTCTGCAGCACAAACATGCAGTAGAAATGGAATTTTAGAAGTTGCTGTTCCTAAAATACTTCAGTTGAACTCAGTGTTATTAATCTAAACTCAAAGATGAATGTATTCTGCTGGGGCAGAATATTCTGTTTATTGTGCTCACAGAGCATACACAGCACAACTCACCAGTGTCAGAATTAAGAAAACAACGAAAACTCCACAGAAATCACATTTTTAATTCCAATATGAAACAAAAGAAAGATGCTTCTAATTAACCACTGATGGGAGAGTGAGATTTCATTGTACTTTTACAGCTTTTTTCTGTACATTTACGAAGATTTATGGGATACCTAAAATGGGACTCTTACCTCAAAATCAAAACTGTAGAAAAGCTGGAAAAAACCTGGTACTTTCCTCAAGTCCAAATACTGGTGTGACAGAAGGAATCTGTTCACCTTTATGTACATGTGCTCCTCTGTGAAGAGAAAAAGCTGGCATCGTGGAAGAGGACAACGCTCCCAATCCACAACCACGGACAGCAATAAAGGGGAGCTGAGCTCTGCACTGCTCCAGGCTGGCAGAGCAGCCCAGGAGCTGCAGCAGGCCTCTGCTCTGAGGCTTGGGAGATTGCTGACCAGCCCTGCCCTTCTCCTCCCCAGAATGGAAAGCTCAGTCACGAGCGTGCACAAGTACTTGGAGCAGGGGAGGAGCTCAGCACTGCCCCAGGCACTGTTTCCCATCCCAGCAGGGACACACACGGGCAGTTCCAGTACCTGGCTTCAGCATCTGCTGTGCCACACGAGCAACGTAGAGGGTCAGGGAGAAGGTGACTCTGAGGTTTGGCTGGCTGATTCCGTTCTGCAGAGCATCCAAGAGATACAGCAACTGCAAGAGCCCAGGGAGAGAAGGCTGAACCATAGTCCAAATGAACACAACAGGAGCATGAGTACATAAATCAGTGTCTGGGACACTTCCTAGACCACACAGGTCAAATACCAATTCCATCAGCATTCCCATTCCTACAAACAAAATTTTCAAGAATTTCTAAAACATGTTTCCCATGTTCTCTGTCCATTGATTGTAACAGGAGAAAACACAAAGCAGTGGAGGAGAAACAATGGGAGAAAGGATAAAAAACTTCCTTCAGCCGTCTCATCACACACACGCATGTAGACAAGTGAGGCAACATCTCTCGCACATGTGTCTGTGACCTACAAGGTCTCTCCTGCCAAACTGGCAATGGAGCTGAGCCTTACCTGGCTCTTCTCTCGGCAGCGAGCCCCTTCCAAGTGGGAGCGGAAGGACGCCAGGACAAAATATGCAGCTGCTCTCATGTTGGAGTCGTAGCTGCTCAGGGAAGCCACTGTGAGACCCAGGGCATTGACTTCCACAAACTTGTGACATGCCACCACACACTCTGTTGAGGGGATGGGGGAAAAGAAACAGAAAGCAACCAGAGTATTAGCACTGACATGTCCCAGTGTGTGTAACAGCTTTGTAATCCTTAGCATTGCTGGCCACAAGCACTCATTTCTGGCTCCACCCCCACTATGACCTCAGTCCATGAAGGCTCCTCCAGCTGATGAAGGGCTTCAGCCATCACTCTGAGCAGGAATTCTTTACCTGAGCTGAAATTCATGGGGCTCTTCTCATTTATGTAAGACAGACATGATGACTATGCCATACAAATTCAGGGGTAAATTCTGTAAAGACATCTTGTATCTCACTGTTTCAGGGAAGCTGAGTACAAAGAACAACAAGAGGAAAATTCATCTCTCCAGAGCATTTTTGGGTGCCTGAAAGACCAGCACTAAAAAACTTCTGTAACAGAAAGTGCAGGAGAATAACACACAAACAGCCCATAAATCACAGCAGCTGTGCCTGTGCAGGCACAGGGGACTCTGCTGCTAAGGCCTGCTCTGAGCCAAGCACTCAGCTGGACCCCTGAGCCCTTCTGGGTAAAACGAAATCCACCACTGGCTGGAATTCAGCCCAACAAAAAACAGGAGACACACCCTTCAATGAAGCATTTTTTTTCCACAGCATTTTGCCATTTTGGAGTTTTTCCTTTAAATGCTTGTGTTCTGTGTGTTTTGAAGGGTTGCTGCCATTTCTACTCCCTGGTGGCTAGAAATGGCTTGGTGTGAACCTTCTACCTTATCTCCAGGAATGGAACACAATGGCACCTCAGTGGTATTTTACCAGCTACAGACATACTGTGAGTTTAGCAATGATGTTAATGTCCTTCACACTGAAGGTCAATAGGAAGTTTCTATAAAGAAATATTCCTATTAAGAAGGGGCTGCAATCTTTCTGCCAAGTACCTACATTTGGTCCACTGATTTCCTCCCCTGTCACTAGCCCACACAGACTAGTATATAAGTATACATGTGAGTATATATATGTATATATAATTATGTTCAAAAAATCACAGATTATTTCTGTCCCTCCACCAGCACCTGGGCTATTTCTCTCATCTTTTTCTCAACTAGAACTACTATAAATTCATTTCATGACTGGCAGTTTCTTACTGACAGGTCTGCTGGTTATGGGCCAGGTAAAGCAGGGTCTCCACTTCCCCACCAGCCAGTGCCATTTGTCCCAGAGTCACTGCTCTGCTCTCCTTCAGGCTGCAGCTGATATGCACTAACCATCCACACTGTGGAGCTGTGCCACAGAATGAAACCCAGCGTTCTCACTTCAGCAGTCCACAGGAAGATTTATTTGGAAAACTTTCCTTCATTGAAAACATGCAATGGTAATATTTTCCACCTGCTGACTCTGGAGAGTCATAAAATCACCATTTTATGTTAGTTGTTAGTGTTCAACAACTAACATTAAATAGCAAGGACCTTACTAGAAAAGCACCCCAATTTAATTCCATGTCTGACACACAGCTTGTTTAAAGGACCTTGAGAACCAGGACGGAAAAACATTCCGTAAGATGCTTATCAGAGCCCAAGATTGGTAAAACTTGCTATCTGCCTCACCCCAGACTTATTTTTTCCTCATCAAGCACTAAATACCATGCAAGAAGTCCATGTTTATGTATTTTAATGGCACTGTGCACCTCAAAGGCCCAGCACTAACTGGATTGTCTAAGATTCCTCCAAATGCAAAATGCCAAATAGCTCTTTTCTCCTCAGAAGACTTAAAGACAGTTATTTTCCTACTGCCAGGATTACACAGAGCAGTTCAAACCATAGCCAACGACAGGCTAGGCACACCCAAAAAGATGCTGTACTTGCAAGGGTCTGTGTGAACAAAGGACTGTCAGTGCGATCTCACTGACAGCCTGCCAATTGCTTCTAACATTATTGCTGTGGAAAGCCAAATCTAGCTGTAACTACACCATGCTGAAACATAACCCACGCAGAGAGAGAGCTGGTGAGAAAATCCTTTAGGCTTCTTGTCTCCCTTTGACCTCGGAGGGCTCTCTCCAGGGGCAGTGTGTCTGTAGAGCACAGCAGGGATGTGCATGTGCAAGGCCGAGTCATGTTAGATGAGAAACTTGCTTACAGTTCAGAGCACCGACCTATTTGTGAAACACACCAGCCTCACGCCCAGCTGTCTGGTGGAAAATGAGTTGGCTGAAGTTTCCCTGTTCTATAACCACAGCCTGTGACAGGTGAGATCTCCAGCCAGTTCAGTCACAGCCCTCACAGTAGTTTGTTTCTTCCCTCCCAAGTCAGGCATAAATTCCTTGCACTATTAGCTCTTGGATCAGGGATAACAGAGCTCCAGGTGCAGGTCCTGCAGCAGAGCAACCTGACACTAAATGCCAAAGAGAAATACTCACTTACCTGGTCTGGTCAGTTCACTGAAGAGCTGAAGTAGAAAACAAGGATCATAGAAGTTGTCAAGGCTCTTGACTGTTTCATCTTTATACAGTGACTCTTCTATGTCCTGAAACCAAATCCAAACCAGTGTTTGTAAGGAACAGCACCAGTTTCAAGCTGGGTTTCAAACTTCCCCAACCACCTCATCCCACTAGAAACCACTTGATACTACACCTTGTAAAATACAATGCAACACAGGGTGAGACATGTTTGTGATTAAAGCCAGCTTTCATAATGACAGTATATCCACAACTGTTCCCCCTGACCAGCACCAACAGCTACAGAAGCATGTCAGCAAACCATAAGTAAGGCTGGAGGGCCCATTGCCAGTGGATCCTTGGGCTGTCCAATCCTGGGCTCACATACATGACAACCTTTAGCAATGCACAATCGCCCCCTGCTGACAAGACGTGGCCCACATCTTGCAATTAAATTGAAAAGTGCACCTAAAGAACTAATTCCAGTCCTCCTATGAATAGAATTACTCTCCTGATGGAAACAAACTGCAGTGTATTACATGGATGCAAGAAATTAATTGGCTGTAATTGGCTCAATCGGTTCTGCGTGTCCAAAGAAGGGTAACAATGGGTAGGCAGTGTGGGAAATAGAAAAGCCATAAAACTCTCAGAAAGCTGTGGGAAAGCAAAACTCTGAAACAGGAGAAAGTGAATCATTAGCAAGGACAGGAAAAACAATAGAGTTTTATTATCAAGTATGGCCTAGAAAAATGTTAAGCAAGATAGTAGAAATATGTATGCTTAATAATGGACTATTATTCATTGTCTGAGACCCTTACAAGAAAGCATTGTTAGAGGAAAGCGTACATGAGCTTATAGCAATTCATTAGAGCAGCTGCCTGTCAAGCTTTTGCAAACTGTAATTGGCTGAAAAGTTTATAAAGATGCACTGTAACTGGGAAATCTTCAGCGCCTGCTTTGTCGTGGTTGAAGCCTGTTGTTTGAATTTGTTAAATGAGACTGATAGCTGTAATGGAATAAAAAAGGCTTCAAGACAGCCAAGCTGTCCGCCCTGTCTCATTCTCATTCCTGTTTCATTCATTTTTGTAAACAGAAAATTAATAGCTGACACAAGGCTGGACCAAAAGCACCTGTGATGGCAGCAGCCGGCGATGCTGAGGAAATGACAGAATCGTCTTCATCATCTTCTCTCGATCCAGCAGACACAGAATCTCCTCCATGCTTGGCTGCTGCCACAGGGACCTCCCCAGACTCTTGCAAGTCTTGTGATGCTCCACAGCGGCTGGACCCCACAGCAGAATCCTTAAATATTGTTAAAGGTAAACATATTTGGCAACAGAGACCAAAGCAATTACAGAGGAGATCAATTGGTACTGAAATTTTGTCTTCACTTGTAGTTATTACCCTGTGGGACTTGAACTCGTTTCCCTGGCAACACCTTTTCCATGCACCCCAAAGCCTTTCAAATCTAGTCTGAGGGTGTGTCATTCACTCTGCCCTCCCCTGTCCACCCAAGCCAAAACATACCCATTCAGAGGCACCTATGGCTTTAAGCTGTAAGTGCAGGTAAAAATGACAGCAGCTGCATGAAGGGACAGGGATCCAGAGCTCCCTCAGCTGCCTGAGCCAATGCTCTTGCACTGCTGGTGGTATTTCTGCTGCTACCTCCGGAGAGAAAAGTGCATGTGAGGAAGGCAGACCAAGCCTCAATTACTGACAGCAGACTTTCCTGCAGACTGCTTGGGCATGGGAAGGGGAAAAATCCACTAGTGACTTTCATTTCAGCCTCCCATCGGTGAGGAGACCCCTATGGTGAGTCCCAGTTATGGAGAGTGAGTGACTCCAGAAATGAGACACTCCCTCATCTAATCCACAGACTCACAGAAGTCTGGGCAAACTTAAGAGAATTACATTAAGAATAGGAAATACCCAGTAAAAATGTTTCCAAAAGCAACATTCACCTTTAGGTTTGACCTCGTTCACTGTCTCCTTCATTTAAAAATGAGACTCTGGAAAAATACCAGTTGTGACACTACCTGTGTGCAGTTTGCCCAACAAAGAAAGGTGTTCGGCTTACCTGGAATTTGTAAGACTTTGATTATTCTTCTCATACAGCTGAAGCAACAACAGTATCTTCTGATCTAAAAGCAAAGATTGAACCCAAAGTTAGTGTCCTGTGCAGACAAGAACAAGATGCAGAAGGAAGTGCCTTTGCCAGGCTGACACTCACCCACAGTACTCAGTGTGGCCCCATAGGCTCCCAGCAGCACTGGGAGGTGACTGCTCTCACAGAGAGAGGGGCTGAGTTGCACAGCTGTCAGCAGAACATCCACCAGCACCTCTGGAACAAGCACAGCTTGAGCCCTGCAGCTCTCAGTGACACAGAGCACAAATACACAGCCCCAGCCCCATTCCAAAGGGATGCACACATAGCACTGGACATTTCACAGCAGCATCTGTCTCTAGAGATGCCACAGCCCATTTCCCCAGGACACTAAAGGGTGATTATGATGTATTTAATTTAAGGGGACATCTTGAAACAGTATTCCCAAGCTGAACACACAAGTCACTCGGACAGGTGAGGTCCTCAGTGTGGAACAGACAACTCTGCAGAAGTTTTCAGGTGTACGCGCCGCTGGTTAAAAAGGAGTGCTGTACTCTATCCTGCCATAGCTTCACTCCTTCCTCCCCCAGGAGGGCATCTGGAATGAGCTCAGGAGTTGCACAGAGAAAGGCAGCCTTCCCAGCAAGGACTCAATAATTCACAGCAAAAGTTTCTGAGTCTGCAGCCCAGCTGCAGTAAATATCACAAGGCTCCTGCCCTGTGCCTTGCAGCAGGGCTCAGCACCGCAGGGGCTCGTGAGCCACAGCAACTCTGTCCTGGGAGGGGCAGGAATCACCCACCTTTGCTCTGGAACTGACTGAGCAGCAGAAAATACCAGTAGATTGGGTTCCTCAAAAGCAAACAGGCTGCCTGTAGCACACTCAAGACTCGACTCCAGTTTTCTCTACTGCCAGTATCTGAAAAGGCCTGGGCTTTGACCCTAGTTACGTGCAGGAATATAAAATGCATGTCAAAGCCAAAGAGCTCCTAAAGCACCAGCCTGAGTGTGTGCACTCGTGACACCAAGCTCTCAGACTCCATCCTGCTGTAAGACACATACCTAGAGCAAGCAGCAAAATCTATTCCTTTTTTTTAATTTCACTAAACTGGGGACTGCACAAGAGCTTTCTTCTCTTTTCAGGTGTTCTAAAACTTGAAAGCTTGTTTACATGTTGCTCAACAATAAACATAAGACTTGTTATCAACATGCTGCCCTGAGAATTCCCCCCCCTCTTTTCCTACACAGCTCCTTCAATCACTGAATCTCAAACCCCTGTACAGTAGAGAAAAGCTGAGGTCTATGTAGATTAGATGTGGTTCAAGGTCAGGCAGGTTTCCAGTTGCCAGTGAAGAAGAAACAAAGCCAATCCTACACATGAACTAACACACATTCTATACTCCTCTTGAAGGATATTCCTCATGAAAGATTGCAATATGAAATGCACCTAATTTAAATTGCCATTTCTGATAAAACTTGCAAAATCAACTTTAAATCTCCTGTATCAATCTATTTTAAAACAAGTTTAAACAACACAGGACATATGGGCACTTCACACATCATCTTACACCAACTGCCTCACAGAAATCAAAAGAATCAATCCAAGACTTCAACTGGGTTAAGAACGCCAGAAAAACAAACAAACCCAAATAAAACCCCAAACCCACCTTTCCAGTAGTTTTAAAACCAGCATAAAATGAATGTAACATTTAGCTCCCAGCAGAGGTACAATTTAAATGCCAATATTCTGGAACTGTTAGTAACTCTGCAAGTATTTAGATGGGTGGGTGTGTTACTGGATGGAGAGAGTATAATGCAAGAAAGACAAGATTAACTGTATTTAGTACGGGAAGAGGATGATTAAAAAATACCTCTTGTCTGGATGTTCATGCCATCTTCTTCTCTTGACCTCAGGATGGTTGACAAAAACAGAGAGTGCTGTGTGACCATCATGTGAAGTTTGGAGAGCTTGACTAAGCTTTGACTGAGTGAGGATTCTTTCTTGTATAGTAACTGGATGGCAACATTGAGGACCTTCAGAAATGTTTCATCTCTGTAACGGTACCTTTGGGAGGAATATCACAAAGAAGTCAGACCCCAACCAAACCAAAGGAAACCTGCTTGAAATTAAAAGCTGTTTAAGAAATGAGAACTTGGCAAAGAAAATTAACTCAGTAAAACCAAATTAAAATGAAAACACTTACCTGAGTCCTATCTTCACAAGGCTGTACCAGTCACCTGGGTCCACTTCTTCAACCACACACTGTGTGCAGCAAGTAAAAACAGTTGTTGGTTTACCTTTGGCACACAGATCTTCTACAGCAATTTGTGTTCAAGGGACACACTAAGAACATGCAAGCCAAACACTCATGTGGGATGATCAGGGGATAACAGGGAAAAAAGCATTTGGATACAACAATCCTAACTCCTGATTCAAAGGATACTGCAAGTGTTTTGTTGGTCTGGGAGCAAGGGAACATATGGGCTGTGTGGAAACAAAAAGCAAGCTGGGCTGTAGGTTCCAAAAACCCTGTGGCTCAAAACTTTTCAAACGCCTGAATTGTGAAAGGAATCACAACTTGATGAGTCAAAGCAAGAGACTGGGCACCTGTTTTTTTGTGTGGTTTAGCTAACCAAGATTTGCACGTGGCAGACAGGGTGCCTGGGGTAGGTGTTCCTTACAATTGATGTGCCCTGAGGAGCTGGGAACCATAACGAACAAGTCAGTCTGGAGGAGACGGCCAGCAGCTGATGCCAACAGTCCTGGGAATGCAGGTGCCAACCTTGCCAGGCTGGAAACACCCTCAGGATGGGCCGGACACTGCGAGGCGGCCCCAGGTCCTACAAAGGAGTCTCAGCAAAGGCCAGTGAGAGGGCAAGGGCATTTCCTGCTCAGACACCCTCAGTGTTATGTGTCACAGGGATCTGTGTTTACTGAATTCAAACCAAGAAAACAGTCCAGAGGGAGTGATCAAGTAGTGTTCTTCAAGATCAAAGTCTGGATTTCTATTTACAATCAACCAGATTTTTGCCCCAGACTTCAGATGGCATGGCAGGTGGGTCTTGGCAGAAGTATCTTGAACACCTTTCTTTAATTAGAAAAAAAAAAAAAAAAGAAAATCCACAGGTACCCTTTGATTTCTTACTCCTAAATACCTCAAACTCCTGTCTCCAAGGGGGATTCTTACCAGAAAGCCATCATCAAGAACATAAAACTGTTTCATAGAAAGGATTATCAGGACTAAGTTAACTCTGCAAAAGCTATTAAAAGCCCATGGAAACCAGAATCCATAAACCAGGAAATCAAGCCCAAACCATATTTACAAAATCTATAACTGCCCAATCCCACATATGCGTACAGTCCTGCTGTGGCAAAGCAGATAAGAAGTCTCACCAATAACTCCTCTAGCCTCAGCAGCATGGACTTCTCCACTTCTTGCTTGCTTTCATCTTTACTGCTGCTATACATGGCAACTAACCCCCTCATGCAGGCTGACAAGAGATGTCTCCTCCAGGAATGCAGCTCCTCCGAGCTTTTAAGCACTCTGGATATGGCATCTGCCATGGCCCAACTGCAGAGAGATAGGTTATTGATTTTTTTAATTAATATTTTAACTTGCTTTTGTATATGTTAAAGATGTCTTGCTGCTAATGTACAAAGCAACGGATTCTGTGAGCAGAGGATGCTGTTACTGCTCCCATTCCTATCACAGTGCTTCCCAGGACAAACTGCGCCTTGAGGGAGGCACACACACACTGCCCACCTCTCTTCATTCCCTGCTCTCTCCAGAGCAGCAGGAAGCTGGTCCATTAGGTTGTGCAGCCGTTTGCTACCCGAAGGTGGCAACAATTTTGAAAGAATTTGCAGTTTGACAGTGGCCTCATGCGACGCCCCAGAGTCCTGAATCCCAGCGCAGAGCTCTTTCCACAGGGTCTTCCTCAGGACAGGTGTGACAGCTGAGACAACTGTTGGGAGAGCAGAGGGCACAGGTTCCACAACCTGCAGGTGTTAAACAACACCTCTCTGTTCAGCAAATCCCAAATCACTTTCTAATTAAGGCCCAGATTACTCAATTTCTAGGAAATGATGTTACAGCAGCTGCTAATCTGTTACAGAGAAGTGCTACAGAGAGGCTCACTTTTTTACCTATCCTCTACTTTCCAGTGTGCTGATAAGGTCTTACCACTGCTTGAACTCGTAGGTTGAGTTACAGCCCCAACCAGCCTGTTTCCTTTGCTATTTACACTTCTGGACAGTAAGAGACATGAAATTACAGAGATCTTGTTCTCTCCAGTTGAATCCTAACTCATCATTTTGCTGGTAGAGAATTTAACACACTTGTCCACAGACATAACGTTGCTGTTAGGGTTGGGGAAGTTCTGACTGCCAGCTTTGGAGGGCATTACTGTAGCCAGCCCACAGCTGGAGATTCATTTTTGAATAAGATTTTGGACTCTCTAAAAGTGGAAGCTCAGGTTCCACAAAAACCATCTGTCCGTAGCACTGCACACTCTAGACACTCCTCTATCCGTGCCTGAGCAAAAGGTTTTACCTCCTGTGCTAAACCAAGACAAGCACAACAACAGATTTTCATGTGCACTAAGCATCAAATAAGGGCTTCGAAAGAGATAGCTGGGCAGCAGTAACTGTAAGAGCACTTGGTTTCAGTCTAACAGCCAACCCTCAGAACAGCTCTTCACCTTCAGCGCTGCAGACAAGACAGTCACTGTGGGTCAGACATCTAAGTTTTATCACCTCCATCTATGGTGTGAAGATTCCAAGACTTTAAGGTCAGCAGACCCTAAACAGGGAATCTGGCCTCCTGAACGACAAGCAGGTTCCTTTTTTGGTGCCTTTACCTGTGGAAGGTCGGCTGAAAACATACTGGTCTCTGCACTGCAAATATGCATTAACCAGTGGAAGAAAGCGCTCCATGTGCTTCCTGAGGTACTTCCCAGTGCCACTGCTCAGACACCAGAGCTCGAACTGCAGCAGGTGAGTTCTGGAGTGCTGGATCAGCATGGCCACAATGGCCAGGGAGGTGTGTGAGTACTGGGTAAGGCAGTGAGCCTGCACCTCGACACCAACTGCAAGAGCAAGGACTGGCTCACTTCGGAGAGCCTGAAGGAAAACTTCCTCCAAATCTTTGCTAGCCGATGCTGACATCAACGTCCCCAAAGCCTTAATGTGCTCTGTGGATAGCAGAAGTTCTACTTGCTGGGGATGCCTTTGGTAGCTGGCTGTAAGGAGCTGCACCAAAATTTGTCCATAGAAGCTTAACTGTTTTCCT
Source organism: Sitta carolinensis (assembly GCA_032173965.1). Classification (NCBI taxonomy): domain Eukaryota; kingdom Metazoa; phylum Chordata; class Aves; order Passeriformes; family Sittidae; genus Sitta; species Sitta carolinensis. The sequence goes on along the minus strand of CM063296.1, from coordinate 14,068,246 downwards.
TTTTTAGGGGATTTTTCAGATTTCTGAGCAGTCAAGCTCATCTCAGGAAGTTGCAGCATAGTTAAAGTGATCACCTTCAGCTGAGCTGCAGTCATGTACATGTGCAGCTCTTCCAGAGCCTGCAGCTGGTGAGACTTCCGGGGACAGACCTGGCTTCCCTTCTTCCCCACAGTCTGCAGCTCTTCCAGGACACATTTTGTGATAGCTTCAAAATACTTGGACAACAGGTGTCTGTCATGTGTTATGATGCTCTGCAGCATGGGGGCACCTGTTTTCAGCAGCTGAAGCACCCCAGAATTTAGGTGAGCTGACAGGAGCTTCACAGTGACAGGGTTCAAACCAGGCTGAGGAATGGAGCGCAGTTCCAGCGCCAGGAACCAGCTCTCCAGTGTAGGATGTCTGAAAATCAAGGGGAGTGTATCCTCCAGTGTCTGTAACAACGAGAGGTAACAGTCTCATTGAATGAATAATCACAGTGCAGGGTAAAAAAGAAACTCATTCAGCTGCCTATTTTCCACAGCTCATCAATTACAATTATTGAACATGAAACTGTCTACTAGCTGGCCAGAGGATAAAAAAAATTAACAAATTACAAGCACATAAATATCATTCTCCCAACATTCATGATGTGGGATTTATGCCGTTACACTGAACATTCTAACATGTCTAAGCTCATCTCCAGAGGAAAACTGAATATTCTGGGCTTCATCAACGCGTACTAATCTCCACAAATTCACAGAACAGATGAAAGGGGGGAAAATTCACTCCTCAAATACATAATTTTCACAATAAGGCATGACACAAGGCTAAGGGAATATATTTTTTTCTGCAAAGTTGATCTCTTTCAGGACCTCTCTTGACTGTGCTCTAGCTCATCTCTGTGGGTGATGCAGGTGGGTCACATCTCCAGGCAGTACTTTTACAACTGCTGGACCACATGCTCTATGTCCCTAAGTTCTTCCCCAAGACCTTAACAGCACCTCTCTGTTCAGCAAAACTATTCCCTAGACAATTAATCAAATCAAAGTTTACCCACAGGTGCCTCTGTATCAAGGGATTTGGTACCTTGTCATTTGAAGACACTTCTGTCATCAAAGACTCCTCGTCCATAAAGAGATCCGGCTCAGCCTGATGCTTTTCCTGTTTCTGCTGATGATCCAGCTTTATTTGATGGCCCCGGCACAACAAGATGCTCAGCATGTCCACATAGAGGTCAACAAGTTGAGGACCCGAAGTTTTACCAAGCTATGAAAATAAAGATGTCTTGGAAGTGAAGAAAAGAGGATGATGGGAGCAGAAGGGTATTTATCCAACACCAATAGGAGTTAACTAAGAACTACTTAGATTTTGACCTCTTCTAGGGGAAGGAACTACTTCCTTATGCAGAAACCTGATTCTAAGAGAAGTCTCAGGTTGCCATATAGATACTGATAGATTTTCATTTATACTGTGACATTTAGAGTTACACAGGCCAGTGAATTTTACTCTCTTAGGGAGACCCAGGTGCTGTATTAAAATCTCAAGTTTATTTGCACTCATACCCATCAGTAAGGTAACCCATGCAAAGTAAATCCAAGACTCCTCAATAATCAGAAGAACTGACATTTGTTTACAAATTAGGTGAAGTTTTGTATGGTGCTGTGTAGCCTGAGAGCCAAGGACAGAAAAAAGAGCTGCAGAACTATAAACCTAAGTTTTAACAGCCAAGCCATTTGTACCTTCTACACTAAAATAAACCAAACATAACCACAATATTATTACGATATTGCTCTTACACTGCTGAAGTTCTCCACCGTGGATTTCAGGTATAGCAGCACGTGCTTTACTCCCAGCAAAAGCTGGTCAGGTGGGAGCTGGGAAGCCAAGTCTCTCAACTTTGTCTGAACACCATCTTCCAGTAAGGTATTGCTTCCTCTCTCATAGGCTCTCTTTAGCAAAGTGGTAAATACAGAATCCAGTGCCGCAGTAGCTTCTTCGCTTACGTCCTCGTGGTTTTTGAACTGTTTAAAGTGAAAAAAAACGTAAGAAGAAAACAATGATGAATAAAAACCAAAAGTCTCTTCAGTCACCTTTGTTTTGAGATGAGCTCTGAGCTGAACCTGGGCTGAAGCTCCAGGAGCGTAAGTATGCAGTCCTGATAGAACAGAGCTGTTGTCCAGCAGGCTCCCCAGGGGAATATGCACTGTTCACTGTTGGCCTTACAGAAAAACTTATCAAACCCAGCCTAGGGGGCCTGTGATGCCCTCCCTACCCAGAGGGAATTCCAGGCACTATGAACTGAGGCCATGGACACACCAGGCTCTGCTGCGCCTACTGAGGAGTCTGGGTACCACCCCTGAGCCCTCGTATCACCTCCCAAACACCACAAAGACCTCTTGTGTCATCAAAGGAAAGCTCTGGAACAAGTGTGTGTCCCACCATCAACAAGAAATACAGAATTAGTGCAATAAAAATGCTCTTTCTGATGGAAATGTAACTCTATAAACTGGAAGGTTTTTATACAAATACTGGCTAAAGAACTCAGTGACCTCAGGTACTCCATACCACGGGTTCCTGAGATTGCTTGGGTATCCAGAGTTTATAGTATCGGTTAAACTTGTAGAGCTGAGGATACTCAGCAACTTCCAGGGACTTGAGATCTTTATCATAGAGCTGGAACATCAAGCAGAGAGCAAGGGGTTCTCTCTGAGAGTGCAGGAGGTCAGTGAAAACCGCAACAAGGTACTCCACAATATCCGCTCCTAGAAAAGCAAAAATAAATGTAACTATTGACACGAGCACAGACACTGGGGCAACCCTCCTCCCTCTGGGCCTTGGTAGCAGCCCACCATTGCTCGTGAAAGTACTGAAAAAGATCAAAAAGTGTTTGTAGTGACCTAGACAAATATTCCTGACCACTGAGGCACTTGAAAAATCCTCCACACATTAGTTCTTGCTAAAGGAAATAATCCACCTTCACCGTGTTGTACTAAATGTGCCTATATTTTAACAGAAGACCCCTGCCAAGCACCATTTCAGAGAAGGACTGATTTGTACTGGGGGCACACACCCCATCAGAACTGTGACTTTCAGTCCACTCCACATGCTACTTGACCGCCAAATATGCACAGAGAACTGAGTGAGATGCTGTGGGCTTGGCAAATCCTGCTCCAAGCCACCTGGTGCCCCTGTGACTCCAACATTTTCCTCAAGGAGGTGGTAGAACTTGGCAATATTTGCCACCAGAGCTTCATATCTTGGAAAATGCCTCCATTTCCCACTTAAACAGTGCAGTGCTCTCTCCCTCATCTCAGGAAGAGCTGCCTACAGCCATGGAAATCACTTTCTTCTCCTGATCTCCATACTCTGCCCTTAAAACACTGTGTCACTGAAGCCATCTACTTCCAGACCAAGGTTGTCCATGCAGGGACACTGTCTCTTCTCTTTAGGGACAGGGAAAAAGGGCAGAAGCACCTACAGAGCTTCACTGAGTCTCTTGAGCAGGAAACACCATGGATCTGCACCTCCTTCTGCTTGCAGAGAAGATAATAAAATGTCTCAAGGCAAAAAATTATAAATGGTAAAAAGTTATTAAAATAGGTAAAAATGATGCCATTTTCACTTCACTGGTAGAAATTACCCATAAAATCAAAAAAATCTGTACCTGTTCCATTTTCAGACTGAAGCAACAGTATATTCCTGGCTTCTAACGCAGCAGGGACAACAGCACTGAAGGGAAATGTTTGGATAATTGTGTCTTCATTTAAAGAGAACCCAATTTCTTCATCTAAGCCATCACTGCCCTCAATCAGGACATCCACCATATCCAGGACATCTAATAGGTGAAGAAAAAAATCTAAGCAGATGACCCAGACTAACTGGAAAAGCAACAGAGGTAGAATGCAACACTCCAGAAAGACAAGGCAACCTTTTAATTCCATCCCCCCCACAAAAAAAAAAAAAAAAACCAAAAAATCAGGATGAAGGCCACATTGGTCACACAATACAAGGTTAAGTGCAACACAAAAATCACAGCTGAACTTCACTCTGCCTTTCAATGCTGCTGTCCAGCACAGGGTGCCCAGAAAAGTTGTGGCTGCTCCTGGATCCCTGGAAGTGTCCAAAGCCAGCTTGGATAAGGCCTTGAGCAACCTGGTCTACTGGAAGGTGTCCTTGCCCATGGCAGGGTGTGGAACTAGATGACCTTTAAGGTGCCCTTCCCATCCAAACCATGCTGGGATTCCATGATTCTATGAACAGCCCAGGCAGAAGGACTAAATTTCCATTTTTGTTCAAAAATGCTGCTGCAAGAGCATGAAGAGAGATTTCAAATACTGTTAAAGTGGCACAACCACATCAGAAATTGCTTTTGGGGGTAAAGTGGTAACTTCTACTTCTGATACCAAGTACAAGTGGAGGGCTGAACCCTGGAGGTCCTTACATAACAGGACTTCTATAGTTATCCATCCCCAGTTTGCTGATTAGGGCTCAAAAATGTAGCCCTAAGTCGTGGAATTCTGTTATTGAGGGGTTACCACATACCATCGATGTGAGAGACAGGTATGCTGACGTTATCAGAGTCCTGTTTAAACAGAGCCACCTGGAGCATGCTGGCTTCCTGAACCAGGTCTGCTGCCTTGTCTGTGTAGGGATAAGGCTTTGCCACCAGCTTCAGCAGGATCTGTCAAAAAAGATGGAAGGAGAGGCGAGTGCACCAGCTGCCAGGTGCAGGGGAACCATGCATTGCTAAGAAAGACCACGAGCTAGAAGTGGTTGGAAGCTGGGCAAGTTTTAGGAGGACAACTTCCATATCAATTCTGCAGGATTCTGTCTACGGTTCCTGCTCTACAGGGGACGTTGGTGGAAAAAAAGTCCACTGCAATTTGGCATCTAGATTGCTACTACAGACTGAGTCCCTGAGGAGACCACCCTGGAAATCAAGCACTGGGCATTCCATAGGCTGAAGAGTAACAGGAAGTGCCAGCTTTCCTTGTAAAAGATCACAATTTAATGAGGGATGATAATTTTGGCACCTAGAGAGGAGATATAAGTTACCCACACATACAACACTCTACCCTTATACCAACAATGCTGTAGTAACAACTGTCCTTTTTGGATTTTATTTTCCTACAAATCATTTTGCTGTCCTCCCATTCACAAGAAGGATGCCACCTCTGCATAATCAGAATTCATTCCCTGGTCTCTGACCAGTTTCTCAACAACAGCAACAAAATCTCTCGTTTCCACTAACACTATTCTTTGCATTGTTTATCCAGCTAATTTGAACACTGTTACCGTTTCCAAAAACCGAATCACTGCTTCCTTTTGGTCTTCTTTTGTATTATCCAAGTGTTCCAGCCAAACTGAAAGTTCCTTCCATGTGTACTCAAACACTCCAGTGTCACGTAAAACCTGCCCAGGAAACAAAGGGGGAGGGTGTGAAAATAAACCTCAAAACACCTAAAATACAAAACCCCAAGAGATACAGATCTTTTTGTATCGTAACTTCATGATTCTTTCTTTGGGGAAAGAAATGAAGAAGAGCAGGTTGACAAAAAGAAGTGTCTGTCATTCCCTTGGTTCAAGAGGCCTTATTCCCACTCTCTAGGGGGACCTCAACTGCATAGTGGACAATAAAAATCTCACTTCTATAATTTTTGGAAGGCAGGTTATACTGCTTTCTGAGGGTTGTACATCTTTATATCAACACAGGCAGAAAAAAAAAAGTGCGCCTAATAAGTAGCCTGTAGGAGAGTTTTAGAAAACTACTGATCTAACATAAAGGAAAACCATTGCTAAACTAAATCAGGCTACTTGTACATAAAACAATCGGACAGATGGATAAATGTGAGAGTTCTTTTCTCTCACATGTCTCTGCCCTGATAAGGGGAGGCTTTTTGCAGAAGTTCTTGTTAGGAAAGAAGGCAGACTGGACTCTTGGTCTTCAGGTTGTTTATTGTTTTCTTATCAGGAATCACAGCACATCAGGCTTTACACCAGCCAAGTGTGCAGGAGAACAGACACCAAAAGCCCCCAAATGCATGGGATCAAGGTTCTTTTAAAGATAATTTACCCAATTATCGCTAAAGAACGTACATTATTTTTACTTTCTTACCAATAAATAACTAAACTTTTATTCACATTGACTCTAGACTGCGGCAAATTGTGACCAATTGTCCTGCGTCCCAAACACTGCAGAACATGGAGTAGATGAAGAAGGAGGAAGAAGCCTAAAAGTGACAAGGATTCTCCATCTTGTCTTCACCTACTTACCATACTAACAAACCCCAAAATCTAAATTTCTCATCCTGTGGTAAGTGACATACTATACTACTATCCAATTTACATTCTTGAGAATTCTGTTTCATCCCAAAGCTTAGGAAGCATCTTCCATGGACAAAGGTTAAAAATAGTGTTTTCAGGGGGTCCAGATCCTTCAAAACATGCAGAGAAATATTCTCTGCATTTTAGACTCCAACAGATAAACAGCCCCATAAATGAGCAGTGGGTTGTGACCACAGCAAGGTCCAGAGAGAAAAGCAAGTTGCTGGGGGTGGTGAGGTAGACCCAGATATACCACAACCAAGAGCCAGGCTTTGACATATCCAGAAATTTCCCCTCACTTTCCTGCTCTGTGAATTCAGGCCCTGACCTCAGGCACACAAACTTAGTGACCCTGTGCTCCAGCTACTATAAGCAAGAAAGGAGGAGGGGGACGAGGAGAGGAAGGAATCAGAGTGACACCATGGCTAAACTCCCTGCCCCTAACTCTCAACAGGAGAGGAAACCTTGCCCAGCTTCCTGGCTCTGGCACCTCCATTAAACGACTGCAATTACACAGGAGGAATCTTTTTTCCTCTCCACGCACAAAATAGAAGGAAGCTATCACAACTCATTTGTTCTACATTTACTCTCTGTACAACACCAGCAACTCTAAAAATAACTGCTGCTTACAGGAATCTGACAGGGTAATTCATTAAAATAAATGAAAAAATGAATGAAAAGTGATTCATTTTAGTATAATTGACTATTTTTGGCAGAGTCTTGAAACAGAAATGCACTCGCAGATCTCACAAAAACAGGCAGGAACAGAATGGGAAATCCCAAAACAAGCCTTCAGTTATATGGCATGCTGTAGAAAAATAAGTCATTATCATCTACTCTTAGAAGCCTTTCTGCTGACATAACTGCTCTAGCTAACTTCCCTGCTCCTGCACTCCCTTCAGAGAAAATGCAATGGACTGAAGTGCAAAGTGGACACAAGATCAAGTCAAGCAATCCATGTGCCCAGCTGGCAAAAGAATCCCAAACTGCCAGGAAAAGGGCACACTTGGAGCAGGTTTTGGTTGAGATATTCATTACTGGGAGACCAAGTGAACTTGCGTTTCATCCCTTGCAAGGATCAAGGGCAACTAAACCCTAGTTCAATCACTGTAACTCTGCTCTGGTGGACTGAATATTGCAATAGAACTCTGTGAGTGGATCTAAATGCAAAGATTCCATGCACAAAGCTGGGTACAAATTTGTGTGCCATGAGTACTGCAGGACACTACACGAGGAGTCCTGGCCAGGGTCACTACAGCCCCCTGGATTTTCTCTTGGCAGGACAGTTTTGTTGCATTTACTCCCAATGTAAATCTCTACCCCTACTTAGATAACTAAGATGTCTTCTTTTTACAAGGTGCTACAAACAACAGCCTCTGGTGTCTTGTAGAACTTAGTTGACCAGTTCTTTTGAAAGTCAAATAACTAGTTTAAATGTACAGAAGGGGATTTTAATTAATTTTTAAGACAAAAAGTACTCCTTGCATCAAAGCTTGTATCAGACAGTAACAGAGAGGACTATTCTGCAGGGTCAGAGCAAACCAGCTAAGGCTTATGCAAGGCTGGAGTGCTGAAGTACAGATTAAATAAACAATGATTAAAAAAAATCAAAACCAATCCCTTCTTGATCAATGTCAAGACCTTTGCAGGCACAAACTTCACTGATTTACTACAGCGTCAGAATTAATTCAGCCTAGGGGGGTGGCAAACATTAAAGGCATTTTCCTCACTCCTTCGGCAAGTGGTGCAGGGAAGTCAGTTCACAGCATTTATTTCCATAAAATGTTTCATTAATAGCCAGTTACCTGACAGCAAATTCCAACAATAGCCACAGGAAACAGGAAAGGAGACTCTGTTGACCACACAACCATGCAGTAAAGATAACTGCTTTAAGAAAACATTTTATAATCCTCAAATTTCAGACCAGTAGGATACAATGAATATCCTGATATTTCAATTCAAAAGCTTACCTTGATGATTAAATTTTTGGTGGAAATCTTAAGATGAGGATGGGTACTTGTAACAAACATTTTCATCAGTAAATAGAAGACTGATTTTTCACCAGATATCTCCTCTGTCTCAGACACGTCCTACAAGAAAAATATATTAAAATTCCTCTGCTATAGCAACACTATACTCCAGGACTATTTTGCACTGAGACTGATATGTAAGCTAAGTATGTTATTTTATACACCTGTCCAAAAATGCCAAGGCCAGAAATGAATGTAAATGTTTTCACTATTCTGCATTCAACAAGCCAGGATCATCATACTCACTTGTAAAATGCTTTCCTGGAAAGTGGAAGAAGACAGTAACAACAGAAACCCCAACTACTCCAAGGACCCAAGACAAATCATCAATCATATTTTACACTCCAGTCACTCCACATCTATCCCTGCTACCACACTCCATGGGTGTCTCTGCTTCTCCTCATCAATCATATTTTACACCCCAGTCATTCCACATCTATCCCTGCTACCACACTCCATGGGTGTCTCTGTTTCTCCTCAAAGCCAGGTCAACTCTTTTCTCCTGACATGACAAGCAAATCCTTGACAGAGTTCTTGTTTTATAAGCCTGCAGTAAAAAAGAGAGCTAGGGCCCTGATGGTTTTCACTAATTACAGAGAGCATCAAAAAATGTTGGAATTTGCCATGGAAAGGGGTGGGATGGCTCCCATCAGTGGTCGCTTCCCTGGTCTGCAACCTCAGGCTTTCCAGACCAGTGGAAACCAGCACATTCTCACTTGTGCTCCTCTCCAGAGACAAAGAGCTGTGGGAACATGCTCCTGCGTTCATCAGGGAGGCAAAAAATGTTGTCCTTGTAAAAAACCTTTCAGCTCAGAATTTCTCACTGCTGCTATGACTGTAATTCCTGCTAGTTTTACAAAATGGTCACTTCCTGAAGTGACCAGAGTAATTTAAAACTACTCAATGCCAGATGGAAAGATTTTAGGACAACAGGCCAAGGAAACAGAAATTTGCATCAGCTTCTTACCTGTAATCTGAACCAGGAAAATTTGTTTGCAGGAAGTTCCAAAGCCACTTTCAGGATATGGTGCTGCAGAAGAGGAGGGACCTCCTGCCTTAGGCCCTTTTCAGTGACTATACCTGAGGTGTGAAAGCAAGAAAACAACTTCAGTTTGGTCCATCTTTCTGAGATAGCAGAACACTCACGTCTTAGGATTTTAAAACACAACTGCGAGACAAGCCGGCAATTCAAAGATCTTCATACCATGGGATCCCCAGACATGCGGCAAGTAGGACTGGCCAACCCAAGGTGGGAATCCAGCCCTCAGAGGGAGATTCCATCACCTGACCCCAGCAGAAACCATTGGTTGTACATGGGAATATAAAATATCTTTCATCAGTCTCAGCAACCCTGAAAAGCTATGACAGGCAGTACAAAGGCTGGATAAACTGGAGAGCCAAATACAGAATTTAAGTCAACAGGAAATCTCAATGCTTATACCACAACAGTATTTGCTCCAGACAATGGAACTTTACACTCATGTCTTTCCCTGCATCACTGTTATAACCAGCACAGGTTCAATCACCTCACTGATTCTGTCCCAGGCTGGGGTGCTCTTGCAATGGGACCCAAACCTGAGCTGCCCACCCCTGAGCTGCAGGGAAGCTGGACAAAGCACTGCTGCCTGACTCTTTTGGAGCCTGTGTAGGATCCTTGTGGCCCACATTAGAGAAAACCACAATACATTTTAAACAGTCACCAACCATCAAGGCAATCCAACAGTAAGCAAGACCAAACAATAAAACTCCACCAGCTATTTAAAGAACATATTGCTACAAGGTAGAAAAACATGGTGCTTTTGGTCCATGTTTCCATCAGGGCAATCAGAAGGAGCAACAGAACTCTCACACAGATACATCTGAGGAAACAAAGTCTCATGATTCTTTTACACCATCATTATCTCTCTTCAAAATCAGTACCCAGGCTCACTTCATTACATTCGTTTGAGAATGACACTTTATTTTCCAGACTGTTTATTATTTCATAATGTACCAAACAGACCCACAAAAGATTTCTGCCTCACAGAAATGTGTCCTGCCTTTTCTCCAGTTTAAAGTAAGCAGACCAGTGCAAGAAATAAGGGACAAACAGGATATAAGATCTGGTGAGTCACCAAGCACAAATATCAACTAAACATGCTTTGACAGAGGGAGGAAAAACCTCATGCATGAGACAGTTGATCTAGAGAGGGATTTTGTTTAAAGTCCCTTTTTCTCTGATAAGTTAATTAAGGCATTTACTTAATTCCCATCCTTACATATCCCAGGCCCTGCCTAAACCCACCGATAGCTGCTCCAGCTGGGTGGCCCACAAGCCCTGGTGGCCCATAGAGAGCAATGATGTCCAATCAGCCTTTGCTTCCTCCTTCAGTCTCAGCTGTACATGGCTGTTTCAACTGTACCACAAGCTGTACTGGAGGACCTTCCTAAATTTGTCAGGCACGATTTGCCCTTAGTGAAGTCATGCTGGTTGTACCAGCCAAACTCTAAGCCTTAGCAGAGGCTAAGGAGAATGTGCTCCATGATCTTGCATTTCTAGGAGAATGTGCTCCCTGATCTTGCCTGGCACTTAAGTGAGACTGACTCGTCTGTACTTCCTTGGGTCTTCCACTTTCTCCTGTCTAAAAATGAGGGCTGTGTATGCCCTTTTCCAGTCAGTGGGAACTTAACCAGACTGTCTCAAGTTTTCAAATATATTCTCAAAGGTAGTGGATTAGCCACTTCCTTTGTCACCTCCCTCAAGACTTGTGCTATTTCTCATCAGATCCTATGGACTAGAGGACATTCAGGTTCCTCAGATGGGCTTGAACCTGATCCTCTCTGATAGCAGGCTCAGGATCTTCACTCTCTCACTCCTAGCATTTGCCTTTCCCAGCCTGGAAGGCCTGGCTGGAGAACTTGCCATTGAAGGTTGAGCCATAGAAGTCATTGAGAACCTCTCAGCCTTCTTCACATCCAGGGTAGTCAGGCTTCCTATTTCCCTCTGGAGAGGGCCCACATCATCCCTGGGCTTTCTTTTGTTGGCAATGTACCTATGGAAGCCCTCCCTGTTGTCTCTGATATCCTTGGCCACACTTAGTTCTAACTGAGCCTCAGCTTTCCAAACCCTATCCCTATCTTCCCATATGATCTCCCTATATTCTTCCCAGGCCACCTGTCCTCGCTTCTACCTCCTGAAAGCTTCTGTTTTTTTCCTGTGATTTTGCTCATCAGCTTCTTATCCATCCATGGAAGCTTTCTGGCATTTTTGCCCAATTTCTTCCTCTTCTGAACTCCACAGCTTGGAGGAGGTGGTTCTTGGATATCAGCCAGCATTCTAAGCTCTCTCTGACCTCCAGGACTCTGTCCTGTTGGACTCTACTAAGGCCAAATCTCTTATTACGAGATTTTTCAGAGGACACTGGCAGACTGGGAGGTGCTGCTCTTCACCCCTACCCTGAACTTTCTGTGAACTATCCTGTTCAAAAAACTCTTTATTGTCGCAGCTAATAATAGTTTGGAAATAACTTATTGACAGTGGATTGTTGACCGAGGGCTAGAAAAAAACCTCATTAAGAGCTGAAGATGAGCCTTCCTCAGAAAGATTAGAATTCAAAGCCCATGAAGACCAAACATATTCCAAGAATATGACACACAGGAAGACTGCAGTGAAATGTAGTGCTGATAGCTGGGTGTGGCAGAGTAGCTAAGGAATTTAACAGTGCCAGAGCACTGCAGAAACAGCAACAAATGCCAACACAATGGAGAAACTAAAATAGGCTACTTTTAGAAAACAGTTCTTTATCTCCACAGAAAAGCAAACATTCCCTTCTGCTGTGGACTCTGTAAACAGACTGAGGAAACAGTGGAGGAAACAGTGGAGGAATACCCATCACATACCTTTTAACAGCTTGCTAAAATCAAAGCTGCTCTGTGCTACCAAGTGGGGCACAACCTTCTGATAAAGACATATGACCTGAAGCAGTCCAGCTCTCAGAAGTAGTGTCTCAGCATCATCTGAACCTAAACAAATTGTTTCCACAATTAGTTTCTTCTTCCTTCATAGCAAGAGTGCACACTGTCGCTCATCCATTACCCAGCACAAGAATTACCAACTCTATTTCCAGCAGACTTACCTAGGAAATGACCTGCTGTCTTCCCAACAAAAAGAATAACACCCATGAAACCTCCGGTTTCCTTCCCCAACATTCCTGTATGAATACTTTAAAACTGTTTATTCAGCGCTTAGATTGAGAGCTGACATTTCTAATTTGACTCAGAAGTGCTCACACATGTAAAACATGGCCTGAACATCTGAATATTCACTGTAAGACTCGCACCAGTCCCACCACTGTTTAATTTACGGCTGAACAACAGGAAAAAGCTAAGAAAAGGATCTGGCCATGCTGCAGATTTCTGGGGACACTACTTTTAACTAAGGACAAGCAGGTTTTTGCTGGGGAAGTGCAGGAGACAGTACAGTTTGTTGCAAATTTATTATTTCAGTTAAAAACTTCTTTCTTTCCCTTTCCCCTTTCAAAATAGTATTTTCTCAGTGTAAGCTCTCAGCAAGAAGCAGACAACAAATACCTGTACAAGTGAAACACCAACAGCACTTAAGGCAACTGTTTACTTCCCAGGAAAAACCATCTCAGGTTTCAGTTGTAACATGAGGAGGCATAAAAGCTATTATCCAGTCATTCATGAAGGGAAGAAAAGTACATGGGCCGAAACACTTAACACATAATTTTTTCCTGTTAACTCTGTGTCCCTCGGGGAGTTAAGAACAACTGGATGAATGGCATGGATAACTTTGTTTGCCTGAGTCTCAGCTCCCATTAGAAAAGAATTCTCTGGTGGCCACAATGCAAATAAAGCTGTAAAATGTGAACTGGGAGTAAGTGACACAGCATTACCACCTAAGAATGCTGAGAAACTACAGCTACAGTCATAGACAAATCAGCTGCTCCACTGGTTTCCACTGCTGACCATATTTTGCTGCCCAAAGGGAGGCACAGAAGGACATCCACTGAGAAACTTTTTGCTCCAGGAAGTCTCTCTGTGGAATATGCCCCGTGAAGGGCAAAACTGGTTGCAGATTTGTCTCTAGCCTACAAGGAAACCTTCACAGGCTGTTGGCCAAGATGCAGACAATCCTGAAATTCTCCCTTCCCTGCAATGGGACTGGGGAAGCAAGCCCTTCAGGAGGGACACTGGGTTTGAGAGAAGAAAACTGAAGCCTTCACTCCATCCCTCTCCCCCTCTCCCAACACTCATAATTCCGCTCCTGTCAATACAAGCATTTGTGTAGCCACAGCAACTAACTGCTAAAAAAAAAATTACTTCCTGGTAAAATAACTTGGACAAACAAAAATATCTCCAAAAATTATTTTTCATGCATATCCCTGCCCATCTTATTTTTGAGTCTCCCTGCTGGTTTTATTTTGTAGCTGCAAAACAACTTCTAGCATGGAAAGATCAAGGGCAGGAGGGCCGAGTTCAGAAAGAGGAACAACAGAGCCCTGCACCTGAGAAGGACCAGTCCTATTCCCCAGGATGTTCCAGGGGCCACCCAAGAGGAGAGCAGGCTGTCAGGGAAGGATCTGGAGACCCTGGTGTCCTGGTGTCAGGGAGCTGCTCTTCCCCTCCTCTCAGCACTGGGGAGGCCAAACCAGGAGTGTTGTGTTCAGGCCTGGACTCCCCGGAACATGGAGACAGTGGAGAGAGTCCTGCAAAGGCTCACCAAATGGTCAAAGGACTGGAACATCTCCTCTGTGAGGAATGGCTGAGAGGGCTGGGACTGTTGAGACTGAAGAACAGGCTCAGGGGCATCTCATCAAAGTGTATGAACAGCTGAAGGGAGAGTGCAAAGATGACGGGGCCAGGCTCCTGCCAGAAGCAGCCAGTGGCAAGAGCAGAGGCACTGGGCACATAGTCAAACACAAGAACACTCTGAGTGCCAGGGAACATTTTTTGACCATGAGGGTGATTGAGCACCCACACAGCTTGCCCAAAAAGGTTCTGGGGTCTCCATCCTTGGAGATGTTCAAAAGCTGTGTGAACATGGACCTGGGTAACTTGGTTTAGGCAGAGATACCAGGCAAGATGATCTACAGAGATCCCTTCCGACCTCAACCATTCTGTGATCCTGGGACAGCAAAGTCAAACTGTTTAACCTTCTAGAAGCACTGGCAGCCTATATATTAAACTGTATTCTCTGGCAATTCTAACAGCCTGAAGAAGTGAACAAAGAAAAGGTGAGCAGTAAACACAGAAGTGAGATCTGGAGGATTCTGCTGAAGTTAAGGGTGGGATGAGGGTTTCACAACACCCAGTCCCACAGAGATAAGAAGCTCTAACTCCACCTCTTTTGCCTACCATGCTGCTCAGCAACTTCTGTCTCAGTCACTGCCTCCACAGTGGAGACATCACCTTCCTTTTTCTCTGCTGGGTCGTCATTGTGTTCTCTCTCTTGCTTCAGAAGGGAATGCCAGACAGCCACTATATTATTCAGGTCTGGTAAAACCTAAAAGCAAAAAGAGTAAATTGCAACAGCTCTCCTTTGTAAGACAAAGCTCCTGTAATAAATATATCCCCGAACACCCAACAGGAAGATTTGCTGCTCTTCACAAAGGTTGGAATTACCTTGTGTGTCATGAAGGAATGACCTGAAATCAAGCACTGTACTTCCACTTCTTCAGAACATAAGTACTGGCAAGAACATTTTATTGAAAAGGTTTCCTGTGAAAAATTTGTTTGGTTCTTCCTCATTGGTGTATTTTCAATTCAAGTGCTCTCTTGTTTAGTAACTTCTGAGTAATCTCTGCTGGCTACATTGACTTGAACCAGGAAGAGAACTTGCTTCCTGCTTTTGGAAGTCATTTGCAGCACAACAGCCATTGTTACAAATCAGTCTCGCCACAGAATTTTATTGGCATTCCCATCAGACAGACATGTCAGGAAATGTAGGCTCCTACCTCACCATTTAATTCACAGCCTCCCCCAGGATACCATCTCCTGGCTCCCAGGCTGCAACCACTTGAGGAGAAAGTACAGAGAGCAGTTGTCTGCTGCCTGCACAATGCCTCCTGTCAGCCCCTGACTGTATCTTTCTTTCTACCTTGCTGACAGCTTCTCTGTAGAGCTGCACAAACTCCTGCATTGCTGGGAGTGTGTAGATTTGTGACCTTTGCCAGGTTTCTTCAGACAAACAGTGCTCAATGTTCCTCAGGGCTCTTCTCAGCACCATGGATACCAGTGACAGGATGCTGTGCTTCATCATGGTGCTGGGCAACTAAAAGAAAGAAGTTATTTAATGACATTTCAGTGATTACCATTATGCTTTGCACAGAATCTGTACTCTCACTGTGTGTTAAAATTGGTCAATGAATTGATTATTTTCTAGATCTCGGCTAGCGGTAAAGAATCCATAGGTTTTCAGATTCCCAGCCTAAACTGCTAGCAGACAGTGGCAGAACAGGTGCTTGTGAAAGGCACCTGGAAATAACATCAGTGGTTTAAATTCCTTTTCCAGTGCTTCCCCAAGCCAGATTTATCCTGGGGCAGACAAGAAAAAACACAAGTAATTAACCAACATAAGAAATTTCTTGCATGATCATACACTAAAACCAAACGGTACTAACTGGGACAGAAAAGTCACTGAAATATTATAGACTGCTCTTACTTTTAACCCTTTGGAGAGCATTATTTTATTGCACACTGCAGGGACTGTTGTTACCATCACCATAGAAAGCAATCTGGGAAGAGGAATAAATTCCGAAGTCTTAAAAGAATTGGAGATCTCTGGTTGAGCCTCATAGATCTGAAAGAAACAAAAATTTAAGCCCCATTGATACAGTCCCGGAAATGACAGCTTCTTCTGGGGAGCATTTTATGGGATTTTGACCCACCAGAAGTATTGGCAACATTAAATGTCAATTTTTATGCAAAAACACTAGAGAGCATCCTCCAGACTCAACTCAATGGACTCTCTGTATGCAACCAGCATCCCTGGTCAAGGCCATCCCTTTTCAAGAGATCCAGATCCTACTTGCCCATTTCAAGCTAAACAAAGAGGCAGCAGAACACTCACAAAGGACAACAGCTTTTTCTAGTTGAGATTTGATGTTGCTTCATCACAAAAAACATGTCATTAATGTGATGTTTTCCACTAGTTCTTACACCAATTCCTTCTTTCTCAGTTTAGCTTAAGTGTTTGTAGAGCCTCCTGCTCTGAGCATAGTTTTTTACCATCATCCATACTCTCACCTTCTTGAGTAACTTCATGTTGTTCATCCAAGCAGACGTCACTCTAGGAGAAAAGGAATACCAGGTTTCCTTGAAGTATCTGTTCAATAAATCTGGGCATACTTTCAGAATATTCACCATGAGATCAGCAACCATTTCATCTTCTGCTGCAGTTTTTAAACCAAGCAGGAAGTGCAGAAGTACCAGATTTCCTCCCCTGTTGAAAAGAAAAAATTATTTTGAATAAGAAATCCTTATTTTGATACTTTACATGGGATGTGAACACTGCAGCTTCTGCAGCTGTTAATTGAAGGCAAGACCTCTCATCCTCCTGGCATAATTTCTGAGTTTATATTCAGAAGTAAGAAATTAATTTACCTCCATGTTTCCTACATGACCAACAGTGAATTAATACCATACACTTGGGGGCAAACTACTAACTACTGAGGTCTCTTTTGCTTCTAGCAAAAAATCTACATACAATCCCAGCTGCCCAGTGACTTACTTGCCAGAGGTTCCAAGACTGGGATCATAGAACGTTATGCCATGTTTCAGAGAGCAGCAGAGGTCCATTAAGAAACTGTGCACAACTTTGCGTACCATTACTTTTCCCACTTCTTCAGAACCTTGAGCCACCTATAAAAACCAAAAAGGAGTAAAAAGGGCATATGAGATTTGGCATCACAGATATCAACTTCGCTCTACATTTTATATGGCTCCTCTTAGAGAAAGACTAAAAGAAAGTTTGGCTTTTGTTCAGATCAAGAAGAGAAGCTTCAGGACTTGAAGGTCCCTTCCAACCCAAACCATTCTGTGATTCCACAATTCCATTAATCTACTAAATCCAGAAGAACTCAAGATGCCTATGGAGGATGAGAAGACTCTATAGACAGCCATGGCTGGGAAACCATGAATTATATAACTTACAGGGACTGCCAGGAATTGTAAGAACTTAAAATTATTCAGAACTGAAATGCATGCTTATGAATGGGCTTGGAGATTTGCACAGCTCCAAGAAGACACCTACTAGAAACAGATCTCTTCAAAGAGTGCTTACAGTATATCAGCATGGGAGGGCCAGGGTCATAAGCATCTAGTAGAGAAATACAAGAGGGCAGACACAAAGGTGAAAAATCTGCAGCCGAAACCCAGTGAGAAGTAGAAATTTGGGGTTTTTAAACAGGCTCAGTAGACTCCTCTTTTTGAGCTCATCAAGCTCAGAGTAAATGGGAGCTGTTTCAAAATCTGTGGGCTGCAAGAGGAGGGAAAAAAGGCAGCACAAGGACTAAGAGTAACAAAGAAATAAATGACCAGACCTTTAAATCCTCAGGGCTGACATCAGAAATCCCATTCCAACGGTACAGTGAAGCGATGTGAAGCAACACTTCTGCAGTGAAAAAACGCACCTTCTGTGTTTTGCTGATATTTTTATTACGAACCACCTGAAAATGAGAAAAAAGCAGACTCTTCTATTTAATGCAAGTTATCACAAAATCATGGCAAAATAACAACGTGCTTCATTCTTCTAGTATACACACAGCTGGCTCTCCTCAACAGGGCAGACGAAAGGTTCTGCCTGTCCTGTCAACACTTTCGTCACATGCTCCTGCTCCACCTTGACCCAACACCAACCTCTGTAAACCCTACACAAGCTGGACAGGACAGATGCTCACAATCAACTGAAGAGCACAGAACAAGTGTAGAGCATCACAGCCACACACTAGAACCATGGGAACCTGGGTATAGGCATAGTAAAGCCTACTACAAATAAAGCTTGGATTAAAGAGAACACACAGTGGAGGATTGTTTCCATTCTCATTTTTCCTGCTAAGCTGAAAGAGTCACACAGTGTGCTGGGTCCACAATTAATGTAACAGCTCATAATGCATGATTCTCACACAGGAAAAGCTTCACTTGAAAAACAAAGTTTCAAGGAGGTTTATTTTACATTTAAACAGTAGCTTTTTTATTGTCCTTCTTTTTTGTGTTATTGCAACAGCAAAATGAAAGGATTGTTTTGGCTTTAATTGGTCACCTGTGAAAAGCCTGAGTCTGAGGCAGGCTCTTATGGCTACACTTTAAATTTGAAACTATTTTTTCTTCATTCTCTCAACTGTTCATCCAACAACTTATGCAAAATTGCTACGGCTGTTCAGAACAGATATTAAAAAATCATAGACACTGGAGCTAAAATAATTTTTAAAGAAGTAAAATACATCTCAGGTGCAGCTGCTCTACAAGCGACGAGCGCATCCCAGGGAAGAGGCTGGGCCATGTTCACAAGGTGACAGAGCACAGCAAAGGCAGCCACCATGAAACCAACTGTTACACCTTTCAGCAATCCCTGCTTCCCTGTTTTCAATCCTGAGACAGCAATATAGCCAAGCTACCAACCACCAACATAAATTATCAGTCACAGACACTGCAGTAGCACACTGCCAGCAGCCCTAAGAACTGAACACTGGGTGAGAAATCACCACACAGCTGATTCCAGCAGGGAGGAAAACAGACAATGTGGGACAATGCAGTTTCGAGGGTGCATCGTACCTTAGTTCTCAGTGTGGAAAGTAGAAGATTGACAGTAGAAACTCTGTCTTCCTTTATTTCAGAGCGAAGAATACCTGGAATGAAATCTAAGAGGACATTTCAAATGTTAAGTCCAAATGTGAAAGTTCTTTTCATACTGAAATGCTTCAGGGAATTCCTACCCATTCCTCTTCCATGTCACATTATTTATCTTGCTGTTATAGTCCAGGATGAACCAAATGGCAGCAATCAGAGTTCAAAAGGAAGATGTGTCTGTGACTACAGTGCTGAGCAAGTGATGCTGCCAAACCTACTCTCATCTTGACTGGCAGCTTGCCGATTAACACTGTTACAGCATCTGTCAACTTTAAATACATTTTGGGTCCTGAAATGCCATACTAAAATTCAAGTAAATTCATATTCTTCCCATTGAAGCACTTGTAATTGTTTCACTGAGTGATTCTCAGATGTTTGGAGGTTCTATCTCCAACCACGTGCATCATCTTTCGGCTCACCCATGCATCCCAAAGTTAGACAACTCCAAGTTTATAGAGAACTTGGGTTCTTACAAGGGAATGAAAACCAGCTATGTTGACTGATCTATTCTAGATCCCTTGTGAATTCTCTCACAATTTTACCAAGGGTTACAATTAACAGGGCAGAAAGGCAACTGAAGTACACCCTTTTCAAAAGAAAATTAATACAATATATCCACTGCTACTGTCTACCAGCGAGGCTGGACGCCATAAATTTTTTTTTAAGTTTATTGACTCTATGGCCTCAAAGTTTTATATTAGAGTTACTATTTTTTTAAATTTGTGTCACCAAAGCCTTTGTATTTTTACAAAGTTTTAGCAGACAGCATATTGTTCTCAAGCAGAAGAGGCATATTTACTGCACCACCAAAGAACTTAAAAGCTTTTCAGGTAATAAGATGAAAAAAATATATTTTGCATCTTATTAGTGCTCTCTCCCTGATTCACATTTTCAATTAGGTCATATTTATTATCACCTATAAATGACTGTGCCTTAAAAACAAAAACTCAACAAGCAATTATGAAGTACCTTTTAATTCCAGCACCTGTGCCAAGATTGCACTGTCACCAGCAATGAGAAAAGAGAGAGCAAACTGAATATAGGCCATGCGGACATCTGTTCTCCCCTGGAAACATAAAAATGTAAATTCAAAATTTAAAAATGTTGCTAGCACACAGATTGTACCCAACTGCAGAATCGATACTGCAACTGCTGATTATCCCTAGGAGTGCCACAAATGGGTAAATGAAACAACTTCTATAAACATGCTGCATGCAGCCACAGGCATACATTGACATGCAATGCATCCACAATGTATACAACTAAAAAACTTCCCGCATTAAGCAGATCACTTTTATATAAAAAGGAAAGTGTACTAGTTCACGTGCTTTTCTCAATATGAGATCAGGCCACAAATTTAAAGAAAAAGGAAACATTAACGGCAGTTTCATGCCAAACCCTGCATCACTGACCTTCCTCGCTTGGGCACTGCTTGGTCAGCTCGCAAAAGTGCGAATAAAAAGGGTTGAATATAAAACCACCAACTCAGGCACAGTGTAAGCAGTGGAAGCTTGACCTGTTACAGCACCATCGGATATGAGCACTGAATCAGAGAATGGTTTGAGTTGGAATGGATCTTAAGGATCACCTCATTCCCCTCCTTTCCAGAGGACACTTTCCCCTACTCCAAGTTGCTCGAAGCCTTGGACACTTCCAGGGATGGGGCAGTGACAGCTTTTCTGGGCAACCTGTGCTGGATAGTGTCTCATCACCCTCATGGCCAAGAATCTCCTCCCAATATCTAATGTAAATATACCTTCTTTCAAATAAAAAGTCATCCCTCGCCCTATGACTATGTTCCCTGACAAAGTTCCACCATGATTCACAATTTTTTTTTTAAATCTGCTGTGCAAAATTCAGCTGTATGTAAAGAAGCCTGAAAGAAGACTCTGAGTAGGCAAAAGGTAAGGCAGCAGGGACTCAGGAGAGGGTTGAAAGGAGAAATAAAGAGAAACAAACAAGATTTTGCTGTGAGCTTTAGGCCTGGTGTTGTTGCATTAAAAACTCACCTCTGACAGACATTAATTTCACTGAAAGCTGTACAAGAGTAAGACTTTCTGGATGCTTGTTTCCTTGTACCCTACTCACATATTTAAGCAGCTTGTGGTCAAAAGCCTACACCCAAGCATTTAAAGTTAAGGGTGGAGGTATTCCTGCAGACAACTCCTGCAGTGAGGTCAAAACCCATGGAACTTGACAATTCCAAAACCATATAAAGTGGCTCCAGGGAAAAAGGGATGTGTTTGATTTTTTTCTCCCACTTGATTGCTTTATAAAGAAAAAGTCTGAATTTTCATCTCAGATGGCACAAATCCAACACAGACACATTCACCCTGCAAGTAATCTTTAAAATCCAGAAACAATATGTCAATGTTGCAAACAATATTGGATTTATTATACACTTGCATTTGGAATGACACAAACGTATTTTTGTTCTAAAGCACTGGTCTGGGTCAATCTTGAATATTTTTAGCAATCAGGGAGGGAACAAGAGATAGTTTCTTCTGGAAAAAGAGGAGTGACTTTTTCTCCTCACTCATGTATTCTTCTTAAGGATTTCCAGCTAGAGATTATTTAGAACTCTTGATTATGTTTTCAAATGCAATTACTCTGTATTAGTACTGGGCAATATCCCCTCTCCAACTTCCATTTATTTCAGTGGGACCAAAGTGCAAAAAGACTAGTTTTCAGGAATTTACTATCACTTTCACTGTTTTAGACACTAGAACGGCAATTCACTGAATATGTACATGTATATTTTTCCATAGCTTGTTGGAAACACGAAAGGCATTTTCACGTGTTCAGTTAGGCACAATCAAAGACTTCAGCCTGACAAAGGACAGGAAGAGAGAGTTAAGTTCTTGCAGATGAAAATACAGCAAACACTGGCAATTGCTTTGTTCAAAATAGTTAGCTAAAAAAGCAGGTCGGCCGCGGCACAGCATTCCATGGCATGCAGCACCTCAATTTACCTTCTTACATCCTTTTTTCAACAATCCAGGCAGGTATTTGTTATTGAAATCAAAATGACTGTATACATCCCTCGCTGAATCCGGGCCCTGAGCCACCATTGCTGACAGCAACGTAAGGCATCCTCTGCTCATCCTAAAAAAACAAAGCAGAGGTAAAAACTGCAGGTTATTTCCAGGATGATGGTTACACAAACCACTAAACCAAGAGATTAAAACCTAAAGAGAATATAAAAGGGAAGTTAAACAATCAAAGTAACTATTTTAGGCAGCAAAAACAGCAAGCTGGGAAAGAGGGGAAAGGGAAGAATGGAGAAGGAAATGCCTTTTTATATTCTTCCCCAAAATTAAGCCGCAATGTGAGGCTGGATATTCCCTTTATAAAGTAGTTTAAAAGGGAGAAAGTGCCAAAATTAACAACGTGAGGATGACCTGTTCATGGCAGTGGAGTTGGACTAGACAACTCTTAGTTATTCTCTGTTTCCATGAACTCCTTAACTCATAGAGGCTTGCCATTTACTTCAATGGAAATATGCCAGGGCCACTGTGCACAAGACTGCAGACCTCCCCATCTGAACAGCCAGTATCATGAGCAGATCTGTGATCTGTCCATCATGTTTCTGTCACGGACAATCTGCAAAAAGCCATGTGATTGAAGCAGAGATCCCATCTGGACACAGAGTAAAGAAAATCCCTCTGCATGTCAAAGAGGTTCACAGAAAGTGCAGAACATCTCCTGTCAGAAATCTGCAGCCTCCTCTGTGCAGGTTCTAGAAGGATTTCTCCAGAACCTGCAACACTTTAAACACAGAAGCACAGATCGTGCGCAGCTTCAAAATTTGTTTCCAGTATACCTATTTGAGATTGTCTGTCCAGTTAAAATGCCTGCTGCAATAAGATCAATTGCGTAGTGCAGGAAGCACAGCTGTGTATATGAACTGGGAAAGCAGAGAAAGCTTTTCCAATTCAGCTCAAAGACTCAAAGATGAGTCATTTGCTTTGGACAAGCCAATTTCAGTCGGGTTTATTCTCTGCCTTCCCCTTCCTCACATATTTGTACTGAAACGTCTCTGGCATTTGCAACTTCTTTCCCCTCTCCACATGAGCATGAGAAACTGTTTGGTCTGGACTAGGTAACACAGTTTTTGAACAACCTAAAATGACCTCAAATTTAAGAGACTGAAAAAATTACAGAAGAAAAGCCAGTCGAGAGAAAAAATCCATTATAAACATGGAAACCTGACTGCAAAAAATGCAGGGAAATGAAGCGCTCAAGAGCAGCTCTTTTTGCTATCACAGGAAGACTGCCCAGCCCTGTTCCACACAGTACATTTCACCCCACCAACCAAGCAGCATTAAAATAACTGGACTCAAGCTACCACCCATGTTAGCTCTCACTAGGACAGGCCCAACTGATGAAAACTATAGCTTCAGGAAAGTATCCTATAGCACTGGATTGTTTCATGTATCAGAGCTTCCACTTTGCTAAGACTTCCACAGACAATTATTTAAGTAGAAAAGGATTATTAAATAAAGATAGATTATTAGCAATAAGCCAAGATGAATTTTGCAACATCTAGATCAATTGACAGAGATTCTGCACCAGAGCATCAAGAAGACTTACTTGTGATTTTCAGAATACAAAGCAGCATAGACCAGCTTCATATAGGAATGAATCAACTTTTTGACAATATTCATCCCCACAACAGAAAAATGTGAGAGGTCGCTGGCTGTCCTCAGTAAAATGGCTTCTAGAGCTTGAAAGATTAACAGCATCTGCAGGATAGAAAAGTAAGTTCAAATCTAACAATATCAGGTAAGACTTGACATTATTAGCTGAGCAAACAGCAATAATGACCATCAATAAAGAGTAACCCCATTCCAAAAGGAAAGCTTCACATATGAAACTGACATTAACTTCTAGATTCTCTCCCAAATTAATACTTCTGTGAAAAGATCACTTCTGAGAACATGTACTTTCAACAAATCAGTGCTTCAAGAGATGACTGCTCCTTAGTTAGAGGACAAAAAATGAAATGTGCTGGAGAAAAACATTGGGGGTGTTACAGTCTTGATCCCCTTGTTTCTTATTTATTAGAACAACATTTAAAGAACCTTAACAGCTTGATTTGGACAGGACTATTGGCTCTGTGTGTCATTAAATACAGGATTATCTATGAACTGAAAAGAGCACCTGCCACTTGGTAGGTGCTTTTGCCTCTGCCACTGCCACTTCCAGAAAAAAAAAAAACAAACCAAAACCATATTAAATTATCAGAGTTAGGTACACCACAAAGCATATGTTCATAGAACCACAGAATACCCTGAGCTGAAAGAAACCCACAAGAATCATCCAGTCCAACTCCTGGTCCTGCACAGACACTCCAACAGTCCCACTCTGTGCCTGAGAGCATTGTCCAAACTGCCTGAGTTCTGGCAGCCCCGGAGCTGGGACCATTCCCTGGCAACCTTTGGTTGGTTCTACTCCAGGGTGGGATTGTTGGGATTGTAACCGCCAGTCCCTGAATTACAACCCCTACGTCCAACTTACTTGACTTTCAGGCTTCCTTTCTCCATCGAGAAGCTTGAATATCTCAGCACACTCCATGGAAATTTTCACGTATCCCTCCACGACATCGTACACTTGGGGCGATGGCAGCGTCTTGGCGATGGACACGAAGGTCTCCAACCCTGCAAGGCCACAGCGTCACCCGGGGCACCAGGGCCACGCGTGGGGCCCGCGCCGGGCGGGACCCTGAGGAGTCGCGGAGGCGGGCCCATGTGCGCCATCGCCCGCAGCGGCAGCAACGGGGACACCCCCGCGACGTGCCCGGCACCGCAGCCGCTTCAGCCCTGGGCAGCCGCCTCAGCCCGGGGCCCGCAGCCGCCTCAGCCCGGGGGCCGCAGCCGCCTCAGTCCGGCCCCGCAGCCGCCTCAGTCCGGCCCCGCAGCCGCCTCAGCACGACCCCGCAGCCGCCCCAGCGCGCGCCTCTCCCGCCCTGCAGAGCCCCTCACCCTTGGCGGCGGACGCGGGGTCCCGCAGCAGCGCCTTGAAGCGGACGCCATTGAACTCCTCGTCCCGCGGGCCACAGGCGCGCTTGGCCGCAGGCTCACCACTCCGCTCCCCGGCCTCCCTGCTCCGCTTCCCGGCCATACCCGATCCCAACCCGACCCGGCCCGCCCCGGAACCGCCTCGGCCCGCCCCGGAACCGCCTCGGCTGCCGCAGGAAGGGGCGAGCGGAGCGGGACCAGTCCGGGACCGTCCCCTCGCGGCGCGGAGGGGGAACTGCTGGGGGCCCGGCCCGGCCCGGCCCGGCCTGGCGGGAGGGTTTTCCCAGGGACCGGTGCCCATGTGCGCAAAGAGAGTTAAAAACAGTTTTGTTTTTTCCAGCAGTGGAATGATTTGGAAGGGACCGTAACGATCATGTCGTTCCACCATCCATTCCCACCCCTCAGGTTGCTCCAAGCCCCATGCAACCTGGCCTGGGACGCTTCCAGGGAGCCACAGCTGCTCTGGGCACCCTGTGCCATGGCCTCTCCACCCTCCCAGCCGAGAATTCCTTCCCAATATCCCATCTGCAGCAGATTCTCATCCATCGCTGCTTGCAAGACCAAGAGGGTTTTGTCATCCCAGTTTCCCAGGCCTGCAGCCCCCTGCGATTCTGAACCAACACGGCTTAAACTTCGGAGTGGAAGGGGAAAGCACGGAGTGCCGGCAGGCAGGAGAGGAGAGAACTTCCTCAGATACTCCTGTCTTCCCGGGAAAAGGAAAGGCTTCTGGGTGACCGAACTCTGGCTTCCCGGCACCTGAAGGGGCCCACGGTAAACAGAGAGACGGACTATTTATACGGGAAGGAGTGACAGAACAAGGGGGAACGGCTTCCCACTGTCAGAGGCAGGCTTCGATTAATTAAAATCTTAAATTCTTCCCTTGCTTTCAGCAAGAGTTATTCCAGGACAAGCACAGTGATAAGGAGGAATGGAAAAAGCCTATTCCAATAAACTGTTACATATGGAATGACAACAGCTGAAACAGTAGTGGAAGATAAAGGATATTATTTCAGTAAGAAAAAATGAAAATAAAGATCTATCCAAATCCAAACTGGATTTTTTTTTTCATATGTGCAAGTAATAAAGGCAACATTAGAATCTTCCTGAGTTTTTTCAAATTTGTTTTTGTTTTTTAGTTTGGTTTGTTTTATTTTGTTTGGTTTGGTTTGGTTTTTTCTTTAGCAAAACACTGTAAAAAAAAAAAAAAAAAAAAGTTATCCAGAAGGTGGCAACATTCACAGCCATTCTAAGACTACTGATGAACAAGTGCTTTCACGTTGACTGAAGATGCTATGATGTTTTGAGAACAGAGGGCTGAACAAAATAAAATAAGGTGAAATTAGAAGACAGAAAAGTGTAAAAAGGAGTACATGAGACTGTGGGAAAAAAAGAAAATGAGAAAATATGAATTTCCAGACACTAGGTACAAGGCCTTTTTACAAGTAATTTATGAGAACAAAGCTGAAAGCATCTTACTACTGCTAGTGACATCATGCTCCAAGCTCAGCTAATAATCCCTATTTCTATGAATGCTTAAATTTCACTCACTACATTCCAACTATTTTTCTGTTTATATAGATGGCAGTTCCATTTGGAACTCAACTTAGTATAGCAAATTCTATGCAAAGGTACAGACTTTTCTGTTCTTCCATAAAACATTTTTGGTGGTTCTTCTGGACGATGGGAATCCTTTGCCTCAGCCTTACAGCTTTCTTGAAACTCAAATTTATGCAGGCATTCAAATACATTTGTAATTCCAGAAACTGATAAGCACATAATATGGAAGGTATATAACATTCTCAAGAGGGAGTTGCTTTGTTATTGAAGGGATGAAAAGGAAGGCTACAGCTAGTAGAGCTAGGAAAAAAATATTTGATTTTGCACAGCTTTTAAAAGGCTCAAAGTACCCATACTGAGATCTTCAAGGTAAAAGTCCTAGTTACCAGACTTACAAGCGTGAGAATTATCATCACAGAATATTTCATAGTTCTAGTATTTTAAAAAGTACTGCAGAATGCTACCGAAAATTATGTTTATTTCAATTTGAAGTTCAATTATTCTCTCCCCTCACTGCCTGTGTAGCTGTTAGAGGCTTCCAGGAGGCGGGGGAAGCAGACTGCTAGTTTCACTTCCAGCCAGGTCACTTCCATGTTCTGCTGGAGTACACTTTGAAGACCATGTCCTTTCCTTTCTCTATTACATCTGACAACTTACCTCCCCCAAGTCTGTTTTTTAGCAAGTGCCATTTATGGAGGGCCAGTTCAAGACCACAGGCTCTGACAAAATTCTTCTGCTCTGTTGTGCTTATGTGTGCAACAGATGGGAGCAGGAAATGGGTCAAGCAGTAACTTCTGAACTGCCTAGTTTTCAGTAAACTGAAATATTCTTCTGTGATCCTTGCCAAATGAACGTATTGTCATATCCAAGTTACAACTGCCCCTCTGTCATTTTCAAGTCTGAAAACCAATTCCTGGTCACCTGCATGAACCCCAGCTCTCCACCTTGTTCAAGGAACAGTTCTAGATACAACACTAATTGAGCCAAGAGACCCTTTCCTGTCTCAGTTCCAACCTCTGAAGCCTTTACTGCCCTGAACAGTGTGTAAACATCCATGTCCCAGCCCTGCAGTCCTGCCTAACTTGCCTTTGCCTGCCAAACCTGAACCTTTTTCTTCACTGTGGGATCCTCAGTCATGCAATCCTGAAGACAAAAATCTTATTTGGCAGATGAGTCCATTTCTAATGAAAAAGCTTCACCAAGGTTTTTCTTCTGACTTCAGCCTTAAACACTCTTGTCCTTCTCAGCTAGCCTTTAGCCATGGATACTTGCTGTTCTATAGCTAATACTTGTCACTCCTCAAGATTAAGTCTTTTGATATGCATTTACATCACTCCCTAACCATGTCCTCGTGACCCTTCTGAAACTTGGCCTGATCTCCCGGCCTATAACCTCTCCCTACAGATGAAGGACTATCCCTGAGTAGGACTGCTGAAGACCTGTGCATGAGCCCAGCTATATAGCCCATGCTAATTCCAGCCCAAACCTGTCCTTTAAACCCACTGGTGTCTGGGTACTGGAGGCCCAGTTACAGTAACCCCTGTGGTGATTTCACTTCAAAGCCGTCTGTGAGTTGTGATCCCCTACCCTACACTACTTTGGTAAGAAATGCATTAATTTCTTAAAATGAATTTTTCACTTTATATATAAATTAACTATAGAAAGCATTCAGAGGGCATGGATTTAATCCAAAATCACATATTCAAAACTGTAGTTCTCAATGTTCGTTCCTAGTTTACACAGTTATTCCACAGAAAAGTTTCCTTCAGTTTTCCCCAAAATTTCAAGTGTGAGATAGAGCTCTTTGTCAAATCTTCCTGCTTTACAGCCTTTGACACCCTGAAGCATGGGATCACAGAAAGAGAGAGGGTGGATGCTGCCAAGGGATGGGATATCAGGACCACCTCCTCAGCACAGGCTCCCAAGAAGGGAATATTCCCAACCCTATCACTTCTTTGTCATCACATGTCTGAATGCCCTGTGCCCCATACTCCCATGATCCTTGCTCGGATCAGCCCAGTGCTAGCTCACAGACTTGGAGACACAGTCATTGCAGAGCTTGAATTCCAGAAGTTTGGCATTGAGGAACCCAGATGCTGTGCAAGGTCTGTGTATGGACCCAGGAGATTAGGGGGCTGGCAAGGCTGAAGTAAAACTTTTTTTACTCTAGATGCTGTAAAACAAAATCACCTCTCCTCCTCTTCCTCCTCCAAACCCATAGCTATTTCAGCTAGAGTGCAAGGAGTGCCTTTAAAGCCTGACTAATGGCAATTTATCTTCCTCCCACGAGGAGTATTAGAGCCTGTCGATATGGAAGGAACTGCTGACAAGGCATTACGAGCATCAGGGTTTGAGTCATAGCATGGTGTGAGTCTGGAACTGGGCTGCGTGCCTGGGTGCTGAAGATGGGTGGAAAGATCAGAAAAGCAGGGAAGAGGACAGAAAAGTGGGGAGGTAAATGAGCAGGTTGTGAAGAGCTAGAGGAGGCATATGCTGAAAGCACCTCTGAGTATGATACGCAGAAAAATTAATCTATAACTTGGGAGGGTTGAAAAATCTCATGTTTTATTCAGTGCTGATGGTGCATGGGGGATAGCTCTTCTAAAGGCATGTGCAACTTTTGTGGCCTTCATGATTTCTTTTATTTTTATATGTGTATGAATTGTGCAACTTTTCATGTATAGTCATTCTCCAGCTCTGTCCGGCGCTGCTTCCTATGCAAATTGTCCGGTGAGTCTTCCTGTGCTTGCGCGGCACCCACTGGGGGTTGCACGGTGGTCGCTGGGGGATGAAGGCAGGAGTCTTTCTCTGGGTTGAACTTTTCATTCTGGTTCTTTATGCATGCTTTCTGAGTTCTTGGTCTCAGTCTAAGTCAGAAAGTTGGCTCTATCTTGATGTCTAGGTCTCATGACCTTCTATTATCTGGAGGCCTTGTAAGTCTGGTACACTGCACCTGCATTTTTGTAAACAATTTTTTTTAATTACGCTTCTGTATACTTCCGAGATTTTTTTCTGCATGTCCACCTCCTCTACTGTGAGAGCTGTGTCTCATCCTACTGTCTGTAGGCCCAGAATCGTTTGGGCTTTTGGTAAAATCTCTAAAAGAAACTTCTAATTTCTAGCCCCTTGTCTCAGTCCCCCCTTTTCTAGAAGATTAGTAAATTCTTTTTCTCATCATTACATATGTCTTTATGATATGTACCCCTTACTATGGTCTCTTAATACAG
Organism: Sitta carolinensis; assembly: GCA_032173965.1. Lineage (NCBI taxonomy): Eukaryota > Metazoa > Chordata > Aves > Passeriformes > Sittidae > Sitta > Sitta carolinensis. The sequence goes on along the minus strand of CM063296.1, from coordinate 14,038,261 downwards.
AAGTCAATAAGGCATTGCAACATCTTCCAATTCCACACTAATACTACAAATGAAAGTATGAAACTCATGCTAACTAGAATTAGTAAAACAACAATGTGGTGATAGAGAGTATTTAAAATTTTAGTGGTAGTTGGTGACTAAAAAGTGCATCTCACTAATTGTGGCTACTCTTTTGTTTTATTTTTTGTAAAACTTTGCTTATTTTTAATATCATGGTGAACAGTAATTAAGGTTTTTTTACTACTTTTTTGAGATATTTTAAGATTTTGACTAAGTCTTGGTGCTTAGTTAATTGTTTTACTACAGCAAAGTTTATTTCAATAGGGGTAGGGGCTAAATTATGGTATGTTACTAACATGTTAGTTCTGATCAATTGGTGGGATACTACTGGTGTTGAATGTGAAAAATTATACTCAATAATTTTAATAAAATTACAAATGTAGAAATTAGAGTTATTCTTAATAGGTAAGGTTTGGTTATTTTTATCTATTTCTAATATAGTACAAATAGTTCTTAGGTACACACACTCTTGGCTAACATATACAAGTCTGCCACAATTCCCACACCCCTAAGGTCCCTGCCAGGCTAGCACCAGACTCTCAGAGGGGAAACTGAGGCGAGGACAAAGATAAAAGGCGCTCCTCCTATTCAGGCACGGTCCTGCTGCTTTAATACAGAACTTACTCCATAGGATCCTCATAGGGAAAGAAAACCTGGGCACGTGGCCAGGTGGTTTTGTGCCCCTTTGGGAGAGGGGAGGGGGAAGGAAGGGTCGGCTGACCAATACGGGCAGACTCCAGGGCAGGTGGGAGGGGTGGTGTCAGGTAAAAGGGGCACAGGGGTTCATGGGAAAGGTACACCATTTTTGTGTGGATATATATAACAAAAACACCCAGTGCAATTTAACAAAACTATTTAGTGCAATACAACATACAAGTACAGTCTTATGATTGTTATTTGGATGGATTATAAAATGGTAAATGTTTTGTTTAGTATTTAAATACACATTTTGAGAATTAATTGAGTTACTTTTACAAATGAATTTTTGTTGGTTTTGGGTAATGCAGGGTTTTAAATTTATAGATTGCCATTTTCTCTTTACCTTTTGGGCCTACATTTTGTATTCAGAAGGATAGAGTACTGTTTTCTTATGGTTAGTCTTAACGCAATGATAGGATGGATAACATAAACTGTGGTAGTATGTATGGTCAGTACAAAGGTTGTAGTAACGTTGACAATAGGATCATAGGTAAAATTTACTAATATTTACTAGGATTGAAGTATTTTCTCAAATTTGGTGGCATTATTTTATATGACTCTTTGAATTTTACTTGGGAAAACACTTTTACTTTTTTCTCCTATAACTAGAGTAGTTATTGATTGCATCTATAACTATGCTTGTATACAGTTAAGGGTTAAAGATACATTATTTTGAATTATACTAAGTGTATTAATTATTAATTCATGATCTTGGTCTTTAGCTTTTTCTCACTTCAGTAATAATTTTGAGGTTTGTTATTGATTTGTCTTTAATGTTAATGGGGATGATTGTAAGGGTTGTTTTAATTGTGTGAGGTCATTAGTGGTAGCGGCTAGTTTATTTACTAATATTTTTAAATTAATTTATTAAGGACTCAGCTTTGTTCTTAATATACTGGTTACATTTTTCTGTGTCTTTTTTGAGATGAGTTTGGTTTTGAAACTATGTTGTTTAACTTTTATAAGATGTTTTTAGGCAAGGAGAGTAGGATGGTTGGACTTTCGAGATGTTAATTTGCAGTTGTAATTCTACACACTTTAAGAGACGATCCTGGATTGAAGAGTAGTTGTTGGCCCATGTATGGGCCTATTGGGTAAATTATAGGTTTATACTTGGGTGACATAGGATGGGCTTGAGTGTGAGTGACAGGGCTGGCTGTAGTGGCGAGTATGGCATTTATTTTGAACAAAATTTAGAGGGCTTTTTTATTTCTGGGTTTTATATTATTGGTATAGGAACAGCTTACTATAACATTTTTTTTTTTGTTAACGTAAAGTTATATCAACATTTGGGTTCACTTGGATGGGAACAGTTTTCTCGATACTTATGAGTGGAAACACTTATATTTGGTGGGAGGTTTTATTAATTATTTGGCACTTTATACAGATCTTTTCTAGGGTTCTTTGAATTATTTATGACCTTGTACTCAATATGTCATGGTCTTGTTTCTGTTACTTAGGCTTTTCATATATTTGGTTATTTTGCATAACTACAACTGTTAAATTTTTGACTTCTTATTTTACTTATGATTGATTTGAATATATTAAAGATTGTGTTGAGTGATTTAATAAGGTTTGAGACTAAGGTTACTCAACATTATTTTGGCTAAGAACTAACTTTTGAATTACAATTAAAATTAAAATTACATGTAAGACTATTATCTTAATATTTCTGTTGAACACTCTTAATTGTGGTATAGCCATCTTGTTCTAGTTAGTTTTAGTTTGCTATTTTTAGGGGTTCTTTTTTAGGGGTTTTGGGGACTTTCTTTACTTGAGAATGGTGAATCTAGGCACTCTGTTCTTTAATCTTAATAGTTGTGAAGGTAGTGAGAAGCACTTGGAATGGTCTTTCTCACTGTGGTTCTAGGACTTTCTCTGTAAAAGATTTAACATACATAATTTCTAGGTTGTATGTCATGCACTTGTTTGTTTAACTTTCTGTTCTGAGTTGTAGCTACATATTTTCTAATTTTCTTGAGTTGTTTATTTAGGGTGATTATATAGGTAGTTAAGGTTTTTTCTTTAGCATGGCTAGACATTTTTTTGTACTTTATGCAGTTTTCTATAAAGCATCGCAAAAGGACTGTTTTTCTTTGGTTCTGGGTTTGGTTTGAATTTGTAATAATGCTAGTGTAAGAGTTTGAGGTTAAGGTAAATTGGCTTCTTGTCTTAACTTTACAATTTGTTGTTTAATTAAATAATTTATTTTTTCTACTTGACAACTCGATTGTGGGTGATATGGAGTGTGGAGCTCTCAATGCTTAAATGGTGACTTATTTGTTGTACTACTCTTGAGATAAAATGAGGTCTTCTGTTGGAAGATACTGTGGCTGGAACTCTAAAGCATGGGATTATTTCTCGCAACAATGCTTTTGTAACTTCTTGGGCTTTGGTAGTCCTAGTAGGGAATGTTTCTGGCCATTCTGAAAATATATTTGTTACTGCTAACAGGTATTGGTGCTTCTTTTTTTGGGGGAGTTTTGCAAAATCAATTTGTTATTGTTTACAGAACTATGGCCTTTTCTAATTTGGCCAAGCTTTGGCTTGGGGTTATTTTTGGGGTTAGTTTGGAGGCAAAGGTCACATCGTTTAGTTACTTGAGTGATTGTTGTATATAGATTTTGGGCAATTTTTTTTTTATTAAATAATTATATAAGGTATCTATTCTCTAATGTATCTTTTGATGTTTTTCTTTTATTAAAGACTATAATAAATAGGAGGAAATTACTAATTTTCCTTTAGTAGTGATGGTTTACTCTTCTTCATTATATGTTTTGTTTTGATTTTTAATTAATTTTCTATCTTTTTTATTCTATATTGGTTTACTTTGAGGAAGGATTTGTTTATCAGGGATTAAAACTTTGTTGGTACTTCACTTTTAGTTACTTCGTTTGTCTCTCTGTCAGTTTGTTCTTTTAATTTAGTGCTCACCTTCTGGTGTGTTCTGATATGTATACTTGCTACTTGTTTAGAGAGTTTAGTTAGTAGTCACAGTATTTTTTGTGCATGTTTGATATTTTTCTTTTGTGAATTTAACAGTCTTTTTTCTTTTTAAATTGTTCCATGTGCATGGACTACCTTAAATACATACTGTGAATCTGTGTAGATGTTTATTTTCTTTCTTTTGGCTATTTTTAGGACTCGAGTTCGAGTAATTATCTCAACTTTCAGTGTAGAGGTATTTGTTGGTAAAGGTCTAGATTTTATTACTTCTCTATGAGTGGTTACTGTATATTTAGCATGCTGCTTTCCATTGATGACATAACTGCTTTTGTCAGTGAACTACATTTTTACGTCTTCAAAAAAGGTGTCTTTTAGGTCCGGATGGCTGGAACAGGTGGTTTTGATGGTTTTTAGGTAATTGTGATGTACTGGTTCCCTTTGGTTCTTGTTGAGGAAAGAAGTTGGGTCGACAATATTAGTAACTACTACTTCTACATTGTTTTGTTCAACTATAATGGTTTGGTACTTAAAAATTTCTGTGGGGAAAGCTAGTGTTTGCTTTTTACGTCTAGTACTGTAGACACAGTGTAGGACACTATACAGTTATTTTTTTGTCTTAAAGTAAACTTACGTGCTTTTTGAATATGTAGTACTATGGTTGTAACTGCTTTGAGATATGCTGGTTATCTTTTAGTTGTTGCATCTAGTTATTTAGAAAAATAGGCAACTGCCCTTTGGTAAGGGCTTAAATTTTGGGCTAATACTTCTAAGGCAATTCTTTTCTTCTCATGAGAGAACAGAAAAAATGGTTTACTCACATTTGGGAGTCCAACGGCTGGTGCTGACATGAGTGCTTTTTTCAGTTGGTGAAAAGTTAATGTTGCTTTTTTTTCTGTTTCCTGGAATTTCCTAGTTTTAGTTGGAATGAGTATATATAATGGCTTTAGTAACAGTCTATAGTTATAAATCTACAGCTTGCACTAACTTGTCATGCTTAGGAAAGTCTTTAGTTTTTTTACTGTCTGAGGTTTTGGGATTTGACATTGTTTCTTTGCAGTCTTGCTTTAGTATGCATTGTTTTCTACTAAATTCATAGTCTAAATAGACTACTTTTTGTTTTACTATTTGGGCTTTCTTCTTTGATACTTTGTATTTCTGGAGCCTAAAAAATTGAAGAGGCTTACTGTCTAAGCAACACATGCTTCTCTTGTTCGGGTGATTATTAGGAGATCATATATGTACTGTAGCAGTTTGTTTTTTTTGCTGGAGCTTCTTAGGATTTCAGATCCTTTGTGAGTTGCTTCTTGAACAGTGTGGGGAAATTTTTAAAACTTTGTGGAAGTACTGCCTTGTAATTTGTGGTTTGTGTTTACTTTTGGGGTTTTTCATTTAAAAGTAAAAATTTTTTGGTTGGCTTCATGGAGAGGAAGGCAAAAGAAGTTCTTTAAATTTAGAACAGTAATCTACGTTAGATTATGTGTTAAGCATGTTAGTAAAGTATAGAGGTTTGTTACTATGGGGTAAAGATTTTCTGTTACTTTGTTTATAGTTCGCAAATCTTGAACTATTTTGTAGGACCTATCAGGTTTTTGAACAGGTAAAATGGGTTTTATTGAAATCTGATTTTTATTGAAATTTTTATTGAAATCTGATTGACCTTTTTTTAATAATCTTAACTGTAAAATTTTCATACTTACTGGGTTGATTTTTTTCTGTTTTCTATTGTTATTGTTATTGTGGGTATTGTTTTATTTTGACTGGTTGTGTTCTCTCTTTGAGTTTAATTAATGTAGGAGGTGTGTTCTTTGCTTTCTTTGGGACATTGGAAGTCTAAACTCTGGGATACACTTGATTTGTTATTTCTTTATTAATTGTCTCCTTTACTGGTGGTTAGTATTAGGCTTAATATTTTAGTGTATTGGTGATCATTTACTACTAGAATAATTTATCCATGTCTTAATCTAATGGTAGTTTGTAACTGTTCTAACAGTTCTAATGGTTACAAAGTTACAAAGTTAACAAAGAGCTTTTGGGGAGTTGGGCATGTATAGAAATTTATGTATGTCCCATTGCTTTTTTAGCTTGTACTTTAATGGCTTACAAAAATATGTTTTTTTCAGTTTGGTTAGTTGCTCTTTGCACCATGATATAGTCATCCTCCACAGGCATTAAAGTTTTGGTTAAGATTTAATAAGTTGTTTCAGTATTTACTAAAAGTTTTACATTTTTTTCTTTATTTTTTAGCTTTACTATAACTAGTGGATCTGCTAGGGGACAACTTCTTGGTTTCCTTCACTCTTTCTTCAACTGTGCAACTACTTTTTGAGACTTCTTTTTTTTTCTTTGGGAAATTGGTTCTTTCAGTCACCATGTTTTTTGGCAGATTGTACACTGGTCCGTGCCTAGCCATTGTATCAACTTAGGTGATCTTTGCTTTTTAATTTCTCTTTTTTTTTTTTTTTTTTTTTCCCCTTTATTTTGAATTATTGTTGCTAATTTTTGTATTTCTTTCTTATATTTTTCTTCTTGATTACTATAAACTTTTTATGCCTCTGATAATAAGGTCTTTAGATTTCTTGTTTCTGTTTCTTTTAATTTTTGGAGCTTACGTATAATATTTCTCGTAGATTGTTTTAAGAACAAATTGACTAGTTGTATTCTTATTTCCGATGCAAGGTCTAGAGGGGTATGTTGACGCATTGCATTCTTTAAGTGATCTAGGAATTTTGACGGGGTCTCAGATGGGCCTTGCTTGACTTCATACAAAGTAGACCAATTTATGGTTTTGGGGATGCTTTTTCTATCTCTTTCGTTATGTATTTTTGATAGTTTTCTATTTTTCTCATTTTTGCTATTCTGTTTGGATTTTACTGTGGGTCTTGAAGTGGGAAATAATCTTTTATATCTTGTTGTTGAGCTTTATGATGTTCTTCAGCTAACATCTTTTGCTGTTTTTAGAATCAGTTGTCTTTCAATTTTTAGTTAAATATTCTAGCAGCATTTTCATATCGCTCCAATGCTGTTTTATTATATGCCTCAGGCGTTTTGTGGTGCCCACTGGGTCACACCAATAGTTCTTAGCAACCTTTTCCCAGGTTTCTAAGTCTAATGTAGAAAAGGGTACTCTGACTTTCATTGTGCCTTCATGTGGTTTTATTGCTTCTCGCAGGGGTGTCTGGATTGTTTTCTTTCTAGTTCGGGATGAGATCAGGAGGTGAAGGGGTTGAGGTTCCTTCTAAGTCTGTAATTCTTTCTTCTTCCTCAGGGTCTCCTGGGGGAAGTTTATACAAATCTGCTAAACCTTGTTCTTGTTCTTGGACAGCAGTTTGGCAGGTCTTTTCTAATTTAGTACACTGCTGTCTTATGCTTCAGGCTGAGTAACATAGTTGAAGTTTGTTTTTATCTCTTTTGGCCTTATTCTCTTTTTTGCGAGTTAGTACAAAAGGGTCAGAAGTGTGGGAATCATTGAAAATAAAGGGTCATGGGAAGGCTGTGGAAGCAGGTTTCAGAGAGAGAAGAAAACAGAAAAATGTAGATACGTATTGTGGGAATCATTAAAAGTAAAGGGCTTGGGAAAGTTGTAAAAGCAGGTCTCAGAGACAGAAGAAAACAGAAAACCTTAGAGCTATGCTGTAGATGCTGATTCTGAAAGGAAAAGAGTTACATTAGATAGTGAGGAAGGACATTAGACCATTAGCAGTGTCTTCAATCTAGGTCAAGCAAACCTTAGGAGAGTAGAAAAATATATCTGTCAAGATATAGAAAGTTTTAGGCTTAATAATGAAGTACTGTGCATTGTATTTTAAGACTAACAAGCAAGCATTGTTTGAAGCAAGTGTACGTGTATTAATATTGGTTGGCTAAAGCTCATGTCAAATAAGCTTTTGCTTTCTGCTATTGGCTGAAAGACTTTTAAAGTATATTGTAACACAGAACTTAGCGGCTGTTGTTTGGGGTGTGAGCTGCTGTCTAGTGTAAGGAGACTCTTGAAAAAATAAAATACAGCTCGAGATGCATCCCTTGGCAGTCCTGTCCTGTTCTTTGGTTTGTACATATTTTTATGTACGTTGGCCAGCACACCTCCCCTTCCAGGCACTGGCCAGCCACCTCCACTGCCCCTGGCAACTGTGGGCAATGGGTCTGCAAGGCGACCCCAGCTGTGCTGCCGGGGTGGCCCCCAGACAGTGATTGATCATCAAACGATGCTCAGACAGGTGTAGCCCCAGGAGGAACCTGGGGCCACAAGTGCGTTTAAAGTGTCAGTGATCAATGTGTCCTGCAATTCACATTAGTTTTTCCAGCTAGCTGCATTCCTCATCGACACATTAGCTGAGTTATCCACTGCTAAGAGTTGTCTGGCTTTCAGCACTGACCCTGTGCACATGGAGGGGCCAGGGCTGCTCGCATGAAGTGGCCCCTCTTTTGGTGAGGATGTGTGGGTGCATGATCTCAGCTTCAACCATACGAGCACACGCACAAGTGGAGGAGGAAGAGGAAAAGCAAGAGAAACCCTCAGAATGCTCCGAAGGCCGGCTGAAAAAGGCAGGGGGACAAGCACCTCCTACCACCTTTCCTTGCAAGGGGAGAGGCTGCCTCATGCCATCCTTTCGAGGCAGACCAGGCACCCAGGCTCAGCCTGCCCTCTGCATGGATGCTGCGCAGCACATGCCAGACCACAGGGAGAAATGTTGGCCCACCTGGCCTTGCTCTCTCAACGGATGACGCACACAGTGCAGCCGGGGGTGCGACCATCGGCCACTGCTCACACTCGCTCCCCTTCACCACTCTGCAGACCCATGGAGCACTGCCATGACAGCATTCTGCCGACCTCTCCCCAGCAGCCTTACAACACCCAAAATGCCACATGGCAACAACCAGCCTGCCAGCACACACCCCCATGGGATTGCTTCCGGTGGAAGCAATATTCGAGTGGCCACACTCTGCCACTGAGTCCCGAGATGGCATCGTTAGCGTCCGAGGCCTGCCGGATGGCAAGACCCAACTGCCAACACAGCCGCACTCCCAGGACCACCGCTGCTGCTTCGCACTGTCGGGGCCTGTGGTGGTTTGAAAAGGAAATGAGTTTTTTGGAATTTAGTGATTAAACTAATAAGTGCTTAGGTTTGAATATTGGCACCTGGTGTGGCCACTGAGGACAAGGATTTTTTTCTGAGAACACAGCGGGTTAAAAGCAGAGGACTCTTAGGAGAACTTTTTTTTGGTTTTGGTCTTTGAGGACGGTCGGATCTCCTCTGCCCAGCTGCAGGCTGGGCGGGGGAGGGGAAGCCATGTGGCCTGGGCGAGGTAGGCCGGAGCCTTGGACAGAGAGGGGAGAAGATCCTGTAGGATGGAAGGGTGGAGAGAATACAAGAACCTTGAGAGGTATCAGGCAGCCTCCTTCCCCCCCCTCTCTATAGAGAGAGAGAGAGAGACTGTGTTTGTGCCATTTTGAAGTTTGATATTGGCAGCCGGGCAGCACGGCCGAAAGAGTGAAAAGGAGGAAGCACGAGAGGTGCTGGCAACTTGCTGTGGGAGTTTTGGGCAGGCACAGTCCAAGGTTTTAACCCTTTTCGTAGATGATGGAAACTTTATAAATGCTAATCCTCCGGAATCTGAAGAAGGAAGATAAAAAGAACTAAGCAGAGATGATGAAAGTTTGTGCAAGTGGAAGATTGTCAGAGAATACTGAAAAGAATCCTAGGTGGGAGGAGATGATGGAGTGGCCTTTGGCTGGACTTTTCTTGTATAGCCATGGATGGACTCATTTCTGTGACACAAAGACTGTATCTGGGGAGAGGCATTGGCTTGGAGCCAAGAGGGGACAGTAGAGAGTAGTGTGAACAAAGATGTGAGGAAGATCTCTGTTCTCAAGGCCCCTTGGCCCCAGGGGGTAATATTGGGGGGGACTGGTGTCCCAAGATTTGAGAAGCTGTCATTTTTGGAACTAAGCAAAGCATCTTTAAAAAAGAGAAACCCTAGAAGCAGCTCTGGTCCATGCACAGTGGTGAGAGCACTGGACATGGAAAAAGAGGCCACGATATAGTGCAAGAAGGACTCCTATCTCTCCTTGATGGACTAAGTACTGATTATCAAAAGGGTAGTAATGGACTAAAAATTAATTATCTAAAAGGTGGTAACTTGATTGGAAATTTTTAGTTTGTTTTATTGTGTTAAAAACTAGGGTGGGGGGAGGAGGAAGAGTGTTTTTTTAAGTTTTCATCCTCTTCTGTGTGTGTGTCTTCTTTACATATTATAAGTTAATAAAGTTCTTCTTTCCTTTTACTTTCTAAATTAGAAACTGTTTTGCTCTGTTTTTGGTCACATCTCACAGCAAGCACCAGGGACAGTTTATCTTCATGGGGGCACTGACCTTGTACCAGCGTCAAACCATGACAGGGCCCCTTCCAGAACCATGCATCCTATGTAAAGTGTACAGCACAGGGCCGGGGGGCAACACTCGCTCTCCTCATGTTCACTTCCCACACAGCATTCTTCAGTCTGGTAATTGAATATTGAGTTGGTTAAGCTGTTTACCCCCTAGTAGTATCTCCCTGTTAACCCCTCCCAATAGGCTTGGTTTATCCTTGGCTGGCCACACCCTGTCTCATTGTGCCTGTCCCCCAATGGTAACACCCCAGGAGGACCCAGGATAAAGGCTTGGGCTTTGGGGTCCTGCTTCCTCTTTTGCACCTCCTTTAGAAGAATAAACTTCCATGCAAATGTGCTTTCTCTGAACTTTACTTCAAACCTGGGCACAAGGGATTAGGAAACCTGTGGGAAGCAGAGAGCCATCTGCTTTTTGTCATTCCTAGACTGTTCTCAGCTTGGGAACGGTTGCCCCTGGGCGCACAGACAGTGGACAGCATCAGCCAGGCTCCCTCCGGATCCCCAGTCACACTTCAGGAGGACTGCGGAAAGCTGAGAGTCAGCTCTGGCTTCTCCGTGTTCCGAATCCTAAAGCTGCATGAGAGAACAAAGTTCAGGTCAGCTCCACTGCCACAATCCCACCTGGCCCAGGGCAAGGCACCGGGAAGGTCTTTGTTTGACAAGGCTTTGCTTGCAGCCAAGGAAAACTCCTGGCTCAGAGTCTTCTTTCCTGATCAGCTAGAGCCCCCAAGTGCCCCAGCAGAAGGAAATTGCCGCATCTGGGCAGCACCAATGCTGCCAATTTGCTGGATGTGAAGTCCTGGCACTGGCAAATTACCAGGTCTGGGCTGTGCCAGTGCCGGCACCAGGAAATTGCCAGTTTTTGGCTTGCTGTGCCAGCAAATTGCTGGACTTGGGCTGTACTGGCACCGGGAAATTTCCAGACCTGGGCACTGGCAGTGCCAGCAAACACCAGATTTCGGGCTCCAGCTTCTGGTAAGGACTGGAACTGGACCCTCCCCTCTTTTCCTTTTCCTTTCCTCTTCCACCAGTTCTCCACCAGCTCTGCCCAGGCTCCCCAAAGAATGCTCCTGGTTCCAAAACTGCTGCAGCTTCAGGAGCCTTTGCACACCTCTCCCATGGACACACAGCCTGGCCTTGTTGGACTGATAGTGCAGGGTTGAGGTCTGGACTAGACGATCTTAGTAGGCCCCTCCCAGCCCAGCCCCTTCTACACTTCCCATCCATTGGCTCAGCACCTGTGTACCCACGAGGCACTGGTAGAGCTCATGGGGATGGGGTAGGAAGAGGGCAGCCCCAGCATGGTCTGTCAGTGCCACCACAGCAGTGACAGCACCAGTGTTCCCCTGTCTGTGCACCACAGCAGTGGCAACCCCACTGTTCGCCTGTCTATGCCACCACAGCACTGGCATCCCCAGTGTTCTCTGTTTGTGCTGCCACAGTATTTGCAGCCCAAAGTTCCCCTGCATGTGACACAACAGCATTGGCAGCCCAAATATTCCCTGTCTGTGACACTACAGCAGTGGCAGCACCAGCATTCCCTCCTTGGAGACGCTCCAAGCAACGCATCCTGGGCTGTGTCCAGTCCATGGAAATGACCGACTACTATGCAGCCCTGGCCTGGACTGGTGTGGATTCCTCAGCAGACAACTTGGGGAAGGTCCCCTTGGCCACCTCTACTGTGCCACAGGCAAGAATCACATACAGTTACAGAGCTCATTGATGTTCAGAGGCTTAACATGATGTGTACTATCACAATGCCTTGGGCAAGGACCTCCCAAATAAAGGTTAGTGTATTGATTGACACAGGGACAAATGTCACTTGCTATGTCTGCCCATACTTGGCCTTCATCATGGCCCACCACACCTCTGGGATCTGTTTTTGCTGGCCACGGTGGGACCACGCAGAGCTATTTGAGTAGCAAGCCTGTTTTGGTCAAAAGACTTGAGGGTCAGACAGCTACAATCTGACCTTATATCACTGCAGCACCACTTAACCTGTTGGGGAGGGATGTTTTATCTACTTTGGGAGTCCGGGTGGGGACGGATTTTTAACAGGGGCCACTGCTTTAAAGGGCGTGAGTTATTCCATATTTCCTTTAATATGTCTTAACCACTCAGCCTGTGTGGGTACCACAGTGGCCCCTAGAGAATGAAAAGCTACACGCCCTTAAGTCTTTCATATAGGAACAGCTGGCTCAAGGGCACATAGAACCATCCATGAGCCCTTGGAGCACCCCAGTATTTGTCATCAAAAAGAAATCTGGGAAATAGAGATTGCTCCATGACCTGAGAAAGATCAATCATGGAAAGCATGGGAGCAATACAGCCTGGTGTGCTATCTCTCACAATGATTCCTGCCAACTGGGACATTCTGATTGTGGATCCAGAAGACTGCTTCTTTACTATCCACTATATCCAAATGATACCCCAAAGTTTGCCTTCACAGTGCCTTCTATTGGTAATGCTGCACTGGTACAATGCTATCAATGGAAAGTTCTTCCTCAAGGTATGAAAAACAGCCCTACAGCTGCCGATAGTATGTTGCTCGGGCATTGTCATCCATAAGGGAACAATTCCCAGGGGCATATTGCTGTCATTATATGGATGATATTTTAATAGCTACTCCAACTAAAAAAGATCTTTCACTAATTTGGCCAAGCCAGATGCAATCCTGAAAAACATTTGGGCTGCGAGTGGCACCAGAAAAGGTACAGCAGCAACCACCCTGGAAATACCTTGGGCTAAAAATTATAGATCAGACTATACAGCCCCAAACAATTAAATTCTCAACAAAAATCAGGAATTTGAATGATGCTCAAAAACTTTGGGGTACCATAAATTGGCTCAGACCCTATCTGGGATTGACCACTCCACAATTAGCACCCTTATTCAATCTTCTAAAAGGTGATTGTGGTGGTTTGAACAGGAAATGCGTTTTTTGGGATTCGGTGGTCAAACCAATGAGTACTAAGGTTTGAATATTGGCACTTAATGTGGCCACTGAGGACAAGGATCTGCCTCTGAGAACACAGAGGGTTAAAAGCAGAAGGCTCCCGGGAGAACTCCCTTGGTTCTGGTCCGTGAGAGAGTTCAGGTCTCCCCTGCCCAGCTGCGGCCTGGGTGGGGGAGGAGAAGCCAAGCAGCCTGAGTGAAGTAGGCTGGAGCTTTGGGCAGAGAAGGGGAGAAAAAACTTCTACAGGATGGAAGGGTGGAGAAAGTACAAGAACTTTGAGAGGCATCAGGCAGCCCCCTCTTCCCCCCCCGGAGAGAGAAAGACTGTGCCTGTGCCACCTTGAAATTTGATATTGGCAGCCAGGCAGCACTGCCAAAGGAGTAAGGAGGGGTGGTGTGAGAAGGTGCCCGGCAAGTCAAGTCATGGGAGTTCTGGGCAAGCACAGCCTAAAGTTTTAACACTTTTCATAGATGATAGAAACTTTATAAATGCTGATCCTCTTAAATCTGAAAAAGGAAGATAGAGGTAAAATAGAGAGAACTAGGCAAATGTGATGAAAGTTTGTACAAGTGAAAGATTGTCAAAAGATGCTGAGAAGAATCCTAGGTGGGAAGAGATGATGGAGTGGCCTTTGGCTGGACTTTTCTTGTATGGCCATAGACAGACCCAGTTCTTTTTTCCTGTAACACAGAGACTGCATCTAGGGAGAGGCATTGGCTTAGAGCCAAGAGTGGACAGTGGAAGAGTAGTGTGAACAGAGATAAAGAGGAAGATCTCTGTTCTCAAGGTCCCTTGGCCCCAGGGGGTGAAACTGGGGGGGAGTGGTGTCCCAAGATTTGAGAGACTATAGTTTTTTTAGAACTGACAAAAGCATCTTTAAAAAGAGAAACCCTAGAATCAGTTCTGGTCCATGCACAGTGGTGAGAGCACTGGACATGGAAGAAGTCGTCACGATATGGTGCAAGAAGGACTCCTATCTCTCCTTGATGAACTGAGTGCTGATTATCAGAAGGGTGATATTAGACTGAAGATTGATTATCTGAGAAGTAGTAACTTAACTAGAAATTTTTAGTTTTGTCTCACTGTGTTGAAAACTTAAGTGGGGGGAGGAAGAGTGTTTCTAAAGTTTTCATCCCCTTCTGTGTGTCTCCTTTACATACTGTAAGTAAATAAAGTTTCTCTTTCCTTTTGTTCCTAAGTTAGAACCTGTTTTACTCTGTTTTTGGTCACATCTCACAACAAACACCAGAGACAATATATCTTCATGAGAGCACTGGCCTTGTGCCAGCGTCAAACCATAATAGTGATCCTGATCTAACCTCCCCCAGGATCTTAACCCTGGAAGCAAAGGCCACTCTTGAAATAGTAGAGCCACACAGTTATAATTAATCCTAGATTTATAACTGAAAAGATAATTAATTATATAAGTACTTCAATTATATAACTCAACCCATGTGGACAGTTGCACAGCAGGCCTAGGCTGTTGGGATATGAGCAGCTATTGGCTGATTGGGCAGGTGGCAACTGGTTCAGCCAATGGGGATTGACCACGTGGACCTCCTGACCTATATAAGGAGAACTCTACTAAATAAAGTTGGCTGTTGTGCATGAACGCAGTGTGTCTTGTCACTTGTCTGTCTCCCAGCTCCGACAAGAACCAACAGGGAGCAAGGACAAAACAAAAAGAATACCTGGAGTCCAAAAATAGCCGATTGTGCCCCTCTTGTCTCTCTGGCAGCAGTAGCTCCATCAGCAAAGGCAGATGAAACACTCCAGTGACTGGAACTCATGGAGGAACTTCGCCTTCTCCTTGGCCAAAGTGGCAAGCAGTTAGCTGGAGTGACCATGCACAAGGCTTTTTTGTTTTCCTTGGCATGATGCCAACATATATTTGTGGAATTTTCCTGGAAACAGATTAGGATTGTGAAATGCAGTTTGTTGGATGTTGGGAAGGATGAAACAGGAAAACCTTATAAATACAATTGCCTGGCAAAAGATTTTGAGAATATAGAAACTATAGGCGAGACTGGAATGAAAGCAAGCTTTGAGATACCAAGCCTTAATTATTGAACAACTAGAAAACAATGGTATGGCCGGCTGAAGGTAATCCCCTTCTGATTAGACAATGCCCTGTTCTTACAGACAGGTTCAAAGGTTAAGCAGACCCCACTAGCTTGGCAGAAAGGATCCAAAGAGCAGTTTTTAGGGTTTAAAATGTAACACTGTATGGTAATGTAATGATTCTTAGAGGCTGTATGTAAATGCTATAGGATTTATATCTTGTACTAGATTGGTTAGTGAAAATTAGAATATTCAGCACGGAAGATGATTTATTGTATTGTAACGGAAATTTTGGGCACCTCAATCCCTCTGTCTGCTCCTCTTTCCAGAAGCTACCAATAGTTCAAGTTCTGCCTCTGCACAACCATGTTTTATACATCGCTTCCCACTACTACATGCCAAAGAACCATATTTGCGTCCTTTTTCAAAACTAACACCATAGAATCCTTTGGTCTCTTGGTATGACATCACACCTCTTTCTCAAATCCTGATTACTTCTCAATTCAAAGAATAGATCCATGTAAGGTACCTCATTCCACCTCTTCTTTCTCTCCCAAAATAGCATTAAGTACATGTCATGGTTTGACGCCAGCACAAGGTCACTGCCCCCATGAAAATATATTGTCTCTGGTGTCTGCTGTGAGATGTGACTAAAAACAGAGTAAAGCAGGTTTTAACTTAGAAGCAAAAGGAAAAAAAATTATTAACTTACAGTATATAACGGAGACACACACAGAAGGGGATGAAAACCTTGGAAACACTCCTCCTCCCCCTACCTAAAGTCTCAACACAACACAGTAAGACAAAACTCAAATTTCCAGTTAAGTTACCACCTCTCAGATAATTAATTCTCAGTCTGTAACCACCCTTCTGGTAATCAGCACTCAGTTCATCAAGGAGAGATAAGAGTCCCTCTTGCACCATATCATGACCTTTTCTTTCCATGTCCAATGCTCTCATTACTGTGCATGGACTAGAACTGCTTCTAGGGTTTCTCTTTTTAAAGATGCTTTCGTCAGTTCTAAAAAAAGCGACAGTCTCTCAAATTTCGGGAGGCCAGTCCCCCCTAATTTCACTCCCTGGGGCCAAGGGGCCTTGAGAACAGAGATCTTCCTTTTTATTTTTGGTACACCACTCTTTTACTGCCTACTCTTGGCTCCAAGCCAATGCCTCCCCCTTGATACAGTCTCTGCGTCCCAGAAAAAAAATGGGTCCGTCTATGGTCATACAAGAAAAGTCCAGCCAAAGGCTACTCCATCATCTCTTCCCACCTAGGATTTTTCTCAGCGTCTTCCAACAATTTTTTTTCTTGCATGAACTTTCATCACATTTGCCCAGTTCTCTTTATTTTACTTCTATCCTTTTTCTCCTTCAGATTCAGGAGGATCAGTATTTGTAAAGTTTTCATCATTTACAAAAAGGGTTAAAACCTTGGGTTGTGCCTGCCCAGAACTCCTACGACTTGACTTGCCGGGCACCTTTTCAAGCAACCCCCTCCTTACTCCTTCGGTCGTGCTGCCCAGCTGCCGATATCAAATTTTAAGGTGGCACAGGCAGTCCTTTTCTTTCTCTCTCCGGTGGGGGGGAAGGGGGGGCTGCCTGATGCCTCTCAAGATTTTTGTACTTTCTCCACCTTTTCATCTTGCAGGAAGAAATTTTTCTTCCCCTTTCTGCCCAAGGTTCTGGCCTACCTTGCCCAGTCTGCATGGTTTCCCCTCCCCCGCCCAGCCCGCAGCTGGGCAGGGGAGGCCTGATTTCTTTTACAGACTGGAACCAAGAGAGAATTCTCCCAGGAGCCTTTGCTTTTAACCCCCTGTGTTCTCAGAGGCGTCTTTAGTGGTCACATCAGGGGCTAATATTCAAACCTGAGCACCCATTGGTTTGACTACCGAATCCCAAAAAACTCACTTCCTTTTCAAACCACCACAGTACAAAACAGTATTATAATCCATACGACCATTAACAGGCTAGTTCTCTGGATCATCTAATGGGTAGTCCAGCCACCAATGATTAGAGTATTCTATCAACTGCTTCTTCATTAAAGGGTCACCTTTAAACTTCTTCCACTGCTGCAGAATACACCCTAGAGGTGAGCATTAGGGTATTCCCCTTTCCTGAATTTGTGAAGAGAAGCTTAATCCCATTATTATATGGAATCTCTAATTCACTGACAACCACTTTGATATTGTTCCACAATTAACACAAAACCAGACCTTGCAATCACTAAAAATAATCAAAGGTTTAACACACACTCAATAATTATCACTAAAATTATATATATCACTCTGAACAGACAATCCTACCTTGGGAGCAGCTTTGGCAATTTACATTTGTTAAACAAAACCTTTATTGGACACCAAATTCTCTTAAAATTCACACAATAAGCAAACAAATGATTTTAACACTCTCAGAGCAAGTGAATTTATTTTTTTGTACTAGGGATGTCCCTGAAAATATCATACAGGCAAGCTCCCAAAATGCTTTACATTTCCAGCATTAAAGCTCATCAAAGGATTAAATAAGCGTGGGCAAAATCTTGGCAAACCCCTCTACTTGTGTTCAAGGCACTGTGTCTGACTAATATGTGGTCACAGTGGGACTGGGAATCACATGTGCACTAGCACAGTTCCTGGGTCTGGTTTGGCTAGGAGAAGCATGGCAAAATATATAGGGAAGGGAATGAGGGAGTGCCCAAAAATAGAACTTTAATGATGGTAAAATAACAAACACAGGGACCACATGGTCCAAGGAGCAGCATCCAAAGATGCAGGGGCATGGCTAACTTAACAAAATATAGAGTTACTTCAGGGCAGGAGTCCAATATCAAACCCTGGTCAGGGACATGACCCTATATGTCAAAGGTCCCAAACTGAGAAACAGAACCAGAAACATTGCCTCTTTTGGAATGATCCCATTAACATCCTTTTAGTATCCTGCCTCCCATGGCCTCAGGTTTATGCCTTCTGCATAAGCTACACAGGTGTCTTAGTTTGAAAGACAGGTGTCTGCTAGGGAAGGCAGGAGCCTCCCTTGGAATGGAGAATGTAAAGCCCCTCCCTGCAAATCATTACAGTTTTGAAATTAAGGGGCTCTCAGGAAAAGATATGAGGATAGGAATAGCACTAGTTCTTTACTAGTGTGTATAACAAGGCAAACAGAAAAACAATAACTATGGCATTAACAACAAACAGAACCAGGGACCCAGTCACAGTTTTCTCTGCCGCAGGTAACTTTCACCTTTGGTGCAGTTACCATCACAGCTGGCAGGAGTGAGCAAAAGTCCCAGGGTGCTGGATGAGATGTATCAGAAGTTCTGCAGTCATACTCAGAGCTGTGGAAACATTTCTGCAATGCAGGGGGGTGTGGAACACAGCGTGGAGAAAACTGAAGCAAAAGTGAAGAGACAGTGGGCATGGGGCAGTGGCTCCCAGCAGGACAGGTAGAGCCAAGGTTCAGAATTCCCCGGGTGGTAGGTCCCTCAGAGCTGAGCCTGCCATCCCCTCCAATACCCCAAAAGTGAGAGAGTCCAGCTGGGCCAGGCCCTGTCCTTTACCTGCCTAATATTCTTTCGATGTCACTGTCCCTCCAAGAGAAAACTCCCTGAGAGAATAAAAAGTGTAGTCAGGTGCCACATTCTTCCCCAACTTCAGCTACTTCTTTTGTCTTTCTTAAGTACCCATAAATACCTGTAAGCATCCAGTAATTAGTTTCCTGGCAACTTCTGGGAAAAAATTCTATAAGAAAAAACCCAACTCCCAACACCAGGCTAAGCTATTATCCATCCCAGCTAATTTGGTTTCTACATGTCCGCCTTCTCTTTGAACTGTAAAACTCCTCTGTAAAGATTTCTGAAATACTCCTGGCAAGTTAAAAAACAGGGTAGCAACATAAGCACAATAACAACTACAAAAATCAGTAAATCCGTTTTGACCAAAGATAGAGCCCAACCAAGTTCCATTTTCTGAATAGTCCATTGAGCCAGTCTCTGTCAACTTCTACTTGCAATTTCTTGACTCCTTCCCTGAGAATATGAATTCTCTTGTCTATGGACTCACTGTTGTCTGAGATTCATGCATCACATGCCTTCGTAATGCCCAGGACGTAGCACTGGTTTGCCTACTCAGCCAATACCCTAGATTGTCTAGTATCTTTAAAGCTTTTGCAGCAGCAACTCCAGGCACCAATATTGAGGCTACTATTCTTTTTCCTTTATCCCAAAAGTTAATTTTGTCTTTGCAATCTGATTTGAATTGATGAACAAATCTCTTGTGCCTAATTTTTTGGCCATGAAATATGGCAATGTCAGGTGCTAGTATGGGGGAATCATTAAAAATAAAGGGTCATGGTGAAGTAAATTAAAGGGCTAGGAGACCTTCTGCTCCCTTTAACAAGCCTTTATTAGAAAGAACTAAGTGAGGGCTCAGGGTTCGCGCCACTGCCACAGCTCCCGTGGTCAACGTCAAGGAGGAGGACTACACAGGCCTGTCGTCATTTGCTGTTGGCAGGACTGGAGCATCTATCCTCACAGGGATCATCCAGAGACTCTGTCTTAGGCTCAAAAGTCCAGGGGTGTCTTCCCTCTCAAGTCCTGCCCAGGTCATGGCAAACAGCTTGCCGGACCGAAATTGGCAACTCTAGCCTTCCCAGGTCCCCACAGTCTCTACAGTGTGGTCTTCTGGTGTTCTTCGAGAGTGGCTCGTCGTCCAAGGCTGTCTTCGCTCTCAGGTGGTAATATGATTTTAATATGCACTCGTGTGCAAGTCCTTATGGGAAATGTGGAAGTTCATCCTGGGTAGCAGCGGCTGAATTACCTGACAGATTGGAAAGGGAATAAGGGGTGGGGGTACAAATGCAAAGATAAAACAAGTAAGAACTTCCTAACAGTGAATCTCTTTTGGGGCTTACAACACCAAGCCCCTTAATCAGGGACCTAAACTGGGATTGGAACAAGAACATATAATTTGAACATTGGGGTTTTTATTTATAACAATATCCCCCCTCTTTAATTTGACCAGGCATCAGCCCGCATCAATTTGTTGTTTCAGGCTCTTGGTAGAGAAATTTCTTTAGTCTTTGGTATTGGTCATATACCCTTTTTGCTTCTTTCTGTTCTGAACTTTCTAACATTAGGATCTTAGTTTTTCCTTTCTCTTGGGTAATTTCTAATGAGTTGGAGATTGTGCTGTTAGACTGCATTATTGAGGTAATTATTCTGATTAAACATGGGATGACACAGGGAAGAAATAACAGTCCTGGCTAGTCCTTCTATACCAATGAATGTCACTTTTTTCCACTAGCCCTTAAAGGACCAAAAACTATCCCGCCAATCAGTATTCAGGATCGGCATCCATTCTTGGTTCCCTACGTAGGAGATTTTTCTGATCTCTTTAGAAATGTTCCGGATTACTTCACTTTTATCGTCTATTTCTAGGCAGCATTCAGAGGTGTTAAACTTCTCACAGATTCCCCCTTCATCAGTGAGAAGGTAATCTACTGCCAGTCAGAGTTGGTACACCACTGTTCAGGTCTGGGAGAGTTGGTCACTTATATGATCAAGGGCCAGGGTTGTTTTGTTTGATGTTATTTCAATTACAGTTTGGAGCCTGATTATTCTGTTTAACATATATAATGGGGTCCTATATCCCCAGGACACATCCTGGGCCCAGGTCACTGGTCCATAAGTTCTTATCATTTCCTCTGGGGTCCAGACCTTTCCTTTCCAAATCTGTGTCTCTCCTGTGCTTATTACACTCCTTCTCTTCTTTTTTATGGGCCTCTTTAGGTTGTCATATATTGGTACTTTAAGTTCTGAGCCAGCTTCTTTTGGGAGTAGGAAGAAATCTGGTTTTATCACTCCAATTGTGCAGCTACCTGACCAGTCTCCTGGTAGATGTATATAAGCTCCATTCCCGCAGATCCAGAAGAAATCATCTGGGGCTTCCCAAAAACCCTCCCCGTCTTCATAGGGGTACTCCCAATACTTTGATAGGCTTCTAATTCCCCAGAAGGGATTGATCCTTTTTCCTGCACATTCGTAAAGGTTATATCTTTCGTGATAAATGCACCCTTTTCCCCAAGGACCAATATTGGTTGGGTTCTTGGGGAACCCATTTAGTTCCTAAATTCTTTGTTATATCTTTTGCATGCCATCCGCCCCACTGGGGTCCTATATCTTTTTCCAGTTCATAGAATACATTCTTCCCCAATTACCTTAGCCTTTAATTCCCATTTTTCCCTTCTCCTATACCCTGGTGTTCTTTGGCCTTCCCTAATTCATTTTCTGCTTAAAATTTCTCGAGGTTTTAAACTAATTCCTTCCCAGGGCCAAATAGCAGACATTTTAGTACTCCCACATACCCAACAATCAGTTATATTTAATTATTTGCTGATCTTTTCAATTAAATCAATGAACAAGTTCTTCCCACTCAAATTTTCCCATTCTTCATTTCCCACCCTCATGTCCACTCTTTTCTCCTTTACCACATCAGGTTCACCTTCTACTGGTTCATTCTTTTCAAAGCACAGCCAAGTATCCCTCATGGGGCAGTCTCCCAAAAGATGTTCTCTAAAAGTGGCCGTATTTCTGGTAATCCAATATGTTTTTCCATTTTCTCAGCATTCTTCTAATTGTGAGTTGTTGTAACAAGAAGGACTCAAATTTGTGTGGACCCTTACCAGGGACCCTAGATTTTCCCCATCATACAGGGGAAGAGTCATGCATGAGTTGGTCCCCATGGCATTGGTGAGGTGCATTGCTATCACCAGACCTACCATGAGCCTTGTGGTGATCCTTTTGGGCTCCCTCCAGTCCATGACTCCCAAGAGTCCAGTAGGAACCATGTTTGATCTCCCCTGGTCTTGTCTCTTGGGGTTTTCCTCACACCCTTTTGGGGTCTAGGTCCAAGGCTTACAGCTTTTACTTTTTTGTCCTTCTCCTTTCTACTGTTGTCAGTTTTTTGGTTTTTGATTTGGTCTTGGGAAAAGCTGCCTGGTGAGGGATATAGTCTTGGCTAGGAAATTGGAGCCTTATTCAGGGGGTTCTTTTACTTTTTTTCAACTAATAATGATAATTACAAGTTAACCACAACTGGAAAACATTTTAACATCAGTTTACAATCTTTAAAGAAACACTTAACCACAAATGTTGCAACCAAGAGATCACTTAACAACAACTGTTATAATTCTAGTTCCTGATTGGGGACTTTAGTCTTTGGGTTTCCTTCTCAAGGTTATTTTCAAGTCCTTGGTGTTGGGGACAACAGTCCAGTTAGAAGGATCTTTTTCGGCGTTTACTTCCCCATCTGGTGGTGCCACTGGTCCTTTAACTCAAGTCACGTGTGTCCACCCTTTTCCCTGGGTTCTCACAGCCATATGTGTGGTGAGTTGAACTTGGTAGGGTCCTTCAAACTTTGGAGTGAGAGGAGAGATAGCCCAAGATTTTACCAATACCCAATCCCCAGGGTTAATATGGTGTGTGTCTACCTCTAAGGGAGGGATTTGGGGGAAATACCCTTTCTTCCTGAGGTTTTCTAAAGTTTTAACGACAGTTTCTAAATACCTCTTTGATGTTTCTTCCCCTTCCGTATATTGTGCAGTGCTGTAAGGAGTGATTAAGAAGGGGAGTCCAAATAGCATTTCATAGGGGGATACCCCTAAATCTGCTCAAGGTCAGGTTCTTATTTGGAACAGAGCCAAAGGGAGACATTTTATCCAATCTAGTTTAGTGTCCAGAGTTAGTTTGGTTACAGTAGTTTTAATGGTTTTATTCATCCGTTCTACCCGACCAGAGCTCTGGGGATGCCATGGGGTGTGTAACCTCCCCTTTATCCCTAGGGCTTCAGTGGTTTCTTGGAGGACACGGGCAGTGAAATGGGGGCCTTGGTCTGAGTCTATGTTATTGATTAACCCATACCTGGGGATGATATGTTCTAAAAGTATTTTGACTACTACTCTCGCTGTTTCATTCAGAGTGGGAAAAGCCTCTGGCCAATGGGTCAGGTGATATACAATCACTAGGAGGTGTTTGTATCCTTGTGCTAGAGGCATCTCTGTAAAGTCAATTTGCACATTTTGGAAGGGTCTCTCAGCTAGTTCCCTCCCCCCTAGTATGGGTTTCCTCATCACTCGCTGGTTTACCCTTTGACACGTTACGCAGCCCTGCGTGATGGCCTTTGCTATATCATAAACCCCTATGAAGGTTTTCTCCCTCAAGAAGTGGTCACATAGACCCTGCGTCCCCCAATGTGTCAATTTGTGTATTTCATGTAATACCCTGTGGGCCAATGCTTTGCTTAGGAATTTCCTCCCGTCTTGGAGTACCCATTCCCCTTGAGGTCCTTGTTTCAGTTTTAATTCTTTTATAAGCTTTAACTCTTTTTCACTAAATATAGGTGTATTTACTAGGGTATTCTTTTTTCCATCTGTAGTGCTGGTAAGTTTTAGAAGTTGTGAGGGTTCTCCAGGGCCTTGTGCCACCTCTTTTGCTGCCAAATCAGCAATCTGATTCCCAACCACATCAATCGCATTCCCCTTTTGGTGGCCCCTGATATGGACAACTGCAGCCTCCCTTGGGGCCGTCAGGGCATCCAGGGTGGACTTTTTCAATTCACAATGGGCTAGATCTTTTCCCTTTGAATTCAAGTATCCTTTCTTCCCAGATTTTGCCAAAGGTGTGGACAATTCCAAAAGCATACTTGGAATTGGTATAGATTGTTCCACACCTCTTTTTAAGTAGCTCCAATCCTCTTTTTAATGCATAAACTTTGCATAGTTGGGCTGACCATTTTGTTGGTAACTTTCCTTTTTCTAAAACTCTGATGTCTCCACCTCCAGATACTGCTGAAATCACGTAACCAGATGTTCATTTCCCGTCTATCACCTGCAAAGACCCATCAGTAAAAAGAGCTTCCCCATAACCCAAAGGAACATCTCTTAGGACTTCCCTGACTTTGGTTTGCAGACTTATAGCATTCAGGTAATGGTGCTCTAGGCCAGGCGTTGGTTCTCCCAATAAAAATTGTGCCGGATTTAACAATTTTGTGGTTGCTAACTCAAGGTTATCTGAATTCGCCAATACAATTTCATATTTTAGGATCCGGGAATCAGAAAGCCATTTGTGTGCTCCTTGGCTCAATGTGCTTTTCACGTCATGCCGAGTATATACTTTGATTCTTCCTTGGAGTGTTAGTTTCTGGGCTTCCTCAACTAGCAGAGCAGTGGCAGCAATTACTTGGAGACAGGTCGGCCACCCCTGAAGTACAGGATCTAAAAGTTTTGAGAGGTAAGCTATGGGCTTCTTTGAGTCTGCCCATTCTTGTGTTAATACTCCGTAGACAATCCCCTCCTCTGCATTTACAAACATGTGGAACTCCTTATCTAAATCTGATAATCCTAGGACTGGTGCTGACGATAGTTGTTTCTTTAAATTTTTTAACTGGATCTCATCCGTTTTTGTCCATTCTATCGGGTCTGGACATCCAGCTTCTCATACAAGACTTTAACACCCTGGGTATAATTTTCTAGCCATAATTTATAGTAGCCAAATAATCCTAATATTTTCCTGATATCTTTTTTTTTTTTGGAGCTGTGATTGACACAATCCCAGAAATCCTTTCTGGACTTAGTTTTTTATAACCATTTCCAATTATATGCCCTAGGTAAGTTACCTGGGGTTCTACAAACTGTAATTTATTTTTAGAAACTTTTAAGCCAATCGTCGCCAAATGATTTAGTAGATTTGTGCTGGTTGACCGAACCGACTCCTGTTCCTCTCCAGATATTAAGATATCATCTACATACTGTAAGATCTGTACATCATTCTCAGGGGTAAATGGTTCTAGCATTTTTTCTAAGGCTCGTCCAAAGAGATTCGGTGATTCGCAGAATCCCTGGGGCAGGTGTGTCCCTCTTAGCTGTGATTTTCTGTTTCCCTCTGGGTGTTTCCATTCGAATGCAAACCAATTACGACACTCCTCCACTAGGGGACAAGCCCAAAACGCATCTTTTAAGTCAATTGTTGTGAACCATGCATGGTTTTTTTTGATTTTACTTAAGAGTGTGTATGGGTTTTGTATAGTTGGATGTCAGGTGACTGTTCTTTTGTTTACTTCTAGCAGGTCTTGTACCAGTCTATACTTGTTCTCAGCCTTCTTGACCACAAGGATTGGAGTATTATGGGGGGACATACAATTTTCTAAGATGCCTGCCTTTAATAAGGACTCAATAATAGGCACTAACCCTTTCCTACTCTCTAATGATAGGGGATACTGTTTTACTCTTATGGGAGGCCCTTCCTGGATTTCTACCTGTATGGGGGTCATGTTTATGAATCCACATTTCCCTTCTTCTGCCCATACCTCTGGGTTGATCTGTCCTAGATCAACTTCAGTTAATCTGAGCATCTTTACTACCATTCTCCCTTTTTCTGGGATAATGCCAACTCCCATTTGGATTTGTAAATCCCTCCATAGTAAATTACTTTCCAAGTCTGGAAGGTAAACCAAGTCCACCCAACAAGATCAAGAGTTTCCTCGGATCTCCACTCCTTCAAGCACGTGGACCGTGAAGGGCCTTCCTTCTGCTCCAACAACCTCACAAGTGTTTGATCCTATTATCACTCCAGATGGGATTTCATTAATACTCAATCGGTCAGCACCAGTATCCACTAGGAACTCAAAATCTTGGTAATGGGGGCCCACTTCAAAATTTACCATGGGCTCTGTGAGGTGATACATTGGGTCCCCCAGAGTATAGAGCCCCTGACACCTCTAGTCCTTGCCTTTCAGCAATCTTTCAAGGCTTCCTGTTCCCTGGCTAGTGCATCATCAAAGCTGGCCTTCTCACAATTCTTTTTGATGTGTCCCACCTCCCCGCAGTAATAGCACCTTCTATTTTCATAGGGCCTTGGTTTAGTTCGCCACAGCAGTATACTGGGTTTTTCCTGTGGCTTTTCTACCGAGGGTTTTGGGCTATCTTTCTTTTCTACCACCTCTCTGTTTGTTCCTAATTCTTCCTGTGCTACAGCAATCATCATTCTAGCCTTATTCTTTGCCTTTTCCTCTTCTCTCCGTAGGTACACCTTTAACACCTCCTTTAACAGGTCATTAATCCCTTTTTCCTGCCAGTCTTCAATCTTTTCCAATTTCCTTCTAATATCACGCCTTTGATACAAACTGTACTTTCAACAAAACCTGCCCTTCCTGACTTTCTGGATCTATGTTAGAATATTGTTGGAAGCTTTTCTTTAACCTGTTCAACCAAGCAGCAGGTGTCTCATCTTTTTCCTGCATTGAGTCAAAGGCCAACTTAGTATTACTCCCTTTTGGTACTGATTCTTTGATCCCCCAGATCATCAGGGGCCG
Source organism: Sitta carolinensis (assembly GCA_032173965.1). Taxonomy (NCBI): domain Eukaryota; kingdom Metazoa; phylum Chordata; class Aves; order Passeriformes; family Sittidae; genus Sitta; species Sitta carolinensis. Next base: position 14,011,792 of record CM063296.1, on the reverse strand, counting down.
AGACTCTTCCATGCTCTTTCTGTCCTGGGCCTGATTAGGGTTCCAGCCTGGATCATCTATTGGTAGCTTCCAAACAGCTGGTGGGCCTGCCTGATTTTCCCTGTCCCAAATCTTCATACCCGCAGTTCTAATTAGCTTGACTTCCTCTGGACTGAATAAAATTTTCAAGATAGAGGTCAGCTCTACCCACATATAAATATTGGGCCCCAGGAATTGATCTACCTGTTGGGCCACCCCAACTGGATCTTCAATTAAACTACCCATTTCTTTCTTAAATCCTCTAACTTCCGAGGAGGTTAGAGGGGCGTTCACGTAGCCTTACCCCACCAAACACTCTCCCATTGGTACCTCCCGCAAAGGGAATAATTGGTCTGTATGGAGGGTTCTGAACCTAGTATTACAATACGGGCCCTCATCCTGAGTCTCATCTTGAAGCTGGCTTGAGCTCTGGGGGGTCTGTGAGTCACCAGTACAGGCATTACTCTTAGTGGAGGTGGTTATCCCTTCCCATTGTAAAGGGGGTCTGGGGACACTCCCTGGTGAGGGGGATGTAACTATTGGCTGGGTTGTGGGAAGTAAGGGGGTGACAATGTTAGCAAGCGGGTGCTCGGAGAAGATTGAGGGATTCAGGGTCTGGGGGATATCCCATATGATTTCTGAACTAAGGGGGTGGAAACCAATGAGCTCAGGGGACTCTGGATGGCGTGAGAGATAGTGTTAGAGGTTGGGAGTTGGGATGAAAATGGTGAAGGAGTTTGGGCTTGTCCTGAAGTAGGAGGTGGAGAAACAGAAGTCTGGGAAGATGGAGAAAGTGAGGGAGCAGGGTCCTGGGCAACGAAAGATGATGGAAAGCTAGGATTCTGTGGGGGTGGTGGCGGTAGGGGAATAGGGATCTGGGACAATGGAAAGGGTGTGGGGGATTGTGGAGGTGATAGAGGGATTGGGACCTGGGACGGCGGAGGAGAGAGAGGAATAGAGGGTTGAAGGGGGTGAAGTGGTAAGGGGGCAGAAAATTGAGAAAAAGTGGGAGAGGACCATATGGAAACTTGCAAGGGAAGGGATTCTATTCCTGACATTGGGGCTAAAGGTTCTAGGGGAGGTACAGGGTAGGAAGGGGGAGGTAAGTGGTTGAGGGGGTCCCACCGCTCACTCTGTGGTTCTTTCTTTAGATGAGCTCCCTCATCCTTTGTTTTCTTGAGTTTACAGATCTTTACAGTTCTGTTCCCTGTGCTCTCGCACCCCCAGCAAGCTGCATATACTAATTGTTCCTCATCAAGTTCGGGCTGATTTCTTAGGTATTTGTTTAAGTTGTGTCCACATCCACGCATCTTGAGAGCCGAACCATGCCCACTCTAGCTCCAACTTTGGCCATTCCTCCATGCATTAATAGATCAACTTGATTTTATCAAGCCCCTTGGTGACCTCATTGTCTTCCCATTTATCTAATATCTTTCCGAGGGGGCTATTGGGAGGAATTACCTTTTTGTTTCTTCTCTTTGGAGAGTGCTGTCTACTCATACACTGTTCCATTCCTCTATCAGTGGGTTTCAACACAAAATATATTAATGTGCCCCTACCCAAACAGAAAAATACTGATGGGCAAAACAACGGCTAGCACACCCAACTTCCAACTCAACTGCAAAAAAACCCAAACTACTACCCCTTCCCAAACTGGAGCTTACAACCGAAAACAAGTTGTCCAATACTAGAAAGCAAAATCGGACTCTGAAATTCACTCCTTTCTGCCCTAAGTCCCCTCACTAAAAAGCACAAGCACAATTGGCCTCTCTGCTGGAATCTAAGTACTACCATCAGTTAATCACTTCAGCCCAATGCCAGAGGAAACATAAATCTTTCCATTAACTGATATTCTGAAAAACACAGAAAACTTGGGAAGACATGCCAACTCGAATTATTTCTAATTCTTGTAACTGAACCACCTCCACCCAACGTCAGAGGCAACATGTCTAACCTATGAAAGGGGAAAACCTTCTTGCTTGAATTAACAAAATGCGGGGAGTTTGGTAAGGTCCTCAGGGGCCTCCCTTTGTTAGCCCCTTCCTGTTGGAAAGGAAGAAACACCAAAGTCCTATAAATATGACTATTTAGCCAAAGATGCTAAGAATGCTGAAACTAGAAGAGACATTGAAATGAAAGCAGTGTTTGTTTGAATGTTTATAGAACAGCTTTGGCTGACCAAGGGTCTTTCTCTCTTAGTTAGGAATGTAATTTACAAGCAGACATACCAAAGCCAGAACAGACCCTTCTTCCCTGGCCTGGCAGGAAATGCCCCCTGATAAGATTTAGAGATTAGAACGTAGTAAAACATGATAATGTAGTGATTCCTATAGGATGTATGTAAATGTAAAAAATTTGTATTTGTTACTAGATTGGTTACTGAGAAAGTAGAATATTCAACATGGAAAGAGATATAAGTCATTGTAAAAGGAGAGCTCGCTCTCTTGCTCTCTTATGCTCTTACTCTTGTTCTTATGCTGCTCTTCTCTCGCTCGCTCTCCTCTCTTTACGCTCTTCATTCTTTTGTCTATCTCTTGCTCCACTCTCCTCTCTTATGCTCTTCACTCTCTTGCTCTCTTTGTTCTCTAGCCTGCTCTGAGCTAATTCTGAGCTGGGCTCTTTCACCCATACCCTATGTAATAAACTTCAAAACTTAACCACAGAGATCTCGCCTGAGTACTGTCTCAACCGTTCTGGCACGTAAAGTGCTCGCACACCTTCCCTCTACCCTTATCCCCTTAGGGAGTCTGGTGGGGGTCCCAACGAGCTAATCTCTTCCCCACACCCTTATCCCTCTTTACTCGAGATGCCAGGACTTGGTCCCAATGAGTTAAGCGTTATCCCCTTCCAACATCCTGGGTCTCAACCTAAAGGCCAGGTCCAAGGGGAAACTGTGAAGTTCTTTCTGTCCTGTACAGGCCCCTGACTTCGTTTCCTCCCCGTTGCCTTATCCTGGGATTCAGTTCCTAGGGTTCCAGATTCTCCCTCCCTCTGTCCCGGCACTTTCAAGGGGATCGTTTAGTCGCTGGGGGTTGCTTATGCGCTGCCCTTCAAAACCCCCCCCTGGGAGACGACTCCACACATTCCTCTGGACCCTATTTGGGCCTCATTCTCTTACCCCTGTTCCCGGTTGGCCCCCTCACGGGAGTCCAGAATCGCGGTAGTGGAGGGGTCCCACAGGGGTCCCACTCGCTTCAGTGGGTCCGGGCTGCCGGCCCCCGTCTCACACACTCACTCGCGCACCTCCCGATCCCGCCACCGAAGGCTCTCACCAAATCCGGTGCTCCTTGGCGTCGACTCCCTCTAAGGCCATCCTACAGTCTGGGCATCTCCAGCGATCCCAGAAAGGGTCCGGGGTGGATGGCCAGTCCCTCCTGGTCCTCATGGGCATGGCAGATCCCGGACAAGCCCCCAATTGAGGTAAATTAAAGGGCTAGGAGACCTTCTGCTTCCTTTAACAAGCCTTTATTAGAGAGAACTAAACCTAGAGGTGGGGGCTCGCTGAATCATTAAAAGTAAGGGGTCATGGGAAGGCTGTGGAAGCAGGTTTCAGAGAGAGAAGAAAACAGAAAAATGTAGATATGTATTGTGGGAATCATTAAAAGTAAAGTGCTTGGATAAGTTGTAAAAGCAAGTCTTAGAGACAGATGAAAACAGAAAACCTTAGAGCTATGCTGTAGATGCTGATTCTGAAAGGAAAAGAGTTAGATAGTGAGGAAGAACATTAGACCATTAGCAGTGTTCAATCTAGGTCAAGCAAACCTTAGGATAGTAGAAAAATATATCTGTCAAGACGATAATAGAAAGTTTTAAGCCTAATAATGAAGTACTGTGCATTGTATTTTAAGACTAACAAGCAAGCATTGTTTGAAGCAAGTGTACGTGTATTAATATTGGTTGGCTAAAGCTCATGTCAAATAAGCTTTTGCTTTCTGCTATTGGCTGAAAGACTTTCAAAGTATATTGTAACACAGAACTCATTGTCTGCTGCTTGGGATGTGAGCTGATGTCACCTTCCTATTGTCTCAATCATGTAATGAGACTTTTGAAAAAAAAAATATAGTTCAAGACGCATCCCTCAGCAAGACTCATCCTATTCATGGATTGCATATATCTTCCTGGCTGGTGCAGATCTCACCACTTTTATAACCTTTTATTACAGAGCTCAATTTCTGCAGCCATTTTCCATGGTGGCATACTCTCAGTAATGCCTTAATAAAATCACAGGAATTCTGCCTTGAACGCATGGGATCTGGGGATTAAAGGATCTCCTGGGAGATCCTCTGGTGTACATTGAAGTGGAGCTTGATTCCATGAATCCATGGCACATCAGAAGCAGAATCTCATCTGGGTAGCCAAAAAACATTGGCATAAGTGAAATCCTCTAGCACTATTTTTTTTTTTTTTTTTTTTTTTTTTTTTTTTTTTTTTTTTTTTTTTTTTTCAGTGTTAGGGAGCAGGCATTACTTTATTCAGGCCTGGATGCATAGCAGATTACTCCAGACACATGCACTCCACTTTCAAAACTTTTCACTTATTTATACATTTTTAGCAAAAAAGGAAAGTAATGTTCATTGGTTTTAAATTACATTATTCGCTTCATTTAACTAGCATTCTGTCTTCTACTGGTTGTTGATTTCTTGCTTCTTGTGCTAATTAGTCCACATTTTTCAGCCCTTTTATCATCTTTTTCCCAGACAGGGAGTTCGTAGCACACATTGCATTGTCTTTGTTAGTCTCTTCTTTATCTTCTGGTTACTTCAACATGTCCTTGGAGGACTATAAATTCTGGATTCCAGGTGTCCAGTCTCTAACTCCCTCAGGCTTTTTTTAATGAAGCCTAACAGGTCTTGTAAAACTTAATGTGAGATGCCTGACATTGCATTTCTGAGTTTGGGGTGCTCATGCTGGGCCCTGTGTGTCAGCCAGAAGCTCCTGGCCCAACACACACTATCTGAAGTATCCAGCGCCACTCTGCCCACCCTGGTTCATTTCTTCAAAGAACTAAAAGATTTAGGAGTTAGGAATTTAGCTAGCAAGATATAAGCAATACATCATATAGCAAGGGCTAGTGAAATAGAAGCAATAAAATTTTGAGTAAAACTTAATAAGGGAATTAAAAGAAGAAACTAAGGGTTTAATCATTAATGTATGAGTATAATAGGAACAAATAGATCAAAGACAATTTCTCATGTGTTTGATTCAGTTATGTTTTTTTAGAAACAACAGAAGCATACTTAGCATTGTAAAAAATCAGAAACCCAAGAAAAGCACCTGGCTTCTTGATGCTTGAAGCCAAGAAAAGAGCCTGGACCATAACCAATGGCTCACGAAGACCTGGCAACAGAACAAAGCGACGAGGAAGACTGATTTCTTCCCATAAGCCCACTGACCCAAGTAAGAGATAAATGAAACAGAGCTGCATAGCAGTTGCTTTCTTGGCTTTGGTAATCTACACAGCCTCAGTCAAGACCTCAAATGTATTCCTGCCTCTCAGGAATTTGGCAGCTGTGTTGTTTTCTTTCTCACTACAAGACACCTCTTGGCACACTTGGCTTTGTCCTTATTCTCTTTGTGCTTTTTGTAGCAGCAAGACCCTCCTGCATCTACATTGCACCTGCACCTTTATTTTGTTCTTATGGACTGTGGATGATAAAAAAAAACCTACCCTAGAAGAAATGAAGAAGAGCTCCAACAGCTCTGAAACAACACACAGAAGTTCGTGAATATTTCCACCAGATGTAGTCCAACAGTCCAGGAAAACCACCCATCACCCTACCTAGAATACTCGCACATCCATTTGTGCTCAGGTCTTCACTGCATGCTCTGGAATCATGGCGATGACAAAAGCACATTTTTTGGGTTTTTTTGATGTCTCTGTCTATGGGAAATGGACCTCCATGAGGGGTTCCTGCAGAAATCAAGGCTTTCTGGTGACCGATGTCCCTGCACGATCTGTACATGCTCTGAACTGGCATCTCCCAGTCACAGCTGGGAAGGAAGTGATGCACGAAAAGGTGCCACAGACAAAACAACCTTTCAAGTAATTGCACCTCTAAGATTTGTATGTTTATTAACAGCAGCGGGACACATGGGAAGTAATCTTCCAAAGGCACGTGCAAATTTCTAAAGCATCAGGTCTCTATATTTTTCCAAAGTTTTTACATATTCATAGAATTATCTGAAATGCCTATACATGTTCATCACCTGTCCCCACTTTGTATTAAAATTAGTTGGACGTTGTGGTGGGTTTATCTTTCGCTGTGAGATAGGATTAGGAGAAAATAACAAAGCAGGCCTAAACTTGAAAGGATATAAAGAAAAACTTTATTAACAAAATCACCTCCCCCCTCCAAGAAATCAGAATAAAACTTTCAGAACACCTTTTTCCTTCTCTTCCCACACTTCCTTTCTTTCCAACCGACAATGTACAGAAGAAAACAACACACAGAAATTTCAGTCAGTTTTCCACTTTTAAAATAGTCTTTCTTCAGTTCACTTAGAGAGAAAAGTATTCTTTGCTAATGCTATGGAGAACTCTTCACAAGGAAAAAAGTTCTTGTGACTTCAATTTTCACAAATAACAATTGCACAGAATTTGTATTTGTGAGATTCTTCTCATCTTTCACAGTTTTTCTCACAACTGTGCTTCTGGTCCATGTCAACTTATTGGGGTGTTATTTTTAAGGATGAGCCATTCTAACATAAAATAAAAGTTCCTTTCATTCATCTCTGAGAACAGAAGTCTTTCCCTTTTATCCCCGGGGCAAGGTTTTCTTACTAAACTTTTAACATCAGTGCCTTTGCTCATAATTGTAGTTAGAACACTACATCCCCCCAAAGCATTCCATGATTTACAGGAGAAAACCCAATGGTCTGATATATATCAAGTATATCTTTACCATAGCTTCACAAAAGAATTTCACAGCCCAAGCTTAAGGCAACTTTTTCAATCTGTTCTATCTAGAATTTGACTTCTTCTTTACTGACTTTAAAAATCTTTTGTTGTTGTCTCTATATACCTCTACTTTTTCTTGGTTCAGAAGAAAGTTTGTGCTCATTGGGCACAGAGTCTTGTAACGCTGAACAGTTAATTTAGTCTAAGTCCCGTTTCAGGAACGTGGCTTGCTCTGCCTCTCTCTGCTCTCTGCTGGTGCCATGCGAGCTGTGTTGGCTGCTCCCAGTCTGGAGCAGGGATCATGGCTGCTCCTGGCCACGAATCCTGTGTCAATAGCAGAAATTGGCCACTTAGGGCCAAAGCATGACAGAAGTCTATTACGATTGCACAGTTCTCTTTTTAATTGGGTCAGGGGTCTTTTTTGATTTTGGATGCAGGCCATCCCCTCCAGTCCCACAGCGTTTTAGTCCACAGCAATTATCAAAAATTGGCAAATTTCCCAAACCCGCTTGGTTTCTCCCAGAGTGACCCTTGCTGCCACACTGTCTTTATTCTCCCACAGGCAAGAATGTCAGTCATCTGCTGTTCTTGCTGCTATCAGAAGCAGATGCAAAGGGAATGTGGCAGAGAGCTTGAAGGAAAAATGCAGCCTCACCAGCAGAAGTGAGCTGGCATGAAGCACCCAGCTGACAGTTCTGTGAGGAATTTAAAACACGGAATGCATAAAGAAGGGATTAAGCTGGACATATAGAAGGGGAGGGAAATGTGCAAAATGAAATTCATGTCTTTCTTAGCATTTCTGCTGTAAGAAACAGCTGAAAGTGAAGAGGAAGACTTAAGGGCACACCTGAGCCTCAAGAGGTTTAAATGCAGGACAGAGGTGTCTTGACAGGGCTACAGGTAGGGGTCAGGTTTTTGATGGCAGTTGGAACAGCCTTCAAGATGTGACAGGGACATCCCTGTGTGGTACCAGGGATGAACACCCATGGGAGAGGTGTGTGGTTCAGAGCTGTTGGGCAGTCTCCACCCAATTTTAAGAGGTCAACAGGACAATGCCCTGAACAACCTGATACAGCTTTGGGGTATATCCCACTTGGAGGCAGCAGTTTGGATCCCCTCTGGAAGCATTCTGAGCCTATGGGTTTTAGAGGCATTACTAAAACCTGGTGTTACACACAGATTTACTTAACAAATTTACAGAAACAAAATCAAGAAAAAGAAAAATGCAGCAGCAGAGGATTGCCTGAAAGGGTTTGAGAATGAAAAGCTTGTTTTACTGGCATTTTAAAGTTCTTGGCTTGCTCCTCCTAGCAAAAACCCTTGGTAGAAGATCAAAAAAATTAAATGCATTAAAAAACAAGAGTTAAAACTGGAACTGAGAAGTTACACAGAACAGATGGTATAAAACCCAAACCTCAAAAACAATCACATTTTCCTAACACGAGAGAATTAGGCAATCAAACTGTGCCAGGAAGCTCAAGAACTGTGCAAGAGCTGTTAGCCCCATACTGGTGCCCTCAGGGTGTCAGAAATTAATGCCTGTGTGCAGCGGCAGCTCTGAACTGCAATATAACAAAATCTCCTTCTCTAGAATGTCTGCTGGTTCCTGGGAAGGTCCAAGACTTCTTTCACCTTAATAAAAAATGCATCTTCTCCAGATTATTTTCATCAGAAACTGCAGTGTATCATCACAACTAATAAACCTCCAGTGTGTGAGGAAATGGAAGCTGTTGGAGCCTGTTCCTTTGTTTAAGAAACGCTGCCCCTCTGTGCAGGAAGGTGTATGAGGATGGGGGAATACTCCTTACCTTCATTTATTGTGGGATGTCAGGCCCAGATTCTGGATAGAAGCAGCCAGTCTCACTGTGTGCTGTGACAAGCACCAGGAATTCAGGTAAGAAGCAAAAGCCTTCCCCCTCTTCTGTGGTGTGTAGAAACTTGAGAGTTCTTCAGAATTGTAAACAATTAGTGCCAAAGATTTTCCATGCAACAGATATTTAATTTGAAAGGGTTTCCTGCAAAACATCTATTACACATCCAGGTGTCAAACCCAAGGGTCCATTCCACCTAACCTCACTGACAGCGGGTACCTCTTGCTCACACCATGTTTCTCCAACCATCTGGCCTGCAAGGGAGTCCAGTTTCCAAGCATGAGTCCAGAGACGCTTTGTTCTAGCAAGCCTGAGAAGCTGCTGGCCAGCTGACAAACTCTGACCGAGTTCCCTTGGCCACAAGTAGCCTACCAGGAGGGGGCTGCAGCTGAAGAATAAGAGACAGGTGTTTTCCTTGCTGCAGGTGCAGGGCCAGATGTCAATCAGCAGTGTAGGGCTACAAAGGCTCCAAATAGCCTCTCCAATAATTAGAAATCTCTAATAATAAAACTACCTGGTAGACCAAATTGTATCTTCCACAAAAAAATCCTTACCCTCTGCCACAACTCAAGGCTTATTTTTTAATTGCTGCCAGGTTCTTACTGTAGAACCAGTAAACTAAGCAGGGTGCTCTGAGCTCCCAGGTTTAGCATATGAATATACTCAAGTTGCAAAAGGGGTACTCACACTTCTACATCACTAAAAACACCCATTGTATCAGGCACAGTTCCCATTTCTTTTAAAAATAAATATTTATAAACAAAAGAAAGAAATTCAGAGAACTACAAAGTTAAAAATTCTCCTGCAAGCAGCACAAATGTTTCTCATGTAAAGTTGCAGGAACAAGTTGTACACCAACATGAGCACTGTATAAAAGGCTCTCTCCTTGACAGCTGCCCCAGTCTACCCGCACAGAGATCCACATCTCCCTTTGCAGCAGCCAGCTCTTCTGCACTTCGCCAGGACTTGTGCTGGAGCTGCTCAGTCTCCTTTCATGATCAAGTCCTCAATATATGCATCCAGTTCATCATCTGTATTAATATCAATGTCCTGAAACCAAAGCAACAAGGAATACCAGTGAGAAGTGAATCCTGAAAAACAGTGCAAGAAAAGAGGAACCAGAGCAGCTTAGCATCCTCTGTTACATCTGGCCTGCTCAGCCTCTGTGCCCCAAACTCCAGCACCCTCCAGCTGCTGACAGCTGCAGTGACAACACACGCAGCTTTCCCTTTCAGCATCTGAAAGACAACACTGGAAACCCATCGGCACCTGATGCTCAAACAATGCACTCAAGTGATAGATTTACTATACTGATTTCGGTCAAGGCAGGTTTGGTTGGGGTTCTTCTAGATTTAACACGTTTTCCTAATAGGTAGCAACTGCTTCCAGATGCATTCAGAACCCTTTACAGGTTGTACCTGATTTTATTAGAGCAGTTTTTTAATTTAAAGTTAGTTTATTTATTCAAATGTTTTAATTACATATTTTCTATTTTAATTTAATAGTATAACTAATATACAAATTTTCACCACAAGACTTTTTTATATTGTTTGATTAAAGGTTTGAATTTCTATATCTGGAGTTCAGAATCTGCCCAAGAACTGGGCAAAAATTCACTGCTGAGCACTGCCTATGCCTGGGGAAATTCTCAACCAGTCTCACAGCAGAGAACAAACAGAACCTGTGCATTATGTACACCCTGTGAGAAATCATTCTGTGAGAATTAACACACATCAGGACTCCCAGGGCCTGGATCCCAAGGATGAGCAGTGATAGCCTAAGCTATGCCCAACTGGAGGAAGCTGGAGCCCAGTGAGACTCTGGACTGAAACACTTGTAATGCCTGGAGGGGATGAGCCAGGTCAGCTCTGAGGCAGCTCAGGGTTTGCTACTCCTCCTCACCCACCTCCTGCACTTTCTGCAGAAGGGCCATGATATTAGTCCTCAGCTTCTGCAGTTTCTCCTCGGTTTCCCTCAGCTTCCTCTCTGAGTTCCGGAGGTTCTCCTCGCAGGCTTTGGCCCGGGCATCGGCACGTGTCTGATATGAATTGCACAGGTTCTGCAGACCCACCTCATACTGCTTAAAATATTCTTTCTGTAGTAGACAAAACACAACAGATGTCATGTTAAAAGAAAGCATCAAGCATCACAAAAACATGAGCACTCACAGGCTGTAGAAGATCCAAACTCCTGGCCTCCATGATCAAATCCTCCCCACAGTGTGCCCCTGCACACCTTGCCCATGCTCGTATTTACATCTGATTTGCCTACATCAGCCAGCACAGAATTCACACAGCTTTTCACATTCTTCCAATACCAGAACTGCCCCCAAAGCTGCTTGAATTTAGATTAAGGGTGCAGTGTACTTTAAAAAGCCTGAACTCTCAGGTTCAGGCTGCAGGCAAGGCCTGACATCCCCTGTACACTGAGTATCCTTGGTACAGACAACCCAGACAACACAGCCTCTCACTACAAGGTAGGGACAGCTACATTTACCAAAAACCCCAGACACAACCAAGGTGTCTGTGGAAGAAGCAGGAGTGGCCACTCCAGCAAATGCCAGCAGATGCCTGAGTCAACGGAAGGGGAGGAGACAAGAGAGAGACTACCAATACACACACTGTGAGTATGGGAGTACAAAAGAGAACTAACTGGCTTTGGTCATGTGGTCATCTGCAGGCAGCTTTTTACATGTGCTTCCTTGGAAAGGTCTCTCTTGGTGGTATGTTGGAGAAGGAAAATGTCAGAGTGTCAGTTCCCTTGCCCTGCATTCCATCCAACACTAGTCCTCCCAGTATCAGGCTGCTGGTGAAAGCTCAGTCCCACCTGTCCTGTGCTCAAATAGACAGGTCAAAAGTCTTAAGGTGTGCAGCTGACTTGCTGGCAGTCAACCTGCTCTCCTGGGGATGTGGGAAGGGGTTGGCTTCCATGTTCTCTCACACTAAAGTAAATGGCCTATAAAGGGATTGCATCCACACTAAAACGGATTTAATCCTTGTATGGTCCATTTACCTAAGAATTGGACTTGATGATCCTTGTGGTATCCTTCCAACTCAGAATATTCTGTGAATTTGGGATAATTATTTGTTATTATTTATAATTTTTAAGATTGTCTCCAGATAAGTTATAAGGCTGGGTGCAAAGCAAGCAGATATGTCTACCTCCTACTTCTACAAACCTCTAACCTGGTCTCTCTTTTTTAGAAGTTTAACAGCAATAGTTAAGAATTTAAGACAGTAGCAGCTAACAGCATTCCCACACAGATGCACGGTAATTAGAAAAATCCTCAAACAACTGTTACAAGACTCAAGGCATCTCTCAGAGCTCTCATTCTTTTCCTCAGCTATGTTAGTCTGTCAAGGATCCAAATTATCTTTTCAGGAGTGCATTCTTGCATCAGCAAGACACGTGTTTGCCATAAGAATGGAATACATGTGGGGAAAACACACAAACTTACTTTTCTAGAAGTACTGAACTCACCAAGGGAAACGCCAACAACCCTTCTGAGCTCATGGAACTCAGCTCATTCTTGGAGATTGGAAAATTTGGAGGCAAGAAGTATCGCAAACAATTCCTGTGCAGGAAAATGAAACACAAAGCGAGAGGTGGGAGTTTAACGGACTGAAGCAATCAGACTGCATAGCTCACAAGGTCTGCGGTGAACCCACCGAAGGATCTGGACTAGCAAGTCAATTGTTTCTTGGCTGCTGCTGGGACCAGTGGTGTCAGGCTCGATTCTGACGCAATCCGAGGTAGAAGGTTCAGCCATGACCACCTCCTCTTCCTGCTGTGTGTCTGGAGTCTGGTACTCAGGAGAGGGAGGCTTCATAAGCCTCACATCCTCACTGCCCTTCTCTACCCTGAGAAAAATTATTAAGGGAATATCAGGAATCTTTTTCTACATTGAACATACCTGAAACACGGTTAACAGTTTCATGTACCTAAGAGTCATGCAGACCTCTAGACATACGCTGCCTCCATGGCAGGCAGCAGAGTGACAGACTGATGGAATCTGTCATGCCCATTCCTTATGAAGGACATAAGTCCTTCCTGGTCAGTCCTGACCTTACATGTTTCCTGACATGACAGCAGCATATTTGTCTTCAGCATCTTTGGTAATAAAACAGGCCTTTCCTCCCCAAAACAAAGCAAGTCCCCAAAATCCAGTAGCTCGAGATAGTTACCAGCGATCTCTTGGTGTGGTGTCTGTAGGGACATAATCAAACTTCACCTTCCACCGTATTGCATGCCTGACCCTTTCCACAGCTGTGACACGGCCTGTGAACCATTCCTTGTTCACACGCACCTCCACATGCAGCCCCTTATCTGTAAGGGGGAAGCAAAGGTGTTTGCAAACATTCACCTGCTGGAAAGCACATTCTACATGAGCTCTAGAGATTCAGGCACCTCAGTAGGGAGCACACCTGAACCTGTGACAATGCCCTCAAACAGTACAGACAACATCAAAACACAATGGGCACACAGGTCAGCTCCAGCTGAGAAACATGAAGATGCAAGGAAATGAGCTGGCAATTCCAGATGGAAGGTTTCTCCTGTACTCCAAGCTGTTTGACATGAGCTTTACAGTCTCATGATGGGCTCTAGGACAATTTGCCACATGTCCCTAGTGGCCCACTTTCCAGACAGCTCCCTGGAAGCATGCTGAAAAGTTGCCCTGCTCTGGCAGATGGTGCCTGGCTATCACCTTTCTTGGGGTCTCCCAGCCCCTCTTCTCTCACAGCAATGCAGCAGATGTGGATATAGTCCTGTGCATCTTCCAGCTGGCATGGCTGCATGTTCCACTCAAGAAGGGTGAACATACCATCAACTACACCCTGCAGCCCAGCCCCACCCCGTCGATGTGACACAGCCATTGATCATAGACCTTTCCATGCCACAGTTGCCTCTGGTCTAATCAAAGGGTTCCCAGCCAAACTGTTTCATGCACGTTAGAGTAATCTTGGGGTTTGGAATTCAAATTTACACTATTTCTTATTTAAATTCTCATTAATGAAATCACATGTTTAACTGGTGCAACAGTTCTTTTCTATGTCAGAAACTGGTGGCAGCCCAAGGGCTCATTTCTCACCCTTCTGTGCTTTCTTCAGTTCCAACAACTCTTCCTCTCCAGCACTGTCTGTGAGCTGGGAGCACAAAGAGCTCACATTAGTCACCTCCCATCAAGATTATAAACACCTGACAAATACCTTCTGCTAGGGAAAACAGCACACTCTCACCTCCACCACCACCTCATTGGAATTCTTCTCTTTTTTCACTGCCAAAAATTTTCCTCGCTTTGTCCTCTCCTTTATGGGCTCCTCTTCCTCCTCAGACCCATCATCTGGGATGTTCAAGGCCCTCTTTCGAGTGCTGGAGGCCTGAAGGAAGCAAGCAAACAATCTCTAGCTATTAATTCCAGCCTGCTTCCAACCAAAACCTTCTTGCAGCCAAGTTAAAAAAAAAAAAAAAAAAAATCCAGTATTTAATTTGGTAGTTAATTAGCTCTTCTGGAAGGTTTTAGAGGCACTACATGCAAACTCTGATCCCACCACTCCACACACTTTATTTTTTCCTGGGGAAACAATCTGGTCTAACAGGAAAGAGATGAGACCAGTCTTCTCAAGGGGTGTAAATGACACCATAACCCAAGAGTAAAGTAAAAGTTCTCTTGTCCTGTGCAGTGCCCACAGTGCACATACCACAAGACAGAGCAGACAGGCTTATCAGGACAGTGAGTGAGGAGCTGAGGGGTTTCATCCCATTGATTCTTACCTGTAAACATCTGCCAGAGGCAGATTTCCTTACTGCTGGCACCTTGGCAGCTTTTGGATTGGGTGTCTCACGTGGACTTTTGGGGCTCTGCAAGCCAGAGAGGGACTTCATGCTTGTACCTGGTTTGGCAAGAGTCTTTAAAGTGCTGTTAGACTTCCCAGCTGTCACAGTGTGATGGTGTGTCCTGGAAGTGCTGGCCTCCTCCTTGAAGAACATGCTGGCTAGCTTGGGAGAGCTGGTATTTGGACGATCTGAAGAGCTCTTTTTCAGCTGACTGCAGGACTTAGGAGGAGGCGAAGATCCTGGTGGTCTGCTGGGAGCACTCTTGATTACATCAGGCAAAGGAGGAGATCGCGGACGCTGAGTTCGGGTATGCTGAAACAAAGGATGGTAGCGAGAGAGGAAGGGCAGAAGAGTGGGGAACTGCAGTTCAGAACAGCTAAGGAAGCACAAAAGAGTAAAAGCCTGTAGCGGGATCCCATTTACCTCTCTTGAAGACCGTGTGGTCACTTCCAGAGGCAGTTTCTTTAAGTCAGCCTGAGATCGAATTGGAGTGGTTTTCTACAAAAAAAACACAAAAAAACCAAAAAACCAAAAAAACAGAAAGGTCATGTTTACAAGCTGACAGGGGCTGCCTGAACCCATTCCAGCAGTTTTCCAGGCTAAAACCAACAATTATATGGTGTTTTGTGTCCTTCAAGAGACATCTCTTCAGCTGTCATTCCCATTTTCCCAACAGAAAATTAAATGCAAGATGAGACGGTCGATTTCTGTTATTAGAACAGCCCCAGCCCCATGAAGAAGCATAGGTGATTTCAGACACAGCAGCAGCCTTCTTTGCACAAGGAGGCCCATCATATCTGCTCTGCTTAGCTGGAGACCTCCAGACTCACCTGCAGAGCTTCCAGCTTTTTCTGCTGCTGGCGGATTTTCTCTGTCAGTTGTTTCTGCTTTTCCTCATTTGATTTCAAGTCTTTCTTTAGAGTTCCCAGTGGTACTTTCTGCTTCTGCTCTGCAGCCTCACATCTAGCATGAAGGGAATGCAAGACAGCCTCAGCAAGGACAGCAGAATCTGTATCATGTCAAGCAGGATTATTCCAACATCCCATTCCAAATGCAGCAGGAAAACCACTTGCCTTTCTGCAATAGCCACAATCTCAAAAGCAGTGGTTTTCATCTTGGAAAACAGATAAGAATTAAGGATCAAAAGCATAGTTGTTAATAATAAGGCATTTATGCTGAGAATCACCAATTCATAGACCAGGAACTGTGACAGCTGTGATAGCTTCTGTACTGCATCTGTACTCCAGACTTTTTCATCAATTTTCCTTCCTATTAGCTTATTTCTTCATATCAGTTCTTCTTTCTACAGTCTTCTTTCCTTCAGAAGGGAAAGCACAGGACCAGAAACCCATGATTGAGATGTTACCACAAGCCTTCCAGCCTCACATGCCTTCTGCCTTGCCACTCAAGGCCTGGCAGTGTCCTTTGCAATATCCTGTAGCTATTTGCTTTTTCCATCCTGTTCAGCCCATGGCCTACAACAGTGGTGAATATCCTATTCTCCCAGGTCCTCTCAGGTGCAGAATTCTGGAAGAGTCCTGGAGAGAAAAGGAAAACA
Organism: Sitta carolinensis; assembly: GCA_032173965.1. Classification (NCBI taxonomy): domain Eukaryota; kingdom Metazoa; phylum Chordata; class Aves; order Passeriformes; family Sittidae; genus Sitta; species Sitta carolinensis. The sequence goes on along the minus strand of CM063296.1, from coordinate 13,995,612 downwards.
GGTAGGAAACACTCTCTCAAATGGACTGGCAGCACCTTCGAAGTGCTGGGTGAGCAGCTGGCCCTCAGGAGCACTGCCAGAGGAGGAAGAGGAGACTGAGCCCAGGCTCATCTCCTATAACCAAATGGAGTCATGGAAAGACAGACCAGGATCAGCCCTGCTGGAGTAAAGTCATGGAAGAATGGTTTGTGCCAGGAAAGCAGCAGACAGCCCTTTTACAACCCAAGAGTTCCAGCAGATCTCACTCTGCTCTGGAGCCAAGCTGATAACCTGCCGATGTGAGTCTTATTAGTAAAGGGAGAAAGAACCCTGCTCTCACTGACTCAAAGATCCAAGAAGCTGAGGAGAGATGATTTCATCAAGATCTCTATCTACCAGGTACACACTGATCAGCCTTGTGAGTGAGGAGGAGCACAAGCGGCTGTTCCTCCATCAGCCTCTTCCCAGCTGAAGCACTGCTGGGGTGCTTCCATGGAGTGGTTACTTCCATGGCTAAGGAAATGTGTGTCATCACTGCAAAATGACTGCCTGACACAAAACCTGCAGTTCCCAAAAATAAAGTTGAACAAGTGGCACCATACACAAGTTTCCCAGCACAGAAATGAGTCTTTCAGTTCATGGCAAGGCTGGAAGCATTGCCAAGCTGTGTCTTACAGCACAGTAAAGAACAAAAGCATCTTGAGTTCTGCAACAAGAAAAATTCAGACTACTCATGGCATCCAAACCCAGAGACTGCATCACTGGAGGCAGCAAATCAGAACAAAGAAATTATCTTGGGAGCCAGAACAGATTAAAACCAAGACTCTGGTGGTGCTCAATGAGCTTTGAGACACAACCATCGTCAGCTGGTGCTTCAGGCACCCATTCAAATGACATTTAGAATCCAACTGGATATCAGATAGAAGAATAGAGGCAAGCAAGCCTGACACTATTTCACAGTGTGAAACAGAGACAGTGTCTTCTCTGTTACAAAGTGAATGATAGTGGCACCTGGTGCTGACCTCAACACAGACAGTGGCACTGGAGGGAGTGACTGTTTCCCATGACAGAGACTGAGAAGGGCATTCACCTACCATGATCTGGAACACCATGCCACAAGCAGCCACTGAAGTGTAGGTGGACAAACCAGAAGGGAGAGGAACAGCTCAGTGACAAGAGTGGACACTGTGCTGAGACAGCCAAAATTACCATATGATCTCTGATGCAGGAGAATCCCAAGACCTGACACTGCTGTGATATTGCTTTATTTCCAGTTTGACTAAATGAGACCCTGCGCAGACCCTCACAAAATACAAGCCTGAGGACCCCACCCATGTGCTTCTCAAATCCTGTCATCCTTCATGTTGAATTCCACTGAATAGTTAGTTGGTTTTGTTATAATTCCACACTTGTTGACTAATATATTGTGGTGGTTTGAAAAAGAAATGAGTTTTTTGGAATTCAGTAGTCAAACCAATGAGTGCTCAGGTTTAAAGATTGGCACCTGGTGTGGCCACTGAGGAGAAGAATCCACTTCTGAGAAGACAGGGGGTTAAAAGCAGAGGGCTCCCAGGAAAACGCTCTCTTGGTTCCGGTCCTTGAGGACGGGCGGATCTCCCCTGCCCAGCGGCTGGCTGGGCAGGGAGGGGAAGCCATGCAGCCTGGGTGAGGTAGGAGCCTTGGGCACAGAGGGGGAGAGGAAGATCCTGCAGGATGGAAGGGTGGAGAGAATACAAGAACCTTGAGAGGTATCAGGCAGCCTCCTTCCCCCCTCCGGAGAGAGAGAGAGAGAGAGAGAGACTGTGTCTGTGCCACCTTGAAATTTGATATCGGCAGCTGGGCAGGCACAGTCCAAGGTTTTAACCTTTTTTGTAGATGATGGAAACTTTATAAATACTAATCCTCCTGAATCTGAAGAAGGAAGATAGAGAGAACTAAGCAGAGATGATGAAAGTTCATGCAAGTAGAAGATTGTCAAAGAATACTGAGTAAGAATCCTAGGTGGGAGGAGATGATGGAGTGGCCTTTGGCTGGACTTTTCTTGTAAAGCCATGGACGGACTTATTTTTTTTGTGACACAGAGACTGTATTTAGGGGGAGGCAATGTCCTGAAGCCAAAAAAGTGCAGTAAAGCAATGGTGTAAACAGAGACAGCTGACAAGGGTGTGGTGGTGTCTTCTGTCTTCAGTGGAGAGGAAGATCTCTGTTTCACAAGGCCCCTCGGCCCCAGGGGGTGAAATTGGGGGGGAGTGGTGTCCCAAGATTTGAGAGACTGTTGCTGTTTTGGAACTGGGCAAAGCATCCTTAAAAAGAGAAACCCTAAAAACAGTTCTGGTCCATGCACAGTGGTGAGAGCACTGGACATGGAAGAAGAAGTCACGAGATGGTGCAAGAAGGACTCCTATCTCTCCTTAATGAACTGAGTACTGATTATCAAAAAGGTGGTAATGGACTGAAGATTAATTATCTGAAAGGTGGTAACTTGATTGGAAATTTTTAGTTTGTTTTATTGTGTTGAGAACTAGGGTGGGGGGAGGAGGGAGAGTGTTTTTTAAAGTTTTCATTTTCTTCTGTATGTGTCTTCTTTACATATTAAAAGTAATAAAGTTATTTTCTTTTGCTTTCTAAATTGGAAAATGTTTTGCTCTGTTTTTGGTCACATCTCACAGCAAACACCGGGGACAGTATATCTTCATGGGGGCACTGGCCTTGTGCCAGCGTCAAATCATGACATATATGTATATAGATAGCATATAAGTAGTTTTATCATACTACATATGGTATATTCCAGATCCCCCTTTCTAACCTTATGGTGTGGGTCTTCTCAACATTGACCCTTCCCCTCTGAATGCCTCCCATTAGCTGTATTTCCCCTACTCCACCCCCCTTATCCTAAGTTTAAATTCTCCCTGCCATGAGGCTGGGGTCTCTTTTTCTTTCATGGCATTGATTCCTACATTAAAACCACAGGGTCTGAGTCCCAGAAGGAAAAAAGTGCCTCTTTCACTTTTATCCTTGTCAAGCTTACTTCTGGGGCTCAGAGCTAGACTGGTTGGAACCCAAGGACTGAGCTATGACACCTTCAGACACTACAAATACCTGGAATGGTCAGGACACAGATGTGAAGGTGTCTAAATACTGCACAAGGACCCAAGAGTGCAGTAGTGAATTGGCCCCAGCCAAAAGCCAGAAGAATGCTGGAGCAACTTCTGCTCTATGTCAAGGACACAACTGCACTCGCTGCTGGAAAGCACATATAAGCCTACTTAATCAAAAAATGTCCTGGAGTTATTTATTCTTCCAGAGTAAGACTCCTGAGATCCCTTTTGAAGCTAAAATGACCAGAAATTTGGCTTACCAGTGCCAAGTGCCTCACCTGCCCTTTCCCAGTCTCTTGCATGGGGGATGTAGGATGGCACAGCATGCACTGTGGAGGCACTTGGACTCACTCCAAACAACACCTCAAAAAGTTCTCACATGGAATGAAGCCACCCATCCCCACCCACCCCCAATTTTCAAGGTATTGCAATAAAAAATTCAAATTCTTGCATCAGTAAATCAATTTCCTGGTACGTGATACAATAAAGACCCCATCTGCAGACAGAAATGCACAAATATAATGACAAGTGAGGGGACCTGAATAACACCCTTTCATGGCTACCCTCAGGCCATCCCAGAAGCTGCCAGGCCATCTACCATTTCCACAAGCCCAAAGGCAGCTCAGAGGATGTGAATTGGGCTTTTTGGGAATTGCAGAATGCAAATCTGTTCAAAGGAACAGATACCCCATTTGGGGTCCTGCCAGGACTGTCCTAGGGCCATCTCAGCCCTGGTGTCTGGTCAATGGGGGCAGCCCTATGAGACATCTTTTGGACCAATAGGAGGAACCAAAAGCAGGTAAAGGAAAGGACTGAGATTATTTGGAGAGAACAAACATGGCCAAAATAGACTACAACAAGAGCCAGTTGTACATCAACCTTTGCCTGGTCAGTACACCTCTGTGTACTAACCTCCACGTCTCCCCCTTTCCTAGGCGAGGGCCTCTGTTCCGCATATGCACCTGGGTACTGGGCTGCAAGTGCCAGCAGCCCGAGTGGGACCACCCGTTACAGTGACCCAGTGCCTGAGTGCCATCAGCTGCTGTGACTAGAGGCAAGTGAATGAACATGAGCCACAGGAATGTCAGGCAAGAGGAGCCAACCAGGAGGCTATCTGGAAGCAGGGGAGGGGATGTCTAAGGGTGACCCCCAGGAGCTGGTAACTGGAGGCACAGGTGAGTCCTTGCCCAGCTGATAGAGATGGATATAAGGGTATAGGCAAAGCTGTGGGTGTCTCTAGGCAGAAAGCACCTGGGAAGAGCAAAGATCCCAATCCAATCAAGACAGAGGGATACCCAAGTGTGAGACAATAGGAGTTCTGTAGTGTGTGTGTGTGCTATGTGTAACTACAAAAGGAGGTCTGTACACCTCACCCCCTGTGACTACAGGCCTCAGGGCCCATCTATCCCAGTGCAAGTAACCAGAGGCATGGGATCTAGAGGCCAGGTATGGACATGAGTATTTCCACTAGTGGTCCTTCAACCTGATGAGCCAAGAGGGAAAAGAATGAAGCTGCTGGTGTGGTCTGTGGGAGTGCTGCACATACCCACCTATGCTATCTGTAGGGCTGGATGTGTGTACATACACGGTCTGTCTGTGTTTGTGTGCAAACAAGCAACATCTGAGCCTTGCTACTACTTCCACCTGAAGGGCTGGGGGTGTGGCAGCCTGTTCTTAGGCTCCAGGCTCAGCCCTGTCCCAGCATTTTTTCCAGGAACATCCTCAGCACTGCCACACTCCTCAGAGCTCTACAGCAGGAGATCTACATACACATGGAGCAAACAAGGAAGTCAGCACAGGTAGGTACCAAAAGGAAAGTCAGTACTTCGAAATAGCATCAATATTCTGTAAAATTTTTGGCCACAGGGCTTAAATCTTTTATTCCAATCAAAAGTTACTGCCTAGATTCATCCCCTTTGTCTTTAAGTCCTGAGCCAAGGGCTGAGTTACAGTGGAGCAGCTTCCCTTCATTACATAATACAGACAAGAACTGGCTTCCTGCAGTGTTGCTCTCCACAGAGAAACAGCCTAGAGCAATCATTTTCCTCACTAAAATAAATGAATAGATTCTACCTGCATTTTGTAAACTGTAACACACATCACTGGAAAGTGAACCATTGTGCTGCTCCCTTGAGCATGCAAAAATGTCCTTCCTGGCCTCACCCCAACTAAGTGGAATTGCTGCAGTTAGGTGTCTGATGGGTGGGAGCAGTAGGAGCAATAAAGACAACTGCAAAGCCCCTCTGAACTCACCTGACTCCCAGCCTGCACCATAACAGCTCTCCAACTGCCATCTACTCTGCCCATGGCAAAACTAATATAATCTAAGCCTACAATAATATTTTTGCTGCCAGTGCAGAAAACCCTCCAAGGATCCAAATTTCACCATATCACTGGTTTATAGGCTAGAGGCAGCTTTGGGGTCTATCTGGTTCCACCCTGCTCAGGCAGGGCCATGCATCACCAGGAGCCCATGACCACGTCCTGGAATATCTCCAAGGATGGAGACTTCACAATCTCCCTGAGCAACCTGGGCTAAGATTTGGTAACCCTTGCAGGGAAGAAAGTGTTTCTGATGTGCAGAGGGACCCTCCAGCATTACAGTTTGTGCCTGTAGTGTCTCGTCCTGCCACTGGGCAACACTGGGAAGAGCCAGGCTCTGTCCTCTTTGCAGCCTGCCTTTAGATATTTGTATACATCGATGAGAACGCCCCAAGCCTGCTCAGCTCTGGGATAGACTGCTGGGAATGTCGTCCTCAATGCCAGGACTTTGCATTCTCCTGGTTGAATGTCAGGATAGGTTTCTGCCAGCCCATTTCTCCAACCTGCAGGTCCCTCTGGATGGCTCTGTGACCACCTGGTTTGTCAGGTGCTCCTCCCAGTTTGGTGTGACCTGTCATTTGCTGAGGATGTCCTCAGCAATTTGCACATCGCAAACGCCCACCCAGCATTCAGTTCCCTATACAATTGCCATTGCTGCCTTTTCACAGTCTGTGATCACAACTTAAAGGTACAGAATCCCTCCAACTGTTTTCAAAGAACAGACAACCAGAAAAAAGCTCCAAATCTGCAGATAAGGCACCCTGCAGAAAAGTCTTAATATTAATTGATTCTTACCTGTCTTGTTCAGGATCAGGATTCATGGAGCACACCCAGCTGTCGGGATAGTTCTTCTCCACTGAGCTCAGCTGGAATGGGAGAGTCCGCCACTTCAGACAGACATCTGTCAGACAGATGCTTTGAAAGTCAAAAATACACAGCCTGAGACATAATTTTTTCCCATAGCCCATTTAACGCCCAAGGACCACACCAAAGTGTATCCGGCAACACTAAGACTAGTGGCAAAAAAAAAGTGAGACAGTCACAGAATGTGAGTCAGTTTCTTTCTTTGTGCTCACAAAATGCTTGAACGAAACTCTCAAAGACAACCCTAACAAGAATGCAATGAAGCCTGGTATCAACCAATACCAGAGGACCTCATACTCCTGCTTCAACAATGCATATAAACTGAATTGAACAGCCAGTCCTGACATCACAGTTCAGCTCAGCAGTCAGGCTGTCTCTTAATGATACCGAAGTAACACAAATCAGAGATTTATCCACTAAACAAAAAATCTATTCAATTTTTGATGAACCAGGAACGCAAATTTGTCTTCCAGAGTATTGCTGGCCTACCAGGAAACCAACAGCTTCACAAAATCAAGTTCTGCCAAGAAAATCCATATGTCCTTAAATCAGGCTCTGGAAGGGTATCAACAAGGGAGGACAAGAAGGAGAGTAAAACCCTTCTTCCTTCAGAAGAACCTTGAAAAGACTGAGCCAACCATCAAGACAGAAGAGCCTAACAAATAATTTCACAAGAATGACCTTGCATTCCTTCCTACAGCTACATCCTCAAGTCCCAGGGAGAAAATAAGGGAGTTTGGTGTCACTCTACCAGGTGACAAAGTGATAGTGTTGAGCTTTCAATTACTCTCACAAGCTGTTTAGAAGTGCACAGAAGAGAACTTGCATTAAATCCCAAGACAGCTATAAAAGGTTCCCTCTATGCTGACCCAGTGCAGGCCAGTGCATCAGGATACAAATTACTTGACCACTTCCCATTGCCTGTGAGAATGTTTCAGATCTTATTCTGGTGCTGGGATGGGTGCCTTTGGTGAGTTCCAGTTCATATGACATTTCTAAGCCTGCTCTCAACGCTGCTACTGGCCATACCTGCCCAGCTCTGTCAGGGCACCTGAAGATGAGTTAGTAAACTGTGCAGGAAAGGAGCCTTACACAAGGATGTCACGGAGTACCAGAGTGCAGCCAAAGGCAAACTGCAGAGGAGACAGCCACTAGGAAGGGATAATGATAGTCTATCCCAAATCCATGCATTTAATTGTCCCCATCTGCAGCAAGGAGTGTCCCCCCCCTTCCCCAGGGAGAAGCAGCTGGATCAGACGCACCGCACTGAATCGTGGTGGGAATCTCCATGGCTCTCCTGCGCTTGTAGCGCAGTTCACTAGACGGAGGCTGGTTCCAGTTTGCTGATAAATAACCAAATTCATCCCAGAACTTGATGATACCTCTCTGGGCTAGAAAAAAAAACACATCCTGCTCAATACAGAGCCATTACCACAAAATCACCGTCTGCACTCTTGGCTGCCCTCCAGCCAACCAAATTTCTCCTTCCAGACCCTGGTAATCACGAGGCTTCATTACCTATTGCAACATCCTTCCAATACTGAGCCAAATGCTCTCCCATGGCCTTCAGCAAGTGTCGATACTCCTTGGCATCAGCAAAGTCTTGTTTATTATGTGTTGGCTCCAGAACCAAATAGGGTACATCCACCACGCCTACCACTCCTCCACATGCCCTGGAATAGGGACACAGAGTCACAAACATTAAACTGACAGGCTGGCAACCTGAACTGTCATGCAAAATGTAAGATGGGCTCAAATATTTTTGCTGTCAAGACCTATTTTACCTGTCTCTAGAATGAGGCACTATTACTACCAGTACTCATCAGGACCAAATGCCAAGTACCTCACACTACTGCAGGGATGACTAAAATTTGTATAGAGAGCTCTCTATCAAGAAACCAGGGAAATATTAGACAGTATTAAATATAATTTACTTGTCAGAATGCAAAGTAAAGGCTGACAAAATGAGCAAGCCTCAGGCTCATGAAGAATGATTAATGCAGAACATCGTTATTGCACAGCCTAAGTCAGATGCAGAAATGTGCCAGGCTTAAGCAAAAAGATCGCAGAAAAATCTGCAGGACTCACATGCCACCCTCCAGCTGTGGGCCCACCTTCTCATACATCTTGATCAGCCGACTGCAGTTATAAATGAACATGCCATCCAGCTCACGTTGCTCAATGTTCACCCCAAAGATAAAATTCAGCTCCTTGGGTTCCTTCAGTGCCCTGTACAGGATGAAACAGAGACTCAAGATATGCTGAAAATAAAGCGTATTATTTGCTGGTGTTGAGAGAGAGGGGTATGGAAATCCAGCACCCCTGAGCATTAAATTAATTCTGTAAACTGCTACTTCTGAAAAATACAAAACATTTGTTCAAAGAGCATTACAACTGAATATGAATGAAATACAAAAACTTTGCAATACAGATACTAACTAAGGCTGGACAGATAATTTAATTATTCATTTGAATATGCTTTCTCCTTCAGAATGTATTCTGGTTTTTACTGCAGATATTCTTGTTTAGTGAGCTAGTTTTATGAGAGTCTTTTCCGATGCTATTTTGGTTTGTATTTTCGAGCTATATATCCCTTTCTAGATAAAGCATGGAAATTCAGATTTTAATACAAAACTACAGTCTTGATATTCTGTGGGAAAAAATTTATGTCTCAGGCTGTGCATTTTTGACTTTCAAAGCATCTGTCTGACAGATGTCTGTCTGAAGTGGCAGACTCTCCCATTCCAGCTGAGCTCAGTGGAGAAGAACTATCCCGACAGCTGGCTGTGCTCCATGAATCCTGATCCTGAACAAGACAGGTGTTCTCTCTCCAACAACCAGAAACGGAAAAAGAACTTCCTGGACTTCTTTTCAAATGTAGTAAGAACCAGCAAACTATATGCTTTCTCATTGGTCCAATAAAATGCCAATCTCAAAACCAGCCAACTCACTTCCATGGGCTCGTCAAAATAACACATGATTCTACAAAGTTCTCCTAATTCCAAATTCCACAAGGCTGCTCTTTAAGCTGGAAAGCTGGAAGATACAACACAGCCCAAGTAGAGGGTTTTTTCCTGGAATGTCTGGATATCAATTTGCATGATTTCCCCCTTATCTATGCAGCAGATGACTCCAACAGAAGTTGGCCTTGAGTACGATTGTGAGCCCATAGGGATTTCTCAATCTGAATCTTTGGTTACCAGGAATTCTATCTCCATTAAGGTCAAAAGCCTTGAGATTTTGATCTCTTTGTACTAAAAATCAAACAAAATCTCTGTGTCTCACAAACAGAAATCCTGCTCTTCAACATACTAAATTAATCAGGTTCCACAGCTTCCCTAAATACCCATGCTGAGGGTTTTTCATAAGAAGGATCCTCAGCTTCAGGATGAAGGTATCCTCAAATGCAAGGTCCAAAACAGGAACAATTTTGAGGCAGAGCCTATATTATGGTCCTGCCCACCCCTCTCAGTTTTGACCTCCTTTAGAATTCCCCACCTGCCCCCATTAAGTCCGAAATTGACTTCTGCTTAAATGGTTAGCTGAAGATAGTGGAACTCTTTAAAATGTTCTGTTGACTGTCTACTAATATCAAATATTAAGAAGACCTGAGCCATGCACGCATGACCCCTACACAATGATCACCTGCAGATATGAGATAGGAGTCTGTCTTAACTGTGAAACTTTACAAAATAAATCCCAAAAGTAAATTACATTCATATTCATTTTTTGTTTAAGGCCATCCTCCCTCACACAGATGCTGGGCTGAGATGTGTCCCTTTGGTCTCAGCTCACTGAGTAGACAAATGTGATTCAAGAGCATGAGCAAATGTGGCAAAACACCTATCTCAGGGATTCATTTTCTTTTTCTAACTTCTGGAAAAGGATGTAGATCCTTACGCTTCAACTAATAGCATGTACTAATCTACAAAACAAGAAGGACATCTCTTAATTTTTATCACAGAGGATAGGAAATAAAATTATCATCCAAACCATGGAAAATTAAGTGGTGGGTCAAAAGACAGGGATTTCATTACTAGAAATTTAGTACCTGTCCTATTGTCTGGATTCAGATCCAACCTGATCTTACACATCCTTGGGAAACCAGAAAGCACTTCTTTCATTGAGGAACCCAGCATCAGGGAAACAGCAGAAAACTGTCCTAGGACATCCTCTGTAACTCAAGAATTTTCCAAAAGATAACAGGGATTGCTTAGTACAGAAGCTATCCTATTATACATATCTTTCAGGATTTTCTTTTGTTTTCTGAATGAAGTACAGTGCTGTGGAAAAAGCATGATCCTCTGAACTGATTCTGACCACCAGTGATGAATGCATGGACACAGGGAAAGCCACATACCTGCCCAGAGTGTTTTTTCACTGGTCAGCTTAGTATTTTGCTCATCGCAAGGAAAGGCAGAAGACTACTCACAAAATTTTTCATTGCACGCTAATGTCACCAAACCCAAGAATTAAAGAACAAGGTGTAGATGGAAAAGTATGTGGAAGCTGAAGGAAACAGTTTCTTTCACAAACTTCTGTATCATTCAGATCCTAGCTCTAGCACTTTTAAATTAAAGCTGTATTTATTAATTTCTTTTTAGCATCTTAGGATGCATTAGATCTATCTCTGGCAACAAGTATGGAATAGTTCTGACCTAGGCAGCCATGTAAATGAGCATGCACACAGACAGGTGGGAATGGGAGACGTGCTGTATCCAAATCCCCAACTTCCTCAGACTCTGCATTTGTTTTAACAGCATTTGTTTCTGGTTTTCAATTCATTTGAGAAATGCAAAACAAACTTATATGAAGAGTGAAATATTCCTCTGAGTACATCAAAACTCAAAGTTAATTGCCACCACAGCTGAGCTAGAAGAATGCCTTCTTTATGGCTTAAAGCCATAAATTTCACAGCACTGACTACACCAAAACTCAGCCTGTTTTTAGAAAACATCCCTAAAATTCCTAAAGCTGTTTCATTGTAACTTGTGAACATTTGTTCATCAGCCTGAATCTTATCTGCAGGTGCAAAAGAGTGAAAAAACCTAATGTGAAAACCAGGTAAACATCTACAGCAAACAACCCAACCCAGAGACCCACAGGTCTTTCAGCAGGCAAGAGGGGAATAGCAGAGGTAACCAAAATAGTGCCCCAGCTGCTCGGTTTAACAGCCCAGGCATATATGATGCCCAAGGATATTTAAGCTTTTTGCTGAACCAAACACACATGCAAAACAGGAAAGATATATGAGCACTTGGAGCAATCAGCCTAGATACCCCAGAGTTTGGAAGCCCCTGCACTCACCGCTGCTTTGCATCCTTAATCCTTTTCTTGACGTCAGCCTCCCGTCGCATGGTGATGGCCGAGTTCTGGACCTGACGCAGTGTCACCTGCAAAGAGGCATTACATAGTCAAGCTGGGAAATTCATAAAATTCACTCAATTTATGATTTTCTACTCTTTCAGGAAGAGCTGAGAAATGTTTTAAATGCAAAGAAGTCACAATCGGTAGACAGTGACAACCAATGTGACTCCACATGTAGGGCATACTTACGCTAGGTTGCTTAAGCAGCTACAGGGTTGCTTGGTGGAAAATGCCTACATGTAACAAAAGGATTAAGGAAATTGAAACCAGTGGCAATGGAGTGCAAAGAAACATCCAGGGCACTTGGATACTGTTGTTTCCATGACATACCAACCTGAAGCTCAGTGATTTTAAACTGGTGTTACTTGCTGACCTTCCTGGTGTCCCTGCCAGCCCTCCACCTAACTCCTGGCACCAGGGCTCAGCCTTGCCCCTCTCAAAGCCATAGTCCCACTAGAAGGCAGCAAAGAGGCCCTCTCCAAAAGTTACTGACCAAATGCCTCAGAGACAGCTGCGCAGGCAGCAGGGAACAGCCAAAAAGCCCATAGCTCTAGTTCTGTTCCCCAGGCCCGCTTCCACAGAGGCTGTCAGCAAACAGCACCTGGGGTCTGGAGGTCACCTTCCCACAGAGGATATATCCAGGGTGTAGTCAGGGGAATGCTAGCACACTTCTCACTTGGGCTGGATGCCATGTGAAGATAGTGAAGCACATCCACTGATGATGAGGCCATGGAGATGCCTAAATGCTGCTGGAAGTTCACTGCTGACTGGAGCCACAATGTGCTTAACCAGCACATGGCATGCTGCCATAGGGTGCTGCCCAGTCAGCGTCACTCCACTGCCAGTGCTCTGAACCATCCCTTGGTGCCCGAAACACGACATGCTGCCAAAAGCACAAGGCTCACCCTGGACTCCCGCGTGAGATCCCCTCCAAGGCGTAGCTCGAGGGCACGGGCTTTGCTCTCCGCCTCACGAGCCTTCTCTTCCGCTGAAACATATAGGGACAAGGATGATGTCAGCCACTTGGTACAGACAAGACATCCTCAGGCATCCACCTAAGGAGAGCAATTCCAGGGAGCCTTTGCTGCACTGATGTGTACAAGGGTAGAAAGGGAACACAAAAACATATAAAAATCAAACTTTATGTGAGAGGGTCCCACTGACATGGCATCTTAAACATGCTCAGAGGTCACAGTCAACACTGGCACAATATCAGGGATACATGGAGCAAAAGCACATTTGAAGGAAGGATCCGTGAGGAAGTCAACAAGAAACTGGAAAGAATAAGGATGCCCTGCTCTTCATGGTAATGTGATTCAGAGAAAGCTTGTCACAAAACCAGCACTTTGAACTTTCAGGCTTGAAAAGGAGTTCCAAAGAGGTAATTTTCTTTCAGAAATTAAGGGAAAGGACTACTCTCAGAAATGCTTTTATCTCTGCTAATTGCTAAATTTTGCCTGGAAAAAAGACAAATCTGTGCTGCACATTAAATATGACCCAGCTTTTGAAAACCTACCCTGCACATGATCCTTGCATGCAAGAAACTGACCACGTAAAAGGAACTCCCCTTTCTGCCTCTCTCCTAGACAAAGAGGAATACTGACAATAGGCACACACCACCCTTGTATTACTTAAGATTCATTCAATAAACCTCATTTTCTGCAAGGAGAATGGACTGAGAGTAGTCCTGAGTAGGAATTGCGGGTGTTGGTGGGTGAAAGGTGGCAGTGCCCCAGCTGTTTGCACTGGCCCCCAGAAACTCCCCATGCCCTGGGCTGATCCCACAGCATGGGCAGCAGGGGAGGAGGGGGATTCTGCCCCTGTGCCCTGTCCAGGTGAGATCCCACTTGCAGAGCTGCCTCCAGCCATGGGTCCCAGGAAGGACCGGGAGCTGCTGAAGTGAGTCCAGAGGGTTGGAGCACCTCTGCTCTGGAGACAGAGTGGGAGACCTGGGGGTGTTTAGCCTGGAGCAGGTTTCAGGGAGACTTTAGACAAAATGAGCTTTAAGATCCCTTCCAATCCAAGTCATTCTGTGATTCTGTAACTTGGCATAGTGCCAAGTGCATGCTGAGGGATTGGCATACCTCACACCAAGGCAAACAACATCCACAGCCCCAACACATGGGGGTGCAGCAGCACACCCAGAAGCCATCACCCTCCCTGCTCTCCTCCTCCAGGGATATAAACTGTGGCTGAGAGACACTCAAACCAATGAAACACTAGTGGAGGAGTGACCTAGCCTAAGATTTACATAAGAGGTAAGCAAGAAGATGACAGGCTAGCAATTGGCAACTAGGGATTACCAATCTCTCACCAAAAAGCAGCACTCAGTTGCCAGCTAGAAGGAAACAGGAGTCTGTAGCCACACAGTTCACTCAGACCACTGCAACAGAAATCCCTTTTCCTTTCTACGCAGTGTCCCATTGGAGTTTTGTTCACCTCATTACCATGGTAGCATGCTCTGGGGTTCACAGCTGCTTACAAAGGACTGTGCTGTGTGACTAGCCATCATCAAGAGGCAGCCTGGCTAAATCAAGCCAACAGGAGGCTGGAGGCTGCTTAAAGCACTTGCTCCACTTCAATCAGAGCTTGTAGGGAAGTTGCTGGTGACTAAACATATTTTAGTGGCTAGTGGAAAGAATACAGTGGTAACCCAGAAGAGCATAGGTCAAACCTGCTCCACTAATGAAATGACAACCCAGACAGCTGACAAGAGACCAATACCATTAAAGGGCTGAGGCCCCAAGGCATAAAGATGTGTGTCCTATGGAGGACAGTGAGCACGCAGCAGCTAGAACCCATATACACATCCTCCCTGGGGACAACAGGCATGGTGTACCCATGGCACTGCCAAGCAGGTCACTGAACACACCAAAATAATCTGAAATAATACCTAGAGCAGTACAGAGCTGTTAGCTTCCAGTACTTGACACCAGCATGACTCCGCACCTCTTCCATTTGTTTGCTTTCCAAACTTTGGAAGGATATTTCCAGAAGTGAGGCAATGGCAATGCTAAGGTGCATCAGTACAGTACTCAGTCTTGGTTCAGAAGAACAAAGAAAGCAGGTGATGGTCTTTCACAGCCACCTTGTGCAGGAATGTTATTTTTTCCTAGGTCCGCCCACTCACTGAGGGATCTGGATACTGCAGCTTATTGCATGAGGCAAGAAGTTAGCTCCTGGGGAACGAAAAGTGGCTTTTCCTCATTTTAAATACATGTATGTCTTCACTCCTGAGCCATGGCTCTTTTTAGATATGCCAAAGCCATGTCACCAATAGTCACTGCTGCTCATATATCTTCCCCCTCCAGCTGTTTTTTTGTTATCCTGTTTTGATTCCATAAGCTACTTCCAGAGACTTAGCAATCTCTCAGTCTGACTGATTCCAACACATTACTTGCAGGCAGGTATCTCTGGCATTCTGGAACTGCTGTTTGTTCAGCTGACACCCATTTCTCACAATGGGTTTAAAAGAGCAAACTGCAAATCATTCCTGGGTGAGGATCCCTCTGGACTACTGGAGACCATGAGAAATTAATAATTTCTACCAGCAGGAAAACAAGAAACCTTGGTGCTACAAATTAAATCTATTTTCCTACAAGCTAAGCAATGAGATATATGCCCCGGAGGACAATGGCCCGAGCATGTTTTAGTCCCAGAGGCTCCATGTAACCCAATCTTGCAGTAACAGTCTGAGGTCAACTGAGAGTTTTCACCACAGTGTCCTAAGTCCTTTGCTCAGCATCCCATTTCCCCCAGAGGCACTAAGTTCGTTCAGTGATCCCTGCACTCCCTGAAACACTGGGTTGGTTTGATGATCCTTACACACCAGAAGCACTGGGTCAGTTCACAGAATCACGGAATCAATTAGGTTGGAAAAGACCTCTGAGATCATGGAGTCCAACCTGTGACCAACACCACCATGTCAACTGGACCATGGCACTAAGTGCCACAGTCCTTCCTTAAACACCTCCAGGGATGGTGACTCCATCGCCTTCCTGGGCAGTTCATTTCAATATCTAATGACCTCTTCTGTGAAGAAATTAATCCTAATGTCTAACTTAAACCTCTCCTGGTGCACCTTCAGACTACATCTTCTAATCCTGTGACTACTTGCCTGGGAGCAGGGACCTACCCACAGGTGTCTACAGCCTCCTTTTAGGTAGTTTTACCTGAGCCTCCTTCTCTCTCAGCTAAAACCCCAGCTCTCCTCATAGGACATGCACTCCAGACCCTTTATCAGCACCACTGTCCTTCTCTGGACTCACTCTTAACACCTCAATGTCCTTTCTGAAATGAGGGGCCCAGAACTGGACACAGTATTGGATGTGTAGCCTCAACAGTGCTGAGTACCAGGCGGGGGAGAAGAATCACTTCCCTGGTCCTACAGGCCAGGATGCCATTTGCGTTCTTGGCAACCAGGGCACACTGCAGGTTCAGTGATCCCTGCTCACCCAAAGGCACCAGGCTGGTTTGGTGATGGAAATGTGTGATACTTTAGTGCCCATAGGACCTGTTCTCAGCACTGGGACAACAATGGGCACCATTTTTCAGTGCCAGACATTAAATTCCACTTTTAAGTGTCATGAAAGCCTCATAGAACTGCTACAGGGAAGAAGCCTCTCTAAATCCTGCTCTTTGCATCTCCTTGAAAAGCAATGGGAGCGTGTCTGTCCTGGCCATAGAACTCAATCTAAAAATAAATTCATCTGTAAGGACTGAGGCACACAATAAAATCTGCTTAAGCTTCATCTTATCAAGTCTGTCCTTGCCAGGCTATAATGCCTAAAGGAGGAACAGGGAACATGGCAATTCATACCATTTCACTCTGCTGCTTTTCTTTGGAGCAGGATCACAGTCACACTGCCTTCTGTGATACTGTACAGACTGAATGTGGCACCATCCTTTGTGCATCTGACATGCAGCCACACACAGATGTGCCTAAAGCAGCTCTGACACAGAGGACACATGCCTCCAAGTGATTGATGTAGCTGATTTACGAAACCTACCAAAAGATACACATCACATATAAATCACTTACAATTTCCAAGATTCTTCCTTCACTACAAATTTTTCCATCAAGGGTTAGGGAGGGATGCTGCTTTGTGTGTTAAATTTCTGGAGATTTAATGCAGTTATAATACAGTTTAAAGCTGTATTTATATGCTTGTGTGATTTCTATATGCTAAATATCCAATAATGACAAACTGAGTTTTCCCTGAGGATTACCGGACTTAACAGGAAAGGAAGATTAGATGGGCAAAAAGTATGCCTGGAAGGGTTAAAACCAAACAAACCAGGGCTCCCTTGTACACCCAGACCAATCCCTTTATATTAAAGTGACAGAACAAAAATCTGTCTGTTTAATTTTTAAACTGCCTTAACAGGAAAGGCACAGAACTAAAACACAACCAAAAGTTCATAATATTTAAAGGTGAGAGAAGAACAGCAGGGTGACAGGGCTCAGCCAGGCTTCTGCTGGAGTGGGGGCAAACTGCTGGGGCTCCAAGGCTTATCCTGTACATCTGCTACTCAGATGAAATGGTCTCTGGGAACAATGTACACTCCTTCCATTGCATGAACCTAAGTCTCTGTCATCTGTAGTTGCTGCAATAATTCAGTACCTGAGCAACCCCAACGATCCCAGAGGCAAGCAATCCAAGGTCACACCAATCAAGGGTTTGGTGCTTCCCTTAGCAACAGCTGAATCAGGGCACGTGCATACCCTGATGACTCACCTATCCTTGCCATGTGCTCTGCTTTCTTCACCTCTTGCTCTGCACGGGTCTTGAAACGGTTGGATGTGTATTTGTACATCCTGTGATGATCAAAATGTATTAATCAGAAAACTCAGCAGTAAGGTCAAACCAAAATTTCATCACTGCATGAGAGAACAAGGTCCCCACATGCTACTCTATTGCTCCCAACAGATTCAATAAATGGAGGAGGTTTACATATCATGAACTGGATGTTTTTGGATGAAGCTAGGCAAAATCTTTTTAAATCAGATATGTTTTAGTAGTAGCTGCAACCACAATATCCTCTCGTCTTCTACATTAACCATCGGGGGTGAAATATATCCATGTTCTTGTATCAAATCTCAGGACTTAGAGACATAATTTCTTCAGAACTAGAAAGGAGTGAATATATATGGAAAGCTTCTCAAAACCCAACCACCACCATAAAATAACCTTTCCTGTGAATAGCTGTCCACAGGTGCAGTCTGATGGGTCCACGTAACACAGGGCTAGCTCAAAGCAGAGCAATAATTTGAACCAGAACTTCAAGTTTCAAGATACTTCTGTGTGCTTCACATCTGACTCATAACCTTGTAAATTGTGCTGAAGATGGAGCAGCTTGTTTCAACTTCCCTGTATCCTAACATGCCAAATAAAGATCCAAATTCACTGACTGCTGCAGAGTGAGAGATGGGTGTTTGTGAGGCAGAAGTTCATGAATGTGTATCACCTCCAAGCACATCATGAGGAAAGATGACATCTAGGACAAGCAGAGTGTGCAGGAACTCAGATCATCTTAAGACACAAGGTTTTGAATATACCATGAGGAAAATCCTAACCCAAATGGATGGGATAAACCTTTCCAGTATTTAGCTAAAGCAAAAGTGACTAGAAATGCTGTTTTTACAGAGAGGCAAAAAACACATGGGAATGTAACACTTGACTGACCAACTGAATGGAATCAGATCCTAATGAGAGACAAAATTCCCCCTCCAGATGGCAGATAAACTGTCAGGATTTGTGAGAAACAACCTCGTAGTGATGAAAAATTTCATCACATCAGGAGCTACAGAGTCAGGATTTTGGTGGTGCCATCTCTACCCTATGTAAAGTTGATGAAAGCTATCTGGGGCCAGGAGACAGCACACTCCGAAAGCTAGACTGCTTTCAACATGTTGGCATAACTACATTACTTCACTCACATCTGCCTGACTTCTACGGGGAAAATAAAAAGATGGAGAAGCAGAATAAAGCTGAATTATTGCCCCATGCCCAGCTCAGAGGGCAGGGCAGCACTTGGGGGACCGTAGGGACAGCACTCCTTTGCTGTAGGGAGCATTGCAAGCAACTGTGGGGTGTCCTAGATGATGGATGGCACTGAGCCATCACCAGCATCAAAACACTCATTCCAACTGCCTTGGAATGTTCCTGTGGAGGCACATGCCTGGCTATTTCTACCTGCACAGCCCATACTGCTAAACAAGCTCCAACAGGTACTGTGGAAGAGATGGAAGCAATCCTTCAGGAGACACAGGCCATTCCCAGGGAAGCTGGGAATGTGGTAACACAACCACAAATGCTAGTGAAGGATCTGCACAAAACCAGCCCACCCCTGCCACCAGGATGTTATCAGCTCCAGAAAGATAAGGAGAAGCTTCTCCACAGAAACAGGGGTGTTGAGAAACAGAAAACAAGTGTCCTGCTCAGGAGATGCACTCTTATTCCTGAAAAACAGTGCAAGGGCTGGAAAACCTTTTTTCAGTAAAGGCACTTTAATACCCTAAATCCACAGTGGAATTCCATTCATTGTCCACTAACACCAGTACTGGAACCTGCAGACAAGCCACTGTACAGGTTTTTCCTTCAGAGATAAAGGCAACCTGACTAACAGCAGGAGGGAGCCCCCTCTAAAATTTTGAAAAGAGCCCTTCAGATGCCCCACACAAGCACATCAGCTACTCAGTCTGTAAGGCAGCTGGCTGTTCCCCATTCCTTTGCTTGACCAGGAAGGTTCAACACTTACCTGGCCCAGATTACTGGGCCAGAAACACAGCCATGCTAAAGAGCTGCACACCACTGCTACATCAGCTGACCCCAAAGGAGCACCATAATGGAGGTTCTTTCCCTTGTGCACTCACACACAAAGCAGTGCCTGTGCAAGTACAAAGGATTAACCCAGTATTAACCTGCAGAGCACTCAAAGCCTAGTAGATAAATGGGGATGGTGAGCTCCGGCTCCAGATCTAAAGGGAAAGCAAGGGCATAAGCAAACGTTTTCAGCAGGTTGAGGGAGAAAAATGTAAAAAATCCCACACCTATGGCAGTAAAAGCATAATAACTCCACTTTCAGAATGGACTGATTTACTGTTTTTTCCTCTGGAAAAGAGCCACCCAGGGCAGATTTGAGGTGCCTTCAGGAAAAAAAATGAGTTTTCTCAACCTACCCAGGGCATAGTGTGGCATCTACGCCAAGAGCTCTGCTGGCTCTCAGATCCCACAGTGAAAGCTTTGATGGCTTGTCCTGATGGCCATGGAACTTCTGAAGCCGGGAGCTGGCATCAGGAAGTCCAGCCAGAAGCAAGCAGTCTGGACACTCTCCAGAGGGGCTCGGTAAAGCCACAATGATTGCCACAAGTTTGAGAAGATTTACACTGTGCTCTACAGGAAGGTCTTGCACAGTCTCTACTGCTGTGTTGAAGGAATGGGGATTTTAAATGTAAATGTCTTTACAGTGTTTGGGAATTTATAGTGGACTATCACTACAAGCAGATCTACAGGAATCTGCTCAGTTGTGGCACAAGCAGACCTGTGAGATACATGTGCCACCAGCACTAATCCATCAGCTTAGGGCTCCTTAGAATAGACTACCGACCACTTGAAAAAGAAGGCACCGAGGTAGATGAGCATCTGGGATGACCTGGGACACCTAATAATGACACTGGCAACATCACCCACAATGATGGCATCCTGCCTATGAGTCTCACAAGAAGCTTGTCTCTGATGAGATAAAAACCTGTGTCCTCCTCTGGTTCCTCTCCCTAGTACTTTTGATGGACTGCAGCATAAGTGAAAGCAGCACAAGGCCCTCACATGCAGGTAAAACACACTCAAAAATCTGGAAATCCAGAGATTCTCTACCTAGTAAATCTGGTTTACAGCGGCAAATTCCCTGCCTTCCGCAGGGAAACAAGTGGCCTGGCCATCATGAGGAGCAGTGGTGGTAACATTCTTTTATTTTGGTCAGGTTTCTGATACCATTTCACACAGTCTCACGTAAGGAGCTGAGGAAGCCTAAGTTAAAAACCAGCCAGGCTCTTCAGGCACTGTCAGTGTTATGTCACTGGTCTGTGGCTGCTAACAGTGCCTGGTAGGCTGAGAGTGAGCCCAAAATGCTATACTAAAAAATCCACAAATAAACTACAAAATTACTACTATTTTACTCAAATAAATTATGCCAGGGTATCTAGAATGAAGACTATGTGCTCCCAGAGAGAGTCTGCCTCAAGCAGACTTAAATACAGGCTTCCCCTTTACCCTCCCATCCCAGTAACCTTTTCCAGTCTCTGTTCAGCCAACTGACAGAACACCCTAGCTCACTGTCACATTTTTTGTTTAAGGAAATTTAAAAGGAATATAGGGAAAGCTTTTTCTCGATCTCTATTCAAACCCAGATAAACTACATATAAAAGCAACTGTTTCACTCAGTCTAGGGTATTTTTTGGAAATAAGCCTAACACCCATCCTTCTTCTGCCCAAAAAAACAATACAGTTACCCAACAGTTTTGTGTGAATGTGGTATTTCATACAACCAGGATGCTAATTTCTTTGTTTACTCTTGAAAGGGAGCCAATTAGTACCAATGACTTGTTTAATTTTCAAAGGCATTAGATTTTCCACTGTGTATCTCTCTTCCCCTGATGTCAACAGCACACAACATTTGTGCTAGTTTGAACAGTCCATGGAAGCGAGCTGGATAGTTTTAAGATTGGCATTTTATTAGGTGAATGAGAAAGCATATAGTTTGCTGGTTCTTAATACATTTCAAAGGATACGAAGCCCAGGAACTCACTTTTTGTTTCCGGCTGTCGGAGAGAGAACACCTTCCCCCCTCAGCCTTGGGCCGAGTGGAGGGAGGGAGGGAGGCCACTCAGGGGCTCTGCCTCTGCTGTAGCCCTGGGCAGAGAGAGAGAGGGAGAAGCAATGCTGCACGCCGAGCCACCCTGATAAGACTGAGGGGTGGAAAAGGGATCTGGGGATCTGTCCAACTTTCCCCCCAGCTGCATAAGACCAGTGAGCAGCTGCCTTTTGGCACAGGCCCTCTGAGAGCTGTCCCCCCTCCCCCAGCACGGCTTTGTAAGGACTATATGACACCATGGACTGCAGCCCACCGAGATCCTGGCACAGCTCCAGCACAGCCCAAATCCCTCAGGTGAATGCCTCGGCCCAGACACTGCCTTTGTTAACTCTTTCAGTACATCAATGCCCAGATGAGACCTAAAAAACCCTCCATCTTCTCTCCAATGAGAGAAAATTTGAGTGCAGATGTATAAAGTGTACATGAAGTATCAGTCAGTCAAGAAGGAGTGAAAGTCCAGATGGAAGGAGTATGGGAAGCTGCTTTCAAGCTGTAAAAGACTCTCATAAGCTATTGCAGTTGGCTATAATATATTGTGATATTTCCTTTAAACCATAAAGAAGTATGGGGGAGATAAAAGAGTTCAAATCGTAGACCTGAGCGCAAGAATGAAATGTTGATGAAGCTGTTGATTTCATGAGAAGTTGAACAGAGAGATGAAGTGACAAAGACTCTTTGCCTTTGAAAGAAGAAGTGAATCTCTGTTCCCTGAGATGAAGGTGATCTCAAAAAAAAAAAAAAGAGAACCTGTGTTTTGAACAGTTTATCTTTAAAATAAACCCCATACGTTGATGTGGCCCTGAAGCACAACTGTGAACTTGGGAGGAGTTTCATGAACGCAGATCTTCCGGTCAGCTGTTGTTCATGAAGATTGGATCCACGAGAGAACTGTTTTCTTGTGGGGAATTTTCCATAGCAAACGAGAAGTGCTTCCCTCCCTAAGCAAACTGAAGAAAGACTGTTTTAGAGGTGGAAAACTGACTGAGATTCCTGAGTGTTGTTTTCTTTACATTGTCAGTTGAGAGTAAAGAAGAGTTGGTGAAGGAGGAGGAGTGTTTTGAAGGTTTCATTCTGATTCTTGTTGTTTTTTTTCCATTTAGTGTTAGTTAATAAAGTCTTATTACTTTTAAGCTTAAACCTGCTTTGCCCTTAATTAAGAAATTTCAAATTGCCAAACCCAAACCAGAACACGAATTGGTGTTTCTGCCTGGTTTCAAATTGAAACCATGACACCTTTCTCTTATGGTCTGATTCTGTGGCTTCAGGGTTAGGGCTAGGAATGAAATTTATGCATGATACACCTGGAGAGCAAAACACTACACCATTTTTCTAACTCCAAATGGTCCCCCACACCCGTAGATTTTGTATCCTACACCTACCTTGGCTTGTAGAGGCAGCATGAGAGTCGTTTGGTTTGTACTTTGTGTCCATTGATGAAGATTCTCATCCTGGGATCAATATAAAGCACAGCAGCATAGGCACGGAAGGAGCGACGCTCTGGCTTGCTGGAGGAGACACATCTACTTCAGAACATGCCCAAGAGATACCCTCAGCAAAACAGGTGAAAGGAAAGGTCTTTCTATTTTAACTACCATGAAGCTACATTAATCAATGCTTTTCTTTAATTTTTTTTTCTATCTGTGTCTTCTCCAGATTCTTTGTTGAGATGCACATCATAACTACTGCTACAAGACACTGATACACATGTTACTGCAGCCTGAAGAGGGAGTTTGAATACAACTGGGTAATGGCCCAAGCTATAAACTGGACTATTCAACCCTAAGGGTGCCCACATAACAGAGCTTTTCTAACCTTCAGTGAGTCAGCAGTACACTGCCACAGAACCTGCAGTACTCACTGACATACCTGGTACCACAACATCAGAAGGAAGACGCAGTGATGAGTGGCAATCACACCTGCCTTACAAACAGGCATTAAAGACGCTGAGATCCTTTGAGGGCCCCAAGTAATTTGCTCAGTATCATCACTCTAATACACAGACAAAGTTGCTTTACAAGGTCTGATATTCCCTATGGAAAATTCAAGCACTTCAGGGAAGAAGCATGTAATCTCATCAAAAAGGTAAAACTTGCTAGGTGTGCCCTAGGGGCTCTGGGATTTAACCAAGAATTTGGCTCATTTCAGCTCAATGTTTTGTTTTCAGGCTACAGGTGATGAACTCAGCAAACACTCAGCCCTCTCTAAACAGGGCCCTGTGCTCCTCCAACTGCCCTCTGAGCACACCCTTCTTGCCCCTCTGCAGGGAGAAGTGCTCCCTGCTCCCTGCCAGATATGATGATACTCCCCACCTGCCTCCCATACCATCCACGCACAGAGGCTGACCTGCACAGCAACTCACGTTTTGCCACAAAATCACAAAAGTGAACAGCAGTTTGGGAGCAGCACTGACTCTCTACCGGCTCTCATTCTGATGAAAATATCTTTGATAGGTGTACAAAATGAAACATATATCTTATAACTCAGGCCACATTACTTCTTTCATGGTGCCTAAAGGACACTGAGTCTACTGCTTTGGCTAAGCTGAATCAGCCAGCGCAGGCATTCACCCCAAACACAGCCACAACACCCACAGGCTGACACACACATGAACCTCAAACTGCTAAAGAACAAACTACAGATATTCTAAATTCTCTAATTCACTACAAAAAGAGAAGCTTAAAAAAACCCCATGTACACAGTATATAGCCAAACCCTACACCAAATTTGATCAGGGCCTGTTACACCAGTCATACTTACGTTCCCTCTGGGGGTGTTTCTGCCATCTGAATATCTTGAGGGTCAGAAGTCACATCCAGCTCTGGCTCTCCATTATCCATTAGTTTGAGGTTAAAGATGATCACCAGGGTGCCTGAGCAAGTAACAATTCAACCAGGTGAATCCCAGCCAAACCCCAAATATGTCACTTGTGACCTGCATCATCCACATTTACCTTTTTCACCACGTATCTTATTGAACTGGTCCATCACTTCCCGTTCTGATTTGAAAGGGGAATACTTGTAAATGAGCTCCGTCTCAATAGCAAATTTCTCCATGTTGTCTGTCATGGGTTCACGGCTCCATGTGTTCCAGGTGGGTAGGGGAACAATGACCTGCAAATCCCATTGTATTGAGAGTGACTCAGACTCAGAAGAGTCAGCCCCTCCTGTAGGGGTCCAGTGACTTACCCCTCCTGACAGCCCCCTAAGTCACTATGAGAGTCCTTTCCAGCTTTTCAGTAGTCTGCATGTCTGTCAAATGCTCATATGTCAAATGACTCTTTGCCAGCCTCTGAGTTGCCTTCTTACAATACCAGTCTCAGAGTGAACCATTCCCAAGTCACATGTACAGCACTGGATATTCAAACGCCCAATGGCTTTTTTCCCCTTCCCATGTAGCAATTTTTGTAATAATAAAAAATACCACTATGGCTTAATTCCTCTCTTGAACTCAGATATCCTTCACTCATATTTATCATGATCTCAGTCTTTGATTTTTTAAAGGATAGTTTCTGCCATTTAGAGCAAAAACACAGATAGAATCTGCAGCTGCAAATCAAGGACACAAATCCTATTTCAGAACTCTGGTCAAGCCAAAGAAGTAGCCAGAGCTACTGTGGAAATTAGAATTACTTTACTATTCCCAGTCTGTTTCAGTCATGAGCTGCTACCAGCATGCACTGCCCCTCTCCAGATTCTCTGGAGAGGTCCCTTCAATCCTAATCCCTCCCTCCTAATGGAAGATGCTTTCTGAGATACCAAGCCAGTTCAAAATTTAAAACTTTTCATTATTAACCTTGCCTGGAACAACAATGCCTGAGCTATCTATTAAAATATACAAGTTTTTCAGAGGTAGAACCACACTGACTTTTTATTAAAAAACAAAAATATCTGTAAGAAGAGACACATCTGCAGTTAATGACCTGTGGGTAGCAACTTCAAACACGTTTAATTCTCTACACAAAATCGAATCAGAGCAGTAAAATTAAATACATTTAGAATTCAAATTTGGTGGGAAAAGGAAAACGCAAGATATGTGGGCATGTCCTGAACTTAGCATAAGCACACCTTTAAGTGACTGAAACAAGCCCTTCGAACTTGCTCTACTCTAGAGAGACCTCTCAATTAGAATTAAAACCAAAAGGAAAAATATTCTGTTGACATTGCAGAAGCCCTACAAGCCTAATGCCAAAAGAAAGCCATACATTGATCCCACCAGAGTCGCAACCAGCCCTGGCGCAGACTGTGAGGACTGGGCAAGTTCAGATGAGGCAACATTCACTATATTAGTTCAGTACAAGAAGCACATGCAGACCTCGTCGATGCCTTCTTCCTCATGGAATGTCCGTGACAAGAGGAGGCAAGTCATGGTGTTATCTTTCTTTGTGAACAGGATAAAATCCTTCCCAATCCGCATGGAACCCCTGTAGACAGAGGTCAGACTGTGTGTTACACTGTTCAGAACTCAGGCCACATTACTGAGCTTTTTTCCCATTATGTTCAGTTATGAGATGCCAAAACCAGGTTAGGCAGCAGGGCTGAAACAGCAACTACCATTTGTCTCTAAACATCTCATTCCTTTCAGAAAGCATATCAACCTGGGAATTTTCACAATGTTTCAAAACATTTAACACCAGTCACAATTAAAAGGTGCACAGCACTATGGACTCATTTTATGAAGAAAGTTTAAACAAAAAATTTTAAAAATTGAAAAGACAACTGAGGTGAGATGTGAGAATAACCTTCAAATCTCTGATCAGAAATGTTGGTGAAAAAGCAAGCACATTCCTCATTTCACTGTATCTAGAATCAAGTGCAGCAGTCTGGAGACAGAAAATTTGTTTCCTAACCTAACTAAAGCTTTATTGACACTTCAGCTAAGGCTGCTTAGCAGCTTGTTGTCACAAAAAGGGACAGTCCCCTCTTCCTCCCCTCTTCTATCCCAGATAGTGTCTTTACATCTTCTCTATCTTCTCTACCAAGTTATCCTGTTAGCAAACTCGTCCAAAACACATTAACAGATAACAATTAAGATTGCATCGAAAGAAGCATTAGTGCTATGTCAGCACATTTCTCTTCAAACTGGCTTAAATCCATACCGCAGCGATACCACAATCTACTTTACAGATGCTGGGGGTTCAGGCAGCATTTCTCAGATGTAATATGGTACACCTTTGGCTCAAGGTTAAGAAAGGACAGAGATCTGTCCTGAAAGCATACAGTCAGGATCTGGGATCTGTCCTGCACTGCAGCTGAACTGACAGTGTCTCAAGATCCCCTAATCCTGAATTTTCCCCCCCCAGGTTATAGAGTCCCACTGATTTTCCAGTAAGATGCATATAATCAAGCCACATAGGTGAGCATAAAGCAGAACAGCCAGAGTAAGTCACAAAGCCCTATAACTTTTCCAACGACATAGAAAACTTCTTCCTCTTTCCTAGTAAATCCACTCCAACTGGTAGGATTCCCTGTCTACATGTGCTCCTCTGCACTTAATCCCACTCCTCTCGTTGCTTCCATCATTCCCCTTCTCGGTCATTTGTTTGGTTTAAAAACAAAATAAAAGGTTTAAGTCCATCTGCCTTGCACCAGACAACTTTCCTGTTGAGAGGCTGCAGCACTGTTCTGTTCAAATTTTACCTGACTGTAACAGGGAGATTACCATTTTGTTTCCAGCTCCAACCTGTACCCTCTGCCTTATGCAAACACAGTGCCAAACCACTGTCATCAGCTGTACAAAGCCTTCTTGGCCACTGGAAAACTACAGCAGATGTTGACAGAGCTCCTGTCTACCAAATCAGGGGATCTTAGAGTTCATCTGCTTTTTCTTTTTCTGGGAAAAAAGCTATACACCTCTGAGCAAAAAGTACATCGATCAGCTGGACCATGACCTCCCCAACCTCAGGAGGCTGGCTCTTGTTGTACCTACGATTTCAAGCCGTTCCCATACTGCCCAATTTGAGTGGACTCAGGTGATCGCTTGGCTGATTTACCAAACTGGATAACACTGGCAGCTTCATCTGAAACAAGAGACAGGGAACAAAAAAAGGCTTATTTCAGTGTACAGACACACACAAACTTCTTTTAGATAAAGAAGGAAGAGAACTCCTTCACCACTGGAAATAGGCCAGAAAATAGGCCAGAAGCCCAAGCTGAAATCCCGTCCTGAAGCTGTACCACAGAGCCCTCTGAGATACATGCTGCTTGAGGGCACTGATGTTATCAGAAGCCTTGTACAGGTGGCATGATGCTGACAAAAAGAGTTTTAAACTTCAGTCTAATTCACTATCCCACCTGAACTGCATGAAGACGTTTATTTTGGAAAAAAAAAAAGTCTACAAAAATGGTCTATTGTGGTATTGTGTCCTCCACAGTTGTCAATTCTCACAAATTAAGACCCTAGGATGCAGTGGGTCTGTTGTGCTCCATGTCCCACTGACACCACATGTTTGAGAGCACTGGCAGTAGGGCATAAGTCAGGACTATTAAAAAGGTCAGGAATCCAGAATAAACGCTGCTATTTTTTCACAGTGCTGAACTGAACACTCTGGTTAATTAAAGTACTAATAGGACACAAGCTAACTTTGGCAGCAGATTGCTGGAGCACTGGCAGCAGGACAGCTAGGGAAAAAGTCAACACAAGCAGGTCCTACAGCAATTAGCAGAGGATTTCATTAGCACAGGACAAAAGAAAGGACGAAACAGCTTTACAGCTGAGAGGGTATGTCAATTTTAGTTCCAGCCTTTCTATTGTTCAAGGGATAAAGAAAGCCTTCTAACGTCATCCCTAGGATAGAATGATCTTTTCCTTCCCCCAAGAGATAGTAATCATTTCACCAGAGAGTTTACAGGAAAAATAAAGTTTAATTCCAGAGACAAGGAACACAAACTGCTTTACTGTGAAGGCTAAAAACAAATGCATACACAATGTATAAGGGAGCACAAGACATCACTCACCCAACCAGACAAACACAGGGAGGCTGAGCACACGGACAAGCTAGATTTCAACATGAAGGAGACTCACACAGGCCTATCAGCATTGATCAGTTTTACAGTAAAATATTCAGTACTAACACTGACATGACATCACTGAGCTGGTGTCAGAATGCCATTTTCAGTTGAAATTATATTCAGATTTAAAGACACAAATACAGGAGAACAACTGTGCAAACACCTTGCTGCCTCAACTGCAGTTGTTCTCAATAGTGCTCCACAGTTATTCCAGAAACAGTTTTGGACTGGATAAGGGTACCTCTGTGCCTTCCCTTCAGCATACTGTAGTATTTTCTAGCCAAAGAAAGAAAGCACTGGAATGTCTTGTATTTGAGATCTGGGTAAGGATGTCAGTGATGATGATGATGATATTATTATTACTCTAAGTACTATTACTGTGTTATTTTTAAAGCCTGGTAAGGAAAGCAGATAGGGACATTCTAAAAAGAGGAGGACTATTGGAACCTTTTTGGTCTACAAACATTTTTCAGTAACTATTTTTAAGAAACTTCTAAGAAGCCTAGAAAGGGTTAAGAGTAATTATCCAGAGCATTTCCCCTCTCAGGAAGGATGACCAGATGGTTTATCACTCAATGCCAGATGTCTGAAACCACCCTATTATGACTCTTCTTTCAGGGAAGAGGCATGAAGGTGATGCTGAGCAGAAGGGAATGTGAGGTAGCACCTCTCTCCAGACAATCTTTAGAAGAGATTTAATACTTATATCCTCCCAAGAATCAAGATACAAAATTTTTTTTTTCATCTCTTTACAGGCTCTGGAGAGTGTTTCACTTAAGGCTATTTTAGTCACACTATTTTTGTTTTATTGTGTCTCAAAGTTACTGGACTAAAAAATGCCAAACTCCCTGGCAAGAAAAATGGGGGAGGGAGACCTTGCAAAACAAAGGAGAGAAAAAACAAGCTGAAGAAATTCACTCAAGATGGTCAAGACAGCAGGGTGATCTTCAAAGTCCAAGAAATCAAGGGCACATATAAAAAGATTCTTCATAAGAAACACTGGACACCTGGGATGAAGGAACTGATGGATGGAGCTGTTCAGCTCCTGAGTGTTCCCAAAGTCAGACCCCACTTTGCTTATTGAGCAGAATCCTCTTGTATCTCCAAGTTCTTCTGCTGAGAATGCACTAAAGAAAGTCCCAATCTGAGCAGAGAAAATTATACTTCCTTCCTTCTCCACAAATTCATCCGCTATATTCACGTTAGGTGGAGTATTTGCAGTGGTACTCAACAGCACCTTCAAAAGATATCCCAGAGCTAAAGAATTTGATTCACCACCTGGGGAAATTAGCCTAAAGCCAAGTTGAACTTACCCAAGGAGAGGGGAACAACAGAGAAATTGTGGGGTTTTTTGTCACTGTAACAAATACAGGACACCAGCTCCACATGGGGCTATGACTGGAAACAGACAGTGACTAACAAATCACTTTGATATATGTTCCTGTAATCTATTTTAAAAATCTGTTAACTTTAGAGGAAATAGCCATGTTTAGGTTAAAGATTTAACCTTAAACAAGGTCAAAGAGACATTTTTTCCTGAGAATTGTGTAGACTGCTCCCCTGAAAGTAGCCCCCACGAGTCACTGTCCACATACACAAGTGTGTACACAGTCTGAAGCAGGAGATGGAGTTCCAGTTAAACAGTGTTCCTCACCATTTTGAGCCCTGGATAAACAGTATTTTTAAAACACAAGATCTAATAAAGCAACCAACTCAATATTACTTAATTAAGTGCTTCCGTTAAAACAAAAACTGCTTTGAGCTTCCAAACTTCAAAAGTACAGTTGAAAAAAGCAAGACCTGATATATTTGCTTCAATCTCTCAAAAACCAATGGAACAAGCCCTCTTAAAAAGTATTAGAAGCCAGACAAGGCAGGTGGCTGGGCTAAGTCTGCAGAGATTTACAAAGGCAAGTCACACCTGACTGATCTGGTCACCTTCTACAAGGAGCACTTTCTGTCCATTTGGAGAGAGCAGTGGGTGTTGTTTGGCTGGACTTCAACAAAGTGTGGGACAGTTTACCACAGCCTGTTCCTGGACAAAATGGGGAGACAGACCAGACAAGCAGTATACAAAACAAGTAGGGAACTGGCTTATGGGTCATGCCCAGAAAGTGATCATCGATGGTTTTCACTCTGGCTGGCAGTGTGTCACAAGCAGAGACACCAGGGACTGATGCTTGCCCTGCCTCGCTCAACATCTCCATAAAGGATCTGGATACTGGGGTGCTTTTGCACCCACACCAGCTTTGTTGATGGGGGTAAATTGGGCACATAAGAAATGCTTTTTTAGACACCTGGACAGGCTGGAATAGTGGGCAAGCAAGATTGAGTCTGAAGTTCAAGGGAAGTGCAAAGTCTTGCACCTGGGATTAAATAACCCAAGAGCCCAGCACAGACTGGAATCTGCAGGTTGGGAGGAGCCGCCTTTCTAGAAGGGTCCTGATGGACGACAAGCTGAGTATGATCCAGCAGCAACTGAGGTAAAGAGGATCCTGAACTGCATCTGCAGGGACATTGCCAAAGAGATGGAAATGTGATTATCCCACTCAGCTTCATGTTTGTCAGGCCTCAACTGCAGTACTGTGTTCAGTTCTGTCTCCTCAGTTCAGGAAAGATGCAGACAGACTGAACAGGGGCAAAGGAGATGATCAGAGGGCTGCAGAATCTGCCCTATGAGGAGAACAAGGTCTCCTTCCTTGCAAAGAGAGGCCCAGGGGGAATCTCATCATAGTATTAAAGTACTTGAAGGGTAGCCACAAAGAGGGTGGAGGTTCTCCCTTCCCTAGGAGCCACATGAAAAAGAGGCGATACAAGTTGCATTGGGAGAGGCTGGTGGAGTCCCCATCACTGGAGAGACAGCAGGGTGCTAAACAATCTCTTCCCTTTCCCATGAAAGGCTGGAACAAATGATCTTTACAGTACTTTCCAACCTAAGCACTACTATGATGAAAATGTCAGGTAGAGACTCATTTTCTTCAATTGTTTATGAATAAAACTACAGTCACAGGCCAAGGATCCAGACTCCATGATCCCTGTAGGTCCCTTCCAACTCAGAAGATTCTATAATTCTGATACCTCTCTGCAGAACATGATGGTTCTCTTGAAAAGAACTGTCCTGTAACAACACTGAATCCTTGGATCTTATGATAACTCATGATTACAGTGTGAGATGCTTGCAGCTTGAGTACAAATGTATTTTGAGCTTGAGACCACACAACCCAGAATGATCATTTAGAGAGGCGATGCTGTGAGTACTGAACGCAACTGCAGCAGGAATTACTTGATTTCTAATTTTTAGAAATTAGGAGTTGTCCTTTGGCTTGCTTATTAGAAGCCATCTGATAGAACACTAAAATCTGGCCAACTGGCTCACTATACCCTTCTGTTTTCAGAGCCTGCCAGAGAAACGTAGAATTGTCCAAGACAGAACAAGACCAAAGAGAGCAGCAACAAGACAGAGTAACATAGAGAATTTGTTATTGGAATAATTAACTTGAACCCTTCAGCTCTTCCATCATCCGTTTAGTAAGGGCCCAGGTGCAGCTGGGTTTATTCACACATCATCCCCAGATGGTACTTCATCCAGCCTTCCAAGCCATCCTTTCAGTTGACTTGGGAAGATCCCATGCTAGCATGGGCTCCAACACCACTACAGCAAGTCATGGGAGTTATTCTTTTTAACATGCCAGCTTTATGTACAATGAAAGCAATTTTTAATTAAAGTTATCATGCACAAAAATACACTCCCAAGATCCTTGATTTCTGTTGAAGCAAGGTCTGTATAAAAGAAGAAAAGTTGAAATAAAAGATTTTCTGCTGACAGCTCTTCAAGTCAGATAGGAGATCTTCAGGATATCTTTAAACTCATAGATGCCGCATTATGAAAAATTAAAGCTCAGATCCCTACAGCCAGGGATGGAACCAGAGAGCTCCATGCAGGGAGTTTGAATGAAAGACTCTCCTTAGCTGCTTCTGTCCATGCTGACATGTAAATGGTGCAGCACACAGAGCTTCCAAGTGGCTGCCCTTGGTCAAGCATCAAGACAGTCAAAGGACATGAATTACACAGTATTTGCCGTATACAACGCATAGTGCTGTGAAATATCCCTGCAATGCACAGTATCTGCCAATCTACTTTACTGAGCATTTCAGGCTATCAGGATAAAACTCTTCAACATTTAGCTGAAAGATTAGTCAAAAGAAGCCACTTAATAGCTGTCCTGGGTAACCCAAATATTACTGCAGTTCATATCCATCTGTGCCCAAAACTGCTAGTCTCTAAAAGACCTGGCGGTGCAGCCAGAATCAGAACCACAGGGTTGGGGACAGGCGAGTGTCAAGTTCTTTAAAGATAAGACATTTAGACAGAGCTTTCTCTCTCCCCTCATACCTTTTGCTCAAGGCAGGGGTTCTGCTTCAGTTTTTTTTTTTTTCCTCTGTTTCTCTGTGACATCCAGAGGGGATTGTTTAAGGCAGGTTTTCTGTGCTTGCAACATCTGTCCGCAGCTGTAGCATGGTGCTGAGAAGAGTGAACAGCCCTGCTCCCTGCAATTGCTGCAGCAGCCAGCCGCACCTGGCCGACGCGAGAAGGCACAGAGTCTGAGCCACCTTAGCTGGCTGCCTTGCCATCCTCCACCAAGAGGAAGGTGAAGTCCTTCCACAGGTTCTAGTCCTTGACCAAGTACCAGCCGCCAGAGCATGTCAGCTGCATACACCGATGGAGCTGCTGCTACCAGAGACATAAGAGGGAGGCTGCTGCCATTTTCCCCTTGTTTTCTCACACACGGTTGCCCATGGCAAGCGTTATCTTGGGGAAAGGGGTCACTGCCATTTTGAGTTTCTTTTTTGTTCCCAGGTAGTCCATGAGATTTAGCAATTTTGTATCTAGTGATTATTTACTGTTATTTTGCGTCTATTGCTGTTTTGCTTGTTAGTAAACTGCTATTTTTTCACTTATATTTACACATTCCTTGTGTAAATTGGTTAAAACTAAGGGGACATAACTCGTTTCAAAACATCCCCCTTAAATTGTACTAAACCAAGCAATAGCCAATACTTAAATCCCATTCTGTCACAAAAAACAGCAATACAGAAGCAATAACATTATAAAAGCTGCCATGAAATTTTGTAGCATTAGAACAGACATCTGGCACCTTCCAGAGAAGCACGCAGTTTTCAACATATGCAGATAAGTCCGTATTTCCTCTCCCTGACCCTAAGGATTACAAGAAGGCCACACTTCAATCTCAGAGCTTTCTTTTTAATATACGGGGCTTTATTGTTTCCTTCAGTTACACTGATGGCAGAAAAGTACTCTTGGGATACCTGTTTAGCATCCTTAATTGTATTCCAAAGAATATACAGAAGGTACCTAGAGTTCAAAGCAAATTTCTTTACGGAAGTCCCAAATTTGCATATCAAAGCACAAATTAAATTTCATTAAATACTTCATATCTGTACTGCTTTGGGCTGGGATAGAGTTCAATCTCTCCATGCTAACTTGCACGGGACTATGTTTTAGAGAAGAGTGTTGCTAATACAGAGGTGTTTTCATTAGTGCTAAGCGCAGCTTACACAGCATCAAGGCCCTTTCTGCTCCTCAAATTGCACTGCCAGCAAGTGGGCTGGGTTGCACACAGAGTTGGGATTGGACAAGTCTAGGTTGGCTGATCCCAAATGACCTAAGGGATTTCAGACAATATCATAAAATCCCAGAATGATATGGATTAGAAGGAGCCTTAAGGACCATCTCATTCCACCCCCTGCCATGGGCAGGGATGCCTTCCACTAGACCAGGTTGCCCCAAGCCTCATGCAACTTGATGTAGTGCTCATCAGATAAAGCTGGGGAAGTAGGAGGAAGAAGGGCACGTGCGGCCTTACAGCATTCGCATTCCAAAGTCACAGTTTCACATGATGGAGGCCTGCTCTCCTGAGGATGACTGAACACTTGCCTGCCCATTGAAAGTGGGGAATGAATTCCTTGGCTTGCTGTGCTTGTGTGCATGGCTTTTCTTTTCCCTATTGAACTGTCTTTATCTTAACCCATGAGGTCTTCTCACTTTTCACCCTTCTGGTCCTCTCCACCATCCAGTGGAGGAGGAATAAGCAGTTGTGTGGGACTGAGCTGCCAAACTGGGATTAAACTATGAAAATATCACAAGAGGAACTTAAAGTACTGAGGAATAAGTGCAAAATTGTTAGTTGTTCCTTATTTACTCATTTCCTTTGTCTCCTCCAAATTCACCTCCCTATTTCACCTAGTTTTTCTGCCCTGTACAGAGCTCCTCACAGGATGATTTACTCAAAGACTCAAAGGTGGGTTGACAGTGCTGCTCACTGCTGCTAAAGTAAAGCAGAAAAGCTTTTAGATTTCTCCTTCTAGATACAACACAAATTTACACCAATACTTACAAGGCAGAAATACATTTGTTATATTCTTCTCATATTATTAAGATTTTATATTGTCCGTTATTGAGCTCAGACACAATGTCCATGATGAAGCAATGGTAAACTGTTTTCAAAGCAGAGCCTTTAATTTCTGCCATGGCACACTTTCTGATGAAAGCTGAGATACACTGATCACCTGGCAGCCAGATGGGGAAAAGGCTTATGCCATCAAACCATGTGCTTTTTCCCCTTCTTGCTCCACGACTCTCCCTTCAGCCCCAAGGCCAACTTCTTGTTCTGGGAAACTTCAGGCCAGGCTGACCCAACTCTATAATGCAGCAAAACAATTTCCTTTTGACCAGATTAGTTTTCTGCAAAGGAAGAGGTAAATGGTTTGATATGCAATATGGTGTGAAAGAGCCAGTAGAGAGGCAGGAACAAGTATACAGGCATGGAACATGCCTTTTTCCATGGAACTAAGCTGTTAATTCAACTTAAACCATAACATAAACCTCACCTTGCAAATGCAAGTGTAACTTTCTGTCACTTACTTGAATCCATTCCTGTTCCATCATCCAAAAAACATAGCAAGAATCCACCTTGTAGGTCCTCTCGTTGCTCTGCAAGAGAAGAGCTATTCACTGCTCCCATAAGCAGAAGTTAAAAGTTCCATGAAACAAGAACAGTGTTAACAACAAAAGTAACTCAACAAATGGGACTTGTACACCTGCAATATGGCTAAGTTGTAAGACAGCACCAGATTTTTGTTACACAATGACTAACAACTTCTTCACTTCTGCGCTACAAAACTGCATTGTGTCAGTGGCATTTTTTAGCATCCACTACAAACAGCAACTCACTTCACCTGACACCAGGTGAAGGCTGACTTCATTGCTTCCCCAAGGTATTTTTAAAGACAACAGGCACTATGGCACAGAAGAAATGGTAGAACAATAGAATTATTCAGGTTAGAAAGGACCCTTAAGATCATCAAGCCCAATCACAAACATAACACAGCTGAGTTCACTAAACCATGTCCCTAAACACCAGATGTACGCATTTTTAAAATATGGGTAGATAGTGACACCACCCTGGGCAGCCTGTTCCAGTGTCTGACTACACTTTAAGTGAAGAAATTTTCCCTAATATCCAATCTAAACTTCTCCTGGCACAGCTTGAGGCTGTTTTCTCTTGTTCCTGTCACTTGTTACCCAGGAGAAGAGCCCAACCCCCATCTGGCTGCACCCTCCTGTCAGGGAGTTGTAGGAGCAAGAAGACCACCCCCCCAGAGCCTCCTTTTCTCTAGGCTGAGCCCCCCCAGGCTTCCTTAGCCACTTCTCATCAGACTTGTGCTTCAGCCCCTTCTTCAGCTCCCTTACCCTTCTCTGGTCATGCTCCAGCCCCTCAATGTCTTTCTTGTCTGAAGGGGCCCAGTAACTGACCCCAGGATTGAGCATAAGCATCCTCACTCATATTCTATCAAGGACAACACACATTTACAGCCTAAATCCAACTACTGACTTAATTGCTGACATGAAAGGGAGCAGCAGGAGTGACTTACCAGTATAAATGTCAATTCTTGTGGCATCTGCATCTCTACAAAGAAATAAAACCACAATTGTCATTCAAACGTTAAACAGAAATGAAGCTAAAAAATCCAGGCATATACAATCATTACCAAAATATGTGGCTGCACAGATCAAAGTCCACAGAGGCCTCACAGTCATCACTGACAGAAAACATTGTCCTACTTTTTGCCTATTTGAACCTAAACTCCAGCATATGATATTGCTGGCACACAAACAGTTCTGGTTACAGGAAGTACCACTGCCATTCTAACAAAAGTCATTCTGGGACTGGGAATCAAATGAGTACACACTTCTGAGCTCCCTCCTGCACAAAATAAACAATGCCTATCGTTTTTCTGTTAAATTTCATACAAAAGGTTTAGCAACTCCACATACAGCTCCATCACAGTATATTTAAGATTGTTACAGGAAACTGTCATTACAAGATCACTGAAGTAAGGCACTTTACACACTGCATCCTCCTCTGTATTTGAAAGTACAGCATGAACAGCACTACTGCCCTCTTCTCAAACCAACTTTGATTTGCTGACTAGTGACAAGGAGCTCTAGAGCTGTAACAAAACCTCACTTAACAAATGCCACAGCCACTTTGTTTCAATTTTGTACCTCCTGCCCAGCCCAGCTACCTTCTTCCCAGAAGACAACCTCTCTAAATCCAGCGGGGAAACAAGAGGTGAAGGGAAAACCACACCCAAAGACTCTATTTTTCTTCACCTTCTAGCAACCCTGAGCACAGTGCCCACTCCCTTCCATGAGCACACACGCACACACCAAGCTGATTCGCTAAACAGAAGCTTTTCAGCTCAAAATGCACACTGTGACAAATCACACTTGAGAGAAAACAATCCAAATATATTTCCATAGTGCTTCATGACAGTACTTCCTGCAGCTCAAGAGAAAAGCACGCAAGGCTTGGCAGGCTGCTGTAGCAGTGATTCCCCACACAAATGTGAGACAGGTGGCCCAACACCTGGAACTTCCAAAGACTGTATCTCCTCAAGGGACAAAATTCCTTTAGCTGTTCTTGCTCTATTTTTTAGCATCTCACTCTTGATTTGATTTTCACTGTCATGTTCGATACTATGATTATTTAGATATCAGAAGAGTCACAGCTCCTGTAATATTTATTTTAGCAATTTCTTTACACAAAAAGGGACACTAGTTTTTTTTTCTTTAAATCTATCTTGTGTCTGCTATCAATTTCCTTTCCAATATGAGTTGTTCCAGGATTCATTCAAATCTGTCTTTCCAGGAATAAAATTTTTTTTAGGGGTTTGATGTGGCAGTGTAAGAGGAGCAAGTGAAATATTCATACTATACTGCAGCAATGTCTTCTATTTTCTTGTAAAGTCTACTAGAAGTGAAATTTGCCTAAGAGCGACTAATACATTAAGATTTAATTCAATCTTAACCAAAGTTACCTTGGGAATTAGGTGGTCTCAGGTACATACCTGGCGTTATCTACAAGTTCAGCAAGGGCACCGAACAAGAACTCATGGGTAGTTCTGCAATGAAACACAGAAATCAGCAGTTACACCAACACTTAAAAAAAGAGAGACCTTTAAATAAATGAGAATCTCAACTACATTTTAAACAAATCCAGTCAGATGGGTACAACACTACAGTCTGGCTGACAGCAGACCAGGAAATATGTGATTTACTGTCTGCCAGAGGCAGCCGTGCAGCAGCCTGCCTGCCCCATACCACAGCTCACTGTGGTCTAAAACATACAGTAGCTACACAGACGTGACAGAGAACATGATGATCCAATGAACCAGCCTACGACGCAGTCAACAGCTCACGGAAGTCCTTATTCACCACATTGACAGGTCTTTTCATGGCAACTAAGTAACGCCTATTGGTAAATATGGCCAGATGAGGATTATCATAGAACCACAGAACAGTCTGAGTTGGAAAGGACCTTAAAGCTCATTTCATTCCATTCTCCTGCCATGTGTAGGAACATCTTGCTCCAAGCCCTGTCCAACCTGACCATGAACACTTCCGGGGATATGGTAGCTACAGCTGCTCTGGGCAACAAGACATGAATAACATGAACAAAGTGAGTCTCCTCCATGCACACAGTCCCATTGCAGAAGTTATTTGTGACAGAAAAAAGCTTCCAGCTAATCTTGGCTAATGTCCAGCAGGGTCAACTGCTACTAATCCAGCAAAAGAGTCTTCTGACACCATTGTACCACGCCACCTTCCCAGCTCAACACCAAAATCATGAACCCTGCTACCCCTTCAGCACAATCTCAAGAGCCATGTCTAGTTTTCCAGCCTCTTAGCTGACACCTCATATAAGCAGCTCCCATTTCAAAGCCATTACTTATAGGCCTCAACATTGAAAGAATACAGATGGTGCAAAAAACTTACGCCACTAATAAAAATCATTATAATACATTGTCTGTCAACATAAATGCCATATGTCCACTTCATGCCCAAGCTGGAAACCTAACTTCAAAATTTAACAATTATTTCAAACATAGATGAGCCACTTCCACCATAACGTTAACAGCAAAGATGTGGAGAAACAGCTGATGGGATTTGTTGCTCCTCTAGGTTGTTCAATAAAAAGACCAAGACGTCAGAAACTAGTTTCATCAACATGTTTCAGTCTGCACAAAACCCTCACATACAGGTAACAGGTGACCAAAGAGAAGATATTTGTTCATATTTTCAGCCTTCCAAGAACAGACACTTAGGTACTTCCCACACACAAAATATATAACTATCCACACTGTTAATAACCACAAAACAAGCTTTCATATCCATCTTCAGGATGATCACATTGAACCCATCGACACAGTTCCAGTCAGAGAAAAACACATCAGCCTTCACTAAAACCACAGGAACAGAGATCTCCATAAAGAACAATGGGAACGGTGTTTGGAAGACTATCTACCCAATCATAAAGCTTCCACAGAAACACAATCTTGGTGTTCCTTCCTTTGAACAGGATTTCCTGCTGTCCTGGTTTTAGCAGGGATAGTTAATTTTCTTCTCAGTAGGTGCTACAGAGTTGTGTTTTGGATTTAGTGTGAGATTAATGCTGATAACACAGATGTCTGGTGCCACGCCAAGCACACCTTAAGTCATGGACTTTTCAGTGTCCTATGCTACTGAGCTATACTAGAAGCTGGAGGGGAGAATGGCCAGGGCAGCTGATCCAAACAAGCCAGAGGAGTATTCCACACCACAGAATGTTCCGCTCAGCCTACAACTGGTCAAGAGGGACCAATTGCTGCTGGGGAGACAGGCTTGGCATGGATCAGTAGGTGCTGAGCAATTGTATTGAGCATCACTCGACTTTTGGGTTTTATTCCTCTCTCCTTTTTCCTATTATTATCGTATGTTTCTTCACACCAATTTTTGAACTGTTCTTATCCCAGCCCATGGGTTTTAGCCTAGTACGATTCCCCTTCCCATCCCACTGGGGAGGTGAGTGAGCAGATATGTAAGGTGATTACAGATTTCAAGTGTCTATTCAGCTCCACAGGTCAACATCACAGACGTTTATTTAGGAAATAACCCATAAGCAAAAGGATGTTTTAGCACTAGTAACTATGCTTCATGAGCACCTTTTACTCCACAATTTCAGGAATACTTCAAAGAAAAGAAGCAAATAAGATACAAATAAGGATTTCCAAAGATCCTGGAACAAAACAACTGATAACACGCTATAGATGATAAGAATGGCAAAACAAAACATCTCCACATAGCCCAACACTGTACTGATCTTGACCGTCTCCCAAAACTACAACTTCCTGTGCTGACACAAGCAAAAGGAAACCTTGCTACAAGCCAATGAAATTCACTATAGCTATTTATCACTAACAGAAATGAATATACACTATAAAAGTCTTCAATTTTATGAATTTGGACACACTTATCAATATCTAACTAAAGTCACATGAAGTGCTTTGGCCTGATGTAATCAACTAATTTCAAAGAAACCCCATGGTCTTGCCTTACAGTCAAAAATCCATCATGACCAACCAGTGACCATTTCTCACACCTTCCCAAAAAAGTCTGGGATTATTTTACTTGAAACACAATTTCAAAAAAACAAGACAAGCTGTTGGCAAAATGAGTCTAACAGAGCTTGCAAGTAACCAGCAAACATGGTGAGCTTATTTTAGATACGCATCATCAGAGGCAACAACAACCTGTATCAGCGCATCCAAAATACAACTAATACTGCCAATGGGTGAAAGTTTCAATGTCTCAATGGGTGAAACAACATGTAGAAGGGAGAAAATTCTTATCAAAATCCATACTGTCAACAACAGCTCGTGTGGATAGACAAAGACTGGCCTGGACCATCTTACAATGTGCATCTTTCATTTGAGCCAGCTCCATGCAGAACTGGAGGCTTGACAAGGAATATAACAGGGAAGTCCAACACTGGCAATTTATTGAAACGTAGGTGACAAAAGGTCAAGTTAGATGGCTCTAAATCACAACCAACTTCAAACACCTCAATAAAGAATCAATTGGAGTAGTGTCCCAAGGAAAGAAAAGCTTGTTTTGTGAGCAGTTTCTGCAGGAACCTCCTGTTTGAACCTGTTTGGACTCCAGACCCTGCAGATGAGTACCTAATTACTAATGAGAGACTTAAGATTTCACTTTCATTCTGAAAGAGGGCACATCTAGGAAAATGCTTTATTTTGGCACATGTGTCAGGAACAACAGCCATTCTCTAAGTAATGCATTCTGTGACAGACAAAAAGCACAAGAAGAGGGAATTTGCAGGGCTAGGGAGATATTGTTGGTCTGTTATAACTAGCCTTTCTCAAGTCCATCACTTAGTCATATTGAAGTCTATTTGAGTGACCTTCTTCCACTCCAACTGTATTCACCAGGACAACTCTAGTTAAACAACATCACACAAGTTACAAGCTAAAGGCTACCTACTGCTGGAAGACAATTTCAGGTCCTCAACTTTTAACAAACTCCTTCAATTTTTTATTTTAAATATTCAAAATATGCAAATACAGATTGGCTGGTTATATTTTTTGCATTATCTCAATGAATAACTTTGGAAGTATCTTAATGTAACCGCATTTAATTGCTAAGGAAAACCAATGTGAAGGCAAGCAGGTGACTCTGGAAAGTCATAAAACAATACACATGTAATTTTCATGTGCTTATGCACACTGATTTTCATTCTAGGATCTAAAAGAACTTTATCATAGAAGCATAAGGGTTGAAAAAGACCTTTAAAGGTCATCTAGTCCAACCTTCAGCCATGGGCAGGAACACCTTCCATGAGGCCAGGTTGCTCCAAGCCCCACCCAACTTGCCCTTTGACAATTTGAGGGATGGGGCAGCCACAGCTTCTCTAGGCAACCTGTGCCAGGGTTTCCCCACTCTCACAGGGAAGAACGTCTTCCTTATATCTAGCCTGAATCTACACTCTTAGGTTAAAGCCAATACCCTCTGTCTCATCACTACAGAACTTACTAAATAGTCTGTCTCCACTCAACTATTCATCACATAAAGCACTTGGAAAAGCACAGTGATATTTTTACTTTTAAAAAAATATGGCAACTGAATCGAGTCATGTAGATGCTGGAGGCTCAACTCAATGTGCCACCAGACATGTAAGCATTAAGCTGCTATTGGAAAGATCTGCTGCAGCTCCTCGAGATCAGGATCAACCGTCTCCTGTAAAGCACTTCAGACTGAGAGCTCTGAGTTAGACACACAGAAACTCTTCTGAGAAAAGGTCTTAAAAAACAAGGAAAAAGAAAAAGGCATGGTTTTCTTCTGCACCCTAACAGCCAGAAGGTTGGTCTTTCACTGCAATTTAAAGACTCCACCTTTTTGACTATGGGAACATATTTAGCACTGAACTAGAATTTATCTATGATGGGATGGCCTTCCTCAACAAAAGAACATTCCAAAAGACTGGTGTCCTCTATCAAAATCCCTATGCTGGCCTTGGGTTGATTTGAAGATTGGCTCTTTTTCATTTTTGCTCATTTTTTTACTGGAGGAGTAGGGGAGGTTGTTATGGGTTTGTTTGGTGCTTTCTTTGTTTCTATAATGACTTCCATTGCTTCCATTGCCATTCCTGGGGAAGCATTTGACTTATGCACTGATTCCCATAACTTCGAAAGGCTCTTTGTTCACAATGGACAAGAAGCTCTCCCTTTGGCTTATCCAAGCATTAGCTTCCAGCTCCTCCCAAGAACTGGGTAACGCAGGTATCACTGGAGATATGCAGCACACCACAAGCAGACAGCAGCATAAGCACAATGGCAACATGAAGTAACTTTAATATACTTGAGGACAGCAGCAACAACTCAGTCTTTTCTGCAAGGACAGGCTTTTTCTTCTTATGAAGATGGGCAGGGTTCTGTAGCTTTGCAGGCAAACACAACCTGCTGACAGGTTGTGACAACTGACATCATCTGCACAGTTTACTAATCCATAAAAAAAAGAGTGTCTTACGGAGCTATTCAGAGAATTTCACAAGTCAACAACAGCACCACAACGTAACTCAGTATTGTGCATCTTCAAGTACCAGACTGTTCACTCCATATGCAACTAGCTACCAGCCAAGCTCGAGAGCAGTCCCAAATGCAACATGGAGCCGTTACCAGGTTTATTCCCCTGTTCAAAGCCATTACTTTCCTGATTCTGAAAATAAATGGATTGTAATGGTCTTGGTACATGTGAGGCTAGTCTTAACTGCTCTTGCAGATGTATCTCATTAGCAACAGAACCAGACAAAAATACTTTGAAACCAAGTTGTCCATGTTTCTGTGCCATCTTTAGATTGCTGCAGACCACTGTGATCCTTCATATGTTGAAAAGGGAAACAAAAAGATAAACCTGCACTTT
The DNA here is from genome assembly GCA_032173965.1 of Sitta carolinensis. Classification (NCBI taxonomy): domain Eukaryota; kingdom Metazoa; phylum Chordata; class Aves; order Passeriformes; family Sittidae; genus Sitta; species Sitta carolinensis. The sequence continues at coordinate 13,952,266 of CM063296.1, read as the reverse complement.
GTTTGTTCTTCTATTGATGGATAACAGTAAGTCAACTCTTCCACAGAACATCAGCAGAAAATCTCATGCAGGTGACTAGCTGATCAAAATGAAGCAACGCCAAGTAGTTCCATAGAGTTCTTCCAGCTGGGGCAGAACAAGCTCTTTCATCTCCTCTAAACATGGCATTACAAGGCTTAGAAGCAACAGGCAGGAGTTGATGGGTGCGTGACCCCGCTAAGTGCTGCTTCCTGATGGTGCTTCTTATTTTCTAGACATGCACTCAGAAGAAACACATTTTAAATAATGGGTTTGCCTCTTCTCAAGAGGTGTTATTTTGGGGATTCACTGGCAGCATGGAAAAATCTGACTGGAAAAAGAGTATCATAATCCTGTTAAAAAATAAACCTGCAAAACACTCAGTCACACACAAAGCCAGATGCTGCAAAAGGATGGTGGCTGGCATGGCAGCGCACGCACACTGCTCCGCAGAGATCCGGCCGTGTAGGTTTGGTTGTCCGAAGGGCCTCCCCGTTCCTCCCGAGGCCTCTTGTCCCCACGCACCGGCTCTCCATTACCACGGATCTGCCCGCGGTACAATAGCCTGTCCCCAAAGGGACCACGAGGCACCCGGGTCGGGGGCAAGGGGCCGCTCAGCCCCACCGGCCCGCTTGGCTTCGGCCAAGCCCGTCGCACTGAGCCGGGTCCCCGAGCAGGCCGGGTGCCGCAGGCCCGCCCCACCCCAGCCGGTACTCACGAGTTGGTGTGCAGGTATTCGAAGGTAAGCTGGGCCCGGTTCAGGCTGCTGTAATTGCCCAGGGACATGGCGGCAGTGGCCGCCATCGGGCCTGGGCCCGCGCCGCATGCACCGGCGGCCGCGCGCGCCTCGAGCCCTCCCCGCCCCCTGCCGGTCACGGCCCTTGCCGGGTGAGCAGCCGGCGCAGCGCTAAACTTCGTTATGCTGCGCCCCGCCGCCCCCTTGCGGTGCGCAGTGCGGGGTGCGGGGTGGTGCGGCGCGGTGCGGTGCGCGGTGCGGTGCGCGGTGCGCGGTGCGCGTGCGGTGCGCGGTGCGGTGCGCGGTGCGGTGCGCGGTGCGGTGCGCGGTGCGGTGCGGCGGGGCGGGGCGGGGGGATGGGCGGAGCGGACCCAACGCGGGCCCCCTTTGTGTCCGCCACGCTGGGATCGCTCCCGGCGCCGCAAATGCCCCCGTGGGGTGGAGACACGCGGCAGCCACCCATTGGCCAAGAAGAGGCACGTGATGCAAGCGCCTCGGCGCGGCCAATGCGGGCTCTGCGCCGCCGCGTGACGGGCGCGCGCGGCCGGGAGGGAGCGGTGGAGGCGGGTGAGTGCGGCGCGCGTGGGCTCTGCGGGACCCTGCGCGGGACCCCCATTTTCCCGGAGGGTCCCTCCTGGCGGCAGCCGAGCGGTTGAGTGCCGCGGGAGCAACCGCCGCGGCCTCCTAGGGTGGGGGAGCGGGTGTGGCGGGGCCGGGCTGCGCAGTGAGGCGGCTCTGAGGCGGAAGCCCCGTCCGGCCCCAGGCGAACTCGCCGGAGCCGGGGGACCCGATCGCCGCGGTGCCGGCCGGCGTGCGTGTGGAGCGCCACCTGGCGGTGACTGCTGGGTGCCAGGTTGGAGCGGGTGAGGCCCTCCGGTCCCAAGCCGGTTCCGGGACGCATCTGGATGGAAGGATCCCGCCGCTGAACGGAGACTCTGCGCGGATTTCGGCTGGTGCCGGTCCTGCTGCATTGGTGAAGGCTCTGGGAAGTCACCGAGGAGAAGCTCCTGAACGTGCCCGTGCTTATCAAAAAACACTGATGTAAAGGGTATATAAAATCATATATATTCTTGCTTCAATTCTGTGCCTTTGGTTCATCTTGAAATGTGAAGGGATTGAGCTCAGGGGCTGCCCTACCTCTATCCTGCCCCCAACATGCCCTCCCCAAAATGCAGCCTGAATCCGGGAACCCCGAAGGCCAGGAATACTTGTCTGAGCACCTGAATTGCCCGGTGGAAAAACACCCCCAATTGTCCTTCTAAAATGGACACTGAAACAGCATGACTGTGTCTCCTGCGTCTTGGATAATGGGAATCTGAACTTAATATCCAAAATCTGAAGGAATTCAGTCTGTTCAGAAATTAATGTGGTATATTTCTTCTTGAAGAATGTCCAGCAAGAATGAAACATGTAAAATTTCAGATTTTAAAAGGATAAACATTATTTGATACTTTATTTATAGGGCACCACAGGGAAAAGGTAAAGGTTTTATTGTTTTGTTTGGTTTTTTTTAAAGCACTCTATTTTATCTAATAATTTTCCAACGATAAAATCTAATTTTTCAGAGAGAAAAAAAAAAAAAAAAGGCTATGGGAGTTGGGATTATTCAGCCCGGGGAAGAGAAGCATCCAGGGTGACTTTACTTGCAGTCTTTCAGTACCTGAGGATGCTCCAAGGGAGCTACAGAGGGACTTCAGACAAGGGGAAATGGCTTCCCCCTGTCAGAGGGCAGGGTTATTGGGGTACTGAGAAGAACTTCCCTGTGAGGGTGGGGAGGCCCAGGCACAGGGTGGCCAGAGAAGCTATGGCTGCTCCATCCCTCAAAGTGTGCAAGGCCAGGTTGGACAGGGCTTTTGAAGCAACCTGTCCTAGTGGAAGTTGTCCTTGCCCATGGCAGGGGGTATAACAAGATGAGTTTTAAGATCCTTTCCAATCCAAACCATTCCAGGATTCTGTGCTTCTATGGTATCCAAGCTATGTGGTGAAAAGTTAAATTTAAATCTGTTACTCATGATTGGTAAATGGCTAAAACCTGAGTTTCATATTTGAGTTGTTTGACCCCCATCCCTAGTGGTGTGTGAGCCTGAGCTAACAAGTCTGCAGCTTTGAGACCTTCACTTCCCAGAACAGTGTTTAGCTCTGTTTACCCTCAGTTTGGCCTATTCAGGCCAGCAAGTTGTATCGTTCCTCCTGGCAGAGACTTCTCTGTGTGTTCTTGTGAAGGCATCAAAAAATCACTGTGCGTGTGTGTGCAGTGTCTCTTTTAGGCCTTATCTCTGAAAAGCTGTGCACAGCAGGACATCAAGCTGCATGAAAGAACTAGGAAAATTACTGTTGAGAACTGTGTTTAGGTGTATTAGATATATGACAGCGAGTCTATTAAAGATTGTAGCATCATCTGTTGTGCTCAGTTTTTATTTTGTCATGTTGTAGTCAATATCAGCAGCAGATGTTCAAAAGCAATATATCAGTGTTAGGGTAAGGTAATTACCCAAATATGTGTTCCTGTGGAACATGAACCTGAACTTACACATCCTATCAACCTTATCCTCTTAGGTAATCAGAGTGTCTCTGTGCCTACCAGGAACTTTGTCTCATCTTCTTACCTTCAGGGAGGAACCAACATTTCTTTCCTGGTGTTGGAGAGATTTACAACATCATCTGTGTACTGCAGCGCTGTGGACAGAGCAGTTGAACACCTTCTGGCTGCTTCTATGGGATATGACCTGTTCTGAGCATGGGCTGGCTGGATGCCAGTACTTTCCATCTGGCCCTTGGTAGAAGACCAGTACATTGCAGTTGTATTTCATTTGGCCAGTCCAGGCAGGAAATTGCTCATTACCATTTCACCATTTGGTGGTGATCAATTTGACAAAAGTGAAGTGAGAATTTAATTCTTACACTTTTCCCTAGCTGTTCTGCAGTAAGTTTCAGACATGTTCCTAACTTCTGCTCTTTGGTCTCTCTTGACCAAACCTTGAAAGATTTATACCTTTGTTTGCTGGCTCTCTGAGCTGCCAGACATTGGCCCAAGGTGTAATGAAATTAATTCTTCTTTTGCAAAGCAGCATTTAGGTTACATCACAGCTCTGTCTTGGTCACGGCAGAGCTATACTTTGATAGGAACCTCTCGGTCCATGGATGGAGACGTAACAGGCTTGTTTGGCCTGTACACCACTGCTGCACACTGCTGAATTTCTCAGTCCTTTAGAGATGAAAGTCTTGCCACTGGAAATTCACATTTATCCTCTTTTGGGGCAGCTGTTTTTTCATGGAAACGCTCTTCCTGAACTATCTTTGTGTAGATAGTTCTAGATCTTTCAGTTATACTGGTTATGACAGGCAACCTCACATTTTTTTTCCTTCCGCTACCAGCACCATTTCTCTGAGTTTTTGTTCAGTCCCAGGATCTATGCATCTTACAGTAATGAGCAAAACAAGTCTGTCTGCTCAGGTGTCACAGGCAGTATCCCCTCATTTTTGAAGTCTCCAGTGCAGTAGAAGGCAGCAGTTTGCTGTGGTGGACATAACTTTTGTCATAAATGACCTGTGGGTTGGTGGTTTGTCCAACCTGTAAAAGTGGAGCTTGGGGCAAACTGTACTGCTCTCCTTTAATGCTAAGGCTGAGTTTCTTACTCTGAAATAATTCCCAAGTCCCCTTGTAAAACTAGTCTTTTGATTCTACACTGTTCAAAATCTGTGTTTCTAGTTGTGGTGTGACTTCCCATGCAGTCCCGTATGGTGTTTGCTGGGTCCTTACTCTGGCATAGCATTTTGTTAATCCTATTTCCACTGGAGTCTAGGCCATAGCCTGAGGTCATTGAAGAGTTTATTTATGTGGCCATTGTTCTGCAAGTTGAAGGTAACTGCTTCTACACCTGCATGGGCCTTGAGTCAACAATTGTTCTTCTTCTCCATATTTTTTAAGAAGTTAGCCTTATAAGCCAGTATTTTAATGCAGGAGTCATCATAGTGTAAGTACTAGATTCTGGACCAGACAAGTGCCATGAGTGCAGTGATGTGTCTTTTCCATAGGCCTATGAGGTCTCCCAAGTTAACTGTAGCTTTATCGTGTGGTTATGTACATGAAGAAATGTAAAACTTTGCATTGTAGAAATGAAATTTTCAGTGTCAGAGCAAAATAAGCAGGCAGTGAAAAATAAATCTTGAGACATCACCCGTAATCCTCAGGTGTTTACTGGACCTTCCTTTATCCTTTGTTTTTCTGGAAAGAAAAATTGGCATTGCCTTTGGATGCAAGGTCCTCTGTCTTCGTCATGACAGAAGCTGATGAAGTTCTAGGTCAGTGCTATTCTACTGAGCGTTCACCTTGGTACTTCTAAGAAGATTGGATGCAGTTGCAAGCCCCAGTTACCAGATTGTCATAGATCTCTTTTCCAATGCCCTGAGTTTGTAGAAAGAATTTCAAAGCAGCTTCCCTTAATGGGCTTGAAATCATGTTGCCTCACAGCTTTTTGGTTCATTCTTTTGTGTCATGCCATATGCCGCCTCTGCTGTGTAATAAGTTCTCATTGTCTCCCTGTAGAGAATGGGAACTTCTGCCATGAAACATGCTGCTGCCTCCAATGTGAGGTGTTCTCCTTTAGACAGAGCATGCCAGTCTCACTCACAGAGAAGAGCTGCATCAAAAAGCATCAAAAGCATTCCGCCTTTTCTTGGGCATGAGTTGCATCTCCATGTTGATTTAATACAATCCAAGAACACAACCCTGAAGTCAAGCATTTAGAAGGAAGTGTTTTCCTCCTGACCTCTCCTAGTAAGGAGTTATTCCCTGTATGACCTGAAGCAGCTCTATTTCTTGTGTTCATAGCCACGTCTGCCCAGCCTCTCCATCATTCGCATCAAGGAGCAGAGCAATTTGCTGACTAAATGTGAGTATGACAAAGTTGGACCTCTCTTCATGGAAGTGTCTTTTTCTCCTGTGTTGGGAAGCCTAAATCCTGTGGTTCTTCTCTGGAACAGTAGTTTCATGAACAGTCTGTGTATCAGTCCTTACAAGACATGCAGAGCAAGATGTTTAAAGATGAGTGCCTAAATCTGTGGAAGGTACTGGCATAACAGTTCAGAGACCTTTTCTGTAGTGCCAGGTGTCAGCCTCTCAGTGCTTTATTTTCAGGGAAAGTCACGTCATGGATTTAAATTCCTTACTTCAGCCTAGTATACCATTCTCAGTGAGTCACTGGTTGTTAGAAATTACTTTGTAAATGAGTTTGCAGAAGAGTGGAAAGGGTAAGATTAGGTGAGCACAGAGAGATACCTTGGAATGAAGTGTTGGTGGAATGGTGAACAGGGAGGATTCTCCACTGCCAGTCAGGCTCCCTGTCCTGAGCCCAGGTATGATTAATGAATTAATAACATGACAAAAATGTTGCAGTGATTACAGCATAATGTCACCACCTCAGGCCTCAGTTTACTGCAGAAAACACTGTGTCTTGGCAGGAAAAACAGGCAGAAGAGCCTTTGAGAAGATGTTAGAAGAGGAGTGATGGTGGTGTCTTACAATAATTTTCCTCACAAACTTGGAAGAGTTGTGGATGGCATGAACTCATTGTCAGAAATTGATAGTTTGGTTGAGATTGGATGGTTTTCCACAGGGATGCTGCAAAGGACCCAAGCCCAGAGGCTTGAACTGCTCTGAACTGTATGGTGTTTTTAGTGGCTTTGAGCAACGTAAGAAGGTGTACAGGCTTATTAACAAGGTGACTAACTAGTACAATTCATTTCATGAATAAATAGTTTTCCCTGTCTCGTTATTTGAAATATGTGGACTGTGTTTCTTGTGGATTTGGTCCAATTCAGAGTGTCCGTTTAACGCAGGCTGATGGACGGGCAGTTCAGATAATTTCAGTCAGGCAACTTGAAAGCTACTGAGAACATACTCTTATACTGAAAAGCTTATGGAAATCTCTTGGAACCTCCTCATGGAAGCAGCATCCAAGTAAACTGAGCTGTCATACCAGTGAAGAGATGAACAGATGTATTACCACGTCTGGCACAGAACATGCTTGGGGAGTGCTATGGAGAGAGCAAGGGCTTTGCCACTCATTCCCATCAAAGCACCTCTCTAGTGGTGATTAGATAACTGCTCCTCTAGTATGTGCTGGGAATGTCATCATGGATCAAATGTCTTTTGTCATCTCTGAAGTCATTCATCTCCCCTAGCTTTAGCTCTAGACAAGTGCAAGGTGCACAAGAACCCTGGGCTGCCCTTCTGCCTTATCAGAGTCTGACATCAACACTAAGGGCTGACTGCCTTGGTGGGAGAGAATGAGGGGAAGTTCACAGATGTGTAATATATTCCTGGAATGTCATGTTTTCATGTTTGCAGGAAGCTGGTCAGTCCAGCAGTCAAGAGATGGTGTGAGGAGCAAAAGTACTGTAGGAAAAAGTTATCAGCACTCTGTTCATACACAGCACCAGAGACTGTCCCTAGCCTGAGCTGGGACTATCAGGAAGCTGGGAAGCTCTTGGGAGGCCCAAAAAGAAGAATTTGTGAGGCAGTGCCATTTTTTCAGCAACTTCACCCTGAAGTTATTTCTTGTCACTCAGATCTTCCATCCAAAGCTAGTTATTTTCTTTAAGAGAAACAAATGCAAGAAGTGTTTTATCAGCACAATTGGATCATCTTGTGATGGTTTGACCAGTCCTCATCAATCCTATAATCCCATCCATTTGGAGGATGTGTGATGGCATCATGCTTGTTCAATACATCGTAAATCTTAAGCTCCACTTCTTTGTCCTGCATTGGTGATCTGCATAATAGATAATCTGCATAATATTTTAAAAAGGCAAAGGATTTTGTTTAGTGAAAGTGGTTTTGCCTGTATGCCTCTCCCAAACTCTTTCTCTAATCCTGCCTCACCTAATCTAAGGAAGAACAGAGTATCCATAGGCTCACGAGGAGTGTTGTGGCGGCTTGTTTCCTCCTGGTATGTTGGATAATGGGTATGTGAAAGCCAGTGAATAAAGACTCCAGCCTGTGTTGAAAGTCAGTTTTGTTGTTGCATCAGGTGGCAGTGGCTGAAATGTAGGAAAATACCAGCATTAATGACAGTAGTGCAAAATTACAAGGAGGTGTCTGGCTCTGGGCTGAGGTTAAATGGAGAGGTGACTGCCAGGCCAAAGAGACCAGCTCTGTCCAAGGGCTGACTAGGATCACTCAGCAAGGCTACAATCACTGAACAAGGGAGCAAAATAAGCAAAAATTGAGCCTGAGAGAGAAAGAACTGGGCTAGGTTATTCATATGGTGGGGGGAAATGGGGGCAAAATAGAAGGCAAAACATGTGATGGGGCTGTTTGGGGCCAGGGTGGGCATCAGCTCAGGAGGATGAAATCTGCTAAGGCTCTGTGGGCAGGTTTGCCTTGCTTCTGCAGCCATGGTAGTGAGATGTGACTCCAGCATAACTGAACAAGTCCCATGGCATGGCAGCAGTAAGTGTTACTTAAATTGGTAGCTCAGTTCATCAGAATCTCAGAAAATGCCTTTTAAGCAATCTCATTTGTGTCCGCATCCCTCTGCAGCCCTGCACACTGGACTGAAAGACAGAGGAAGGTCACAAACCACCCTCCCACTTCTCAGGAAGAGCTCTGCAGGTCATTTTCCAAGCTGCTGCTGGCAGGGTCTTTGAAGTTGACAGCACATCTCACACTCCAGCACACCCAGCTATTTGGTTCAAACTAGGAGGTGACCCTTGCCAGGAGGGCTTCACCATTTTCAGGCAGCAGGGAAATGTACCAGCAGACCTGTCAGTGCAACTCAGTCCCACCAGAAGTCATCCCACCTCCAAACACTAAATGGGGAAGCTGCCTGAAAAATGAGGGAACACTTTTGCATCAGGAATTACTCAAGGCTTTGGTATATAGTGTTCTCAAATGTTTATTTCAGTGTTCTTATAAATGTTCTATTTGAAGAAAAATATTGTCATTGGTCAATATTCCACAGAATCTAAATATTTTGCTCTAAGACAGTACTTTCTTCCCCTGCCTCATAGAGATTTAATTCTTTGCTGATTATGTGGCTCAGGTTCTGGCCATGATGAGGGCTTCCCTCCACTGTTCACATGTAGCTCAAGGAGTAGGGAGAAAAGAATTTATCCCTAGTTAATCCTGGGAAAAGCTTTCCATCTAACAGACTTAGCCACTGAGAATTAGGAGTATGAAAGAATGCACATCAGAAGAGGATGGGACAACTTGGAGGCAGAAGCCAAGCCTCCCTGCCCCCCTGTATCAGCTGTGCCAGAAAGGGGTCACTTGCCAGGAATGGGGAGCCCTTGAAAGAGAGGCCATGGGATCTCAGAGCTTGTGGGATCCCCAGAGTTCACAGCATGGTGAAGAGCAGGCAGTGTGGGTCAAATGCCACGACTGGAACATGCCCCTGCCAGCTCCTCCCTGAGGTTCTCCAAAGCCTTTGCTTGTTGAGGGACTTCCCTTCCCTCTGGATGGCAAAGGTGTTGCCCAGTTTCATAGTGCAGAAAGGGTTTTAGGCACACTGCGTGGTCCCTGCTGCGGAGAAAACTCCTGCCCTGCACCCAGGGCTCTGCAGTGTTCACAGATGTCAGCTGGATTCGTGGTCTGGAGATGCACCAGGCAGAGAGGAGTGAGAGCCTGCACTGAGGGACACACCTTGGCAGGGCTGCCATCAGAGCACACAAGTGGCTGGCCATGCTCTCCCCTCTCCCAAGTTTTTGGCAGAGCTGAGGTCAGGGTGCTAGGCTGTAGCTGTTGGAGTGAGCAGGCACCAGCTTCCAGGTATGCAGATGGGTGAAGCCAAATTTCCTTTTGGGTTGCCAGTAACTGATAGGAGCTTGGTGTCTCTTGAGCAAGCACTTCCCTGAAACAAGGAGAAACATGAGAGGACTGGAGGCTGAAGGATTCAAGAGCAGAACTAACAGCATGCAGTGTGTTGGAGCAAGTTCTGCCCAGCACAGGGAATGACATTCAGTGGGGAGCCCACCTCTCCAGCCTGGTGTTGACCTGTAGCTGATGGGTTTTGGACCAGCTGGAGGCTCCTGCTGCCACTGAGGCTGAGCCACAAGGCTAGACATAGGATGTAGTTGTCAAGGGAACCTGGAGCAACAGTGTCTGTCACACATGGTAGTTGGTGAGACAAGCTGCTTGCTCTTTTTGCTGTCGGTGGGAAGTTTGGCAGTTACAGTGTGCGGTGTTTTCTCAGTGACCAGTTTGGCAGTACCTGCTGTGTTTCCATGGGGTGGTTTGAGAAATCCACTGTAGAAGCATCTTAAGAAATGTGAGGAATTTTTGTAACATCAGATGGAGACTTTGATCCATTTTATAATCTTGGTGGATATTGATGATATCCTTCATTATTCTGCTGGTTCACTTTACCGTGTGTATCTGGGGCCAGGAACATCTTATCAGGTACTGGGAGAAGAGGAGCCTTGTTACAAACATCTGCTGACATGCAGGATGTTAAAGGTGTGGGTGTTAAGAACAAAACATATAAATGCTGTGATGTGACTGGGAGAAGCTTTGCTTTGTGACAACTGCTTTTTGTGTCCTGCATCACAGCTGCTGGAGCAGGGACAGGAATGGGGCATGGTTTGGGTGGAAGGCAGAGCAGCTTCTTGAGGGACCAAACACAGCATAAGGGATGTCAAAATGCAGGCACAGCTTGCAAGGAATGGCAGAATTTTTGTGAAAGATTTCTCTGCCATTGTACCACTGAGGAGGGAGAAGGAGTATCATGGAAGGAGACAGCTGGACTGGGATGCACCTGACAGCCGTAGATAAGTCAAAAAGAGCAAAGTGCTGGTTTGTAACCACCATACATGATGGAGTTGCAGTTGACCCTAGTTCAGTGACTGAAGTTGTGACTTAAGAGAATGACCTCCAGAAAAGAGAAGGGTGGAAAAACACTTTGCATCATGGAGCCATCATGGGATGCTGGTGGGAGCTTTTGCTGCATACTTGTTCATACTGGCTTAGCAGTGGATAAATTAATCTTCCGTCTCCAAAGTTAATTGGAGACCACATGTGAAATGCTGAATGGAGTACTAGCAATCTCAGTTGGACAGAGCATGGTGACTCCAAGGCTGCAGGTTTGATCCCCCTGTGGGCCATTCACTTAAGAGTTTGACTTCATGATCCTTCTGGGTCCCTTCCATCTCAAACTATTCTGAGAAAAGCTGTGATTCTGTTAAAAGCCTCTGTGAATCTCATTGAGCATGAAAGTATTGCTCCCTATATGGTCTCAAATCTACAGCTTTCATATCTGAGCTTGTGCAAAGCAAGGAGGGAACAGAAAAAGGATGTTGATAGTGCAGCCAGCTATGCATCAGAAAAAAGTCTATGAACTGCTATAAAAATAATGGAAAAGAACAGTAACTAGTGAGATTTATTACAGCTAAGAAAACATCTCATGTTTTGCACACAGAAAGTGCAGCATTGCCAAGAAATATCTCCTCATGGTGAGCCCACAAAACTCAGGTGGTGCAAGAGGACACAGCATGGAGCTGCAGGCAAGGAGAAGGATGGTCCTGGGGAAGAACAGCCCTGAAGAGCATACTCAAGAATATTTTTCCAAGTCTTCTTAATATCTTGTGACTATCCCAGGAAGAATCAAGTGTCTCTAAGGAGAAAATAAGTTCAGAAAAAAGTCTGGTCTTGAAATAGTTCACAGGGTAAATGAGAGGCTCCTGCCTGAGACATTCCCCTTATCCTATCACTATCTGCCCACCTACGTACTGGAAGGCTGCAATGAGGTTTCTCTAGAGCCTTCTCTTTCTCCAGGCTGAGTAATATTTGGAGACGTTTGGAGCCTGAATTTTAGGGGTAAATGACCAGGAGTGGCATCCTTCCTGAACCCCTGTTTTTTTTCCAAATCCTTCCTTTATTGGCCACAGCAGATCTCAACATTTGATTTATGTGCTTTTGAGGTGTCTCAAAAAGGGAAAAAAAAAGACTTGTGTTCATTCAGCATGACAAAGACATTGGAAAGGCAGGAGGGAAGATTGCTGTCAGGTCACCTCTCAGGAATGTCCTGTCTGTGGAAATACTGGAGCCACCTCCTTCAGTGTAACACACAGCCAGGGCTTCATGTGAGCTCCCAGAGCTGCAACTGAGCTGGAGCCTCCCTCTGTTCTGATAACACAAAGATGTTTCCCTCCAGCTCCAGGTGGAGCTTCTGATGTGGCCAGGAGCTGAGTTCCCCCTGGGACCCTGTTTCTCACCACTGCTTAAGGTACAGAGAAAAGCAGGATGAGACTCCTGTGGGTCAGCATGTTGAGAGGGATACAATCCCTTGGAGAAAGGACAGTCAGACAAGGGCATTTGGAGGTCTGGGCAGGCTAGAGAGGAAACTGCAGCATACCAGTCCTATCTCAGCAGGGGCACAGCTCCATGGGAAGTTCAAGTGCCACAGAGTGCCTCTGCAGGCCCTGGCAGCAGTGGCTGGGCAGCAGGACAGAGACCATGCACTCAGCTGGGTGCATGTTGCCATGCACAGATCCATCTGGAAATGCCAACATACAGCAGAGGAAGGGAGGTTCCCACTCTGCTGGCTGACAACCCTGTGGTCGGTGGAGATGCTGACACCAAGGCCCTGACAGTTTTCAAGCACTCTAGTCCTCTGGGCCCACTGCCAAGGAGCAGGCTGCAGTCTGGGGAATCATGTCCTGAGCAGAGGCTAGTTCCATGACAGCCTTTGCCTGTGCGTTTCCTCTGCTTCTGGTGGGCATGGTGGCCTGCTTGTGGCTGCATCCTGCACTGTGGGGTGCCGTGCAGTGCCCTGGGCTCCTGCAGTGCTGGGTACTGAGAGTGTTTCCCTCTTCCCTCCTTCCTGGGACACAGACAAGGTGGACTCATGGCCAAGACGTGCCCAGGTAGGAGCAGGCTGTGTCAGAGGCACTGCAGCAGAAGCAAATTCAGGCTCCTGTGGCAGATGTGGTGCTGCAGGACAGACCCACTGACTCCTGTGGTGGGGCAGGGAATGGGACACTGCTCACTGCACAGAATCCTTGGGAATTCTGTGCAGGACAGGGGCCAAGGGTCAGTGGAGGGAAATGGATTCACTTATCTGGACTTTAACTCCTACAAGCCAAGGCTGTGGTGGGGCAGGAGCTCAGTGCCCCAGTGCTGCAAACCCCACAGCAGGAATTGAGCTGGACTGGGGCAGGCATGAGCAGGAAGGACACTAACCCAGCACCTCATATGTGGATCTAACCTCTGGAGAGGCTCCACCAGGAGCACAGGTGCCTGGCCTCAGCAGGTACCAGCATTGTTTTTATACCAGCATGAGCAACAGATAAGAGCCTGCAGATAGCTTGATAGACCTGCCCGTTCTCTTCCTCTATGCAGGTAAAGAGGCACAACAGAGATCCAGCCCTCGAGATCCACATCTGGGGCAAATTGCTTCTAGCTCATAGGAAAGTGGTGTGTGCTTTCCACATGCTGGTCACCATACCAGTCAGCCAAGTGGGACAACTGGAGCCCTCAGTGATTGTTGCAGCACCCATCCTCCTTGGGCAATGTAGCACCCCAAAAGTAGGACGTTCCTTGTCACATGGCTCCTTCCTATCCCAGATGAAGCTTCACCCCCTGGCAGGTAGGAGACTGCCTGGTGCCCCTGCCAGCAGCAGGATGTGAGGGATCCATCACTGATCCTGCCCTGGCTCCCAGAAGGATGTGAATCATGCCTAAAAAATGGGGATGTGTTTGGGCTTGAGTATCCCATCCTAAGCAGTGGCACCAGTTCTGTGCAGGCAGGTGGTCCCTGTGGCTGGTCTGGCTGCAGCAGAGCTGCCATACTGCTGCACAGTGTGTCCCAGGACATATTCCTGTGCATCACCCTGTCGACTCTGTGCTTCCTAGCCTCCATCCACACTCAAGGGCAGCCCTTAACCCATCCCTTGTCCTGCTCTATCTCTGGGGTGTGCCCATGCCCCAGTTCTGCCATCTCTCAGAGGGCACAGCACTACATCCACCCCAGGTCCTGCTGATCTGTTCTCTCTTCATGCCAGCCTCTGAACTAAACAAACTGCACAGTTCTCAGGGACTTTCTGTCAAGGAGGATCTTTGCATATCATCACACCCAGGGTTGCAATTCTCAGGAATGAGAGAAGGAAGAGGAGTCCAGGAGAGCCCAACTTCTGCAGCCCCAGGCAGCTGTAGGAGCTTTTCTCCTGCCAGAGGAGCTGGGAACCACGGGGGTACTCTTCCATGGGGGGCCCTGGGAAGTAGGTCTGAGAGCTCCAAAACTCAACCGCCATGATGCCACTCTCGATAATAGCATGGTGCCCTGTGGGAGCTGCCCTGTTTTCAGCATACAGAGGAGTGGCAGCATCAGGCTTCACAGGTGCATGCCATAGGTGAACAGCACAATGCAGTGATGCCAAGAACAACCCCCACACCGTCGCCGATGCCACCTCCTCCTCCTCAACAGGAAAACTTCAGGAAGAAGAGATGGATTCCAGGACCCTCTTCTGCCCACTGCAGCTTGTGTGGCCCTGCACTGTCAGTGGGTCTGTGCTGACAGAACATCAGGGTAATGCTGGCCCCACACTGTGCTCCTGTGCCCAGAGGAAGGGCTATGCCCCAGATGAGACTGACTTTTCCCTGCCTGGCACTAGTCATGTCCCTACCCTTGTCTGCCTTGTCCCTTCCCTGAGTCAGGCAGGTGCCCAGACCAGTTCCAGATACGTGCTTGCACAATAAAATTCCATGACTGGTATTTAACATTATATTTAGCATCCCCAAAGGAAACCCAAAGGATTCTTTCCCCTCCTCCCTTTCCTGCACTTGTCCCCTGGCTGGGGGAGCCACCAGGACCTGTGCACCCAGCCAGGCCTCTGCCCTCTGATGCAGGTTCCTTCCATCTACTGGGCGATATGAGCAGTTTTGTCAGCACAGAACACACAATAGCACGTTGTGCTTGCTGCAAACTGGTGAGATCACGCCCTCACCTGCCTACACCAATGCACAGGGCAGCCTCCCCACAGCCCTCCCAGAGCCAGGCCTGGAGTTTGAGACCTGGGCTCTCCAAGGTATTTGTAAATATCTCCTTGCTCCACTTCATGGAATAAGGTCTACTTGGAGTCTCTGCTTGGCTGGCTGCATGCCCACCTCACTCCTGGGAAGCCCTGCATATGCTGTGTAGTGGGTGGTGATCCTGGGGATGTGGCAGTGGGTCAGTGAGTATGTGACAGGATCACAGCCTGAGGGGATGGAGCCAGGAGTGGTGCAGACCTGTGGGAGCACAGGCAGGATAAGTGCTGCTTCACTTACTGAGAGCTGTGCACCCAAGCCTACTTTATCCACACAGCTCAGCATGCTTCTGCTTCTGGGTGCTCCATGTGGGACGGCCACCATCCATGCTGCCAGGCATGCACCAGTATGTAGTCTGTTTTTTCCAGGCCTGCAGCTTCTGAGTTTCTAAAGCTCTGTGTTTTCCTGTTGTTTTGGGTTTCTGAAGCTTGTTCACACAGCTTGAACATAAACATCAGAATTGTTTTTGTAATGAAATCTAATGTTTGGAATTCTTTCTGTGGGACAGACTTTCTTTGGATATCCCTCTGATTTGACCAGTGTGGGTGAAGGGGTTGTCTTTCTTTTGCCAATCACAGTGGTCTGTGACAAAATGTATAAAAGGGAGTCTTCTGTTTGAATAAACCGGAGTCAGATCATCTCTCCAAGCTGTTCGGAGAAAAATTTTGTGTCGTGTGTTATTCGCCACAACAACACCAGTATCTGTTGCCCTGCCCAGTGCTGCTGAGGAACAAACCTGATGTACCTTCAACAGATGAAGTTGGTAGTGGGGTCCCCCCCATACCCCAAGGCCAGTTAAGCTGCTGCCAGCTGTGCTGCTTGAAGGCCAGAAGCTGGATATGCCTGTTGTGGTGGCAATGCCTGTTCCTATGTTACAGCAGAATTGCAAGTGATGTAGACCCCTGAGTGTGCTGGTGCCTGGTCCCTGGTCCCTGAGGGGCTGTGTGACAGCAGAGATGCAGAAGAGGGCAGACCCCAGGCCCCTGTGTGGCAGCTCTGTGGCAGACATGGCAGGGATCGTCCAGCCAGTGAAGATGATGCTGCTGCAGAGACTGGCAGAGGGTGATGCTATGTTAGAGGGCACAGTGCTTGGAGGGATTAGCTTTAGCATAGTTGCTTTGGCAGGGGTTGTCAGGCTCCCCTGGAGCCCAATACTGCTCAGGCCTGGAGAGTGGAGAGCTGCTGAGGAACCTAGGGGAGCAGAAGTCTCTGGGATGCCAGTGCAGCTGGAGACCCATCCTGCCAAACAGGCCCGAAGTGAGACATGTGAACCAACACTCCCAGTACAGAAACTGCTGGATCTTCTAGGCACCTCTACCACACCCCATCTTTCTGGCCTACGGTGATGGGCCCTTTTCCTGTGTCAGATGATGCCATGGTCCTGCTCCATCCCATCTATCTTCCCAGATTGCTGAGAACTTCCAGAAGAGCAGTGAACTTATACTCAGTGACCTCCTATGGAGAAGCCCCTTGGTCTCTGGGTTGCTGGTCAAGGCAGGGAGCAGCACCTCTCCCCCTTACCTAGAAGCTGGAAGCAGGTGGCAGCTGCCTGCTTTGCAGAGCCCACAGCACCTCTGGGTTACATCAGTCCTCTCTCCAGAGAATTCTTCTGGCCTTTGCCCACTAACAAGATTGAGCCCAAACAAGTTTGTCCTCTGCAGAGCAAGGCTGCACTTAACTGCAGGTAAGGAGCTTGGGGTCTCCAGGTGAACCTCTTGACAGTGAGACTCCAGGGCTTGGCTGCCCTGGCACTGCCTTTTGGGACCTGGGACAGGATATAAGGACAAGGGCATTACAAGCAGCTTCTGAGTTGGAGGGAGCAGTAGGACCCTGGGGGGGGGGGGAAACATATCCCCAGGGAACCCCCGCAGGATTTTGGGGGTGTCCTGAGCATTAATCCTGCAGTGGTGTCAGGGAGCAGCTCAAACAGCTCCCCAGTGCATGCAGGGGCATCCCATGGTGTGATCCACCGGCCCGGTGGGGAGGGCCTCCGGGCAGGAGGTGCTGGTGGCTCTCTGCCCCTCATCCCGCAAGCCGGGTGCAGCAGCTCCTGCGTGTGGGGAGTTCCCGTGCCCGGGCTGGGCCCGGGAACACTCTTCGGGCAGGGATACACCCTGGGGTGCCACTCTAAGCGGGCTAGACCCAGTTCCGCTACACCGGCGCCGGCGTGGGGACCGGGACAGGAATGAGTCCGGAGCGGCACGGCACGGCACGGCATGGCACGGCACGGCAGGGTGGCTCGTCTCGGTGCCGGTGCACGGTGCCGGGACAGGGCTGGGCACCGGGATACAGAACCCGCAGGTCCAGCGGGGCGAGGCCGGGCCGGGCTGGCAGCGGCGGGGCGGGGCAGGGCGATGGGAAGCTGTGGGGCTGCGGTGCTGCTGGGAGCACGAACAGGAGCGGAGCGGAGTGGAGCCGGGCCGGGGGGGGGGTGGGGTGTGGGCGGGGGGGGGGTGTGGGCGGGGCGGGAGCGCAGTCGAACCCAGCGCGGGGTCGCGCCGCCCTGCCCGCGCTTTGTTGTCTCGGCCGCCGCATAGTCCTGGCCGCAGTAGCACGGGCCCGACGGACAGGATGTCCCAGGAGAGCTTCCTCGGGATGGACGAAGGAGCGCTGCGGAAGCTGGTGAGTCCCGCGGCTGCTCCGGGTCTCGGGGTACGGTGCGCGCCCGCGGCGGTTACGGGGGCGGATCGTGCCTGGAGGTGCCTCGGCCCCTTGAACCCCCGGGCCGACGGCTGCTGTCCCAGACGCGGGCAGAACGGGACCGGGTGGGCCTCCTGTCTGTCGCTCGGCCAGGGGATTCCGGAGCCATGTCTGGGAGCGGATGTAGTCGTGGAGACGCAGCGTTGGTCCCAGGCGGCAGCACCTGGAGGAACCCGCGCTGGCCCGGGTCGGACTCTGGGCCGGGGTGAGCTCCAGCACGACTCCCCGCTCTTCTCCGGTGATTCCGATGGCTCTGGCCCCGCTGCTCTGGCCGCGCTTGACTCTGCTCGCAACCGCGCCCGGCCATACCGCCTGTCCCGGCTCCATCTTCTCGGCCGGCGGATCCCGGGGAGTGGTTCCCCGATGCCGGAACAGTTCTCTGCTCTCCTGTCTCCCCTTGCGGGCTCCCGCGCTGCCGGGGAGCACTTCCCGGGCTCTGCCCGCATGGTTTTGCATCCCATCCCCTCCTGCGCGGAGGCTTCTGGAGCACCGGCCGGTGCGCTGCCCCAGGAGCGAGTGCCGCAGTCTTGCCCTGCCGCGGCCGGTGGGCTTTGGAGGACGAGGGTGTCCGTGTCCCGAAGACGGGACTCAGGATGCTCAGCCGGGGCTGGTGTCCTGGGAAGCCCCTACAAGCGCCCGGCTTTGGGCAACCCCAGAGACCCCCGGCCCGGGGCTAGGGCTGTGCTATCTGCCCCGGGGCTTGAGCCGGGGTGGCCCGGGCGAGCGATGGGGAATGATCACAGCCGGAAGCTGAGTCAGCCAGGAAGGCAGGTCTGCTGGAACAGGAAAGAGTCGGGAAGTGAAGGCTGTGCTGGGTGGGTCGGCACGGGGGCTGCCCCCGGCTGAGCCTCCTGACCTACCACCCACGCCCAGCTTTGAGTGACGACACGCAGACCTGCCCGTGGTTCGAGCTAAGAAGGCCACTTGCTTCTCGTGGGGTGATGTCGGGGCCAATGGACCACCCACCCAGAGGTTCGGGGCTGGGTGGTCAGGGTGTCTCCCCATCCTGCCAGTGCTCCAGCTCTGTCATGTCCCAGCCGAAGTCTCTGATCTGAGATGAAGCCCCAGGAGCAGTGGTGGGTTCCTGGTGTCTGACCAGCCCAGGGAGGTGGATCTCATCCTGCAGCAAGCATTGCTTCTATGGATGCTTTTTCTTCTCCAGAGCACTGTGCTCGTGACCCACATCTCCCTGTGCTGTGTGGCACAGGCTGGGAAAAGCCTCATCTGAGCTGACGTGAGGCAGGGAAGGAATTATTTTTCTTCTGGTTAGGTTTTTGGCTCCACTCAGCTGGAAGAGGATTAGTCCATATAAGGGAAAACTGCCTCTCCCACCGCTTCCTCCCTTCTTCTCTGCTCTCCCCAGCCCTCCACTCTTCTTCTTGCTTCTCCTCAGTTTTCCCAAGTGACACCTAGGCAGCAGTATCTGATATCCCCAGGGAAACTGGAAGAAGGAGGCTGGGGTCTTGAGGAGGTCCCTGCAGCCCCCTCACTCCTGTGCTGGCTGCATTGAAAGCTGCCAGGAAGCCTCTGCCCTGCAACTCCTGCCATAGGCATCCGTATGGTTCCCTCCCCAGCTGCCCGCTGGTATACCAGTCCTGGTAAGGCCAGTTGGGATGAACCAATGGTGCAGCATAAAGGTGACAAAGGGCTTAGAGAAGCTGGAGGAGGGAGCTGTGGGGGATGTCGTGGGTGCAACTGCAGGGTGGCCCTTAGGTGGAAGTCCAGAAGCAAGAGATTGTGTACTCATGGCTATACTGAGCTCCAGGCTGAGGTCTGCTGTCCTTGCGCTGGGAAATGCTTCCCTCTCCCAGCCCCTCCAACTCTTAGTCTGGTTAATTAAGTAGGATGTAAATACCTTTGGAGCCAGAGGCAGGGCAGGCTTGAGCTAGGAAAGCTGCTGCCATGAGATCCCCTTCCTCTTACCCAGTAGCTTTTGGCAAATCTTCGATGGCCCTGAGAAGCACTGCATCCCTGCCATGTCCCTGTCATCCAGTCTCCTTCCTGCTTTCCTCTGCCCGGGGGGTAGTCAAGCTTCCCATGGCTCTCTCCAAAAGTGACAGTGAAGCTTGGGGCTGTAGGTGGTGCTTCATGTGCCAGGCTCATCTGATGTCCCAAAGCAGTTTCTCTGTGGACAGGCTTCAGCCTCCGAAGTGCTATGTGCTCCAGCACTTCAAAGATGCTGGGCTAATTACAGCCCTTCTGGAGGAGCTGCCCACTACACCAGGGCTCTGAGCATTGCTGAGTTTGGCACCAGTGGGAAACCAGCCTATGGGTGCTGCACCAGTGCCCTTTCACAAAGGTACTCTGCGTGCTGAGGAGGGTGTTTGCTTGGAACGATCAGTTTGCTGGCAGCTGGGCAGGGCCCTTGGGGCCCCGGCATGTGCCAATCCCTGAGCCTGCCTGTGCTGGCAGGGTTGGGTCCCTTGGTCCTTTGCAGCTGTTGTGGTTTCCATCATGCTTTCCCCGCCACTGGCTACAGAGCTTCCAAAGCTGCTCGTTTGCCTCATCCCAGCTCCCTGCTGACGTGGGCTTGGAATAAAGCATTTTCTCCTGCCCTGCCATTTGTCTTGTGGGGAGAAACCTTCCAGGACCTGGGTGCAGGTCAGGTCCCAGCTGGAGCCTCCTGGGTAAGGCAGACCACAGAGCTGGCAGGTGGGTGCCACACAGCACACACTGGTGCCAGAATGTTTCCTGCACCAGGACTGGTGCATTGTGTCCCCCTTTCCTGGCACTCACGACTTCTGCAGCTATTTTATACATGCCCCTTCTCCTCCCTCCTCCCACCTTCCCAACTGCCCTGACCCAGCTGCTGGGGCCAAGTACTCACTGCCGGCAGCTTATTTACGGAAGGGCCAAGGCCTTGGCCACCCAGTATGCAGTTGAGGACTGTTTTCCTGTCCTCAGAGCTTTTGGATGGCTGCAGGGAGAGCTGTCCTTACTACAAAGCTCTGCCTCCAGCCCCTCATTTTGAGCTGAGCCAAATTCCACCACCTCCCAGCCCTTCGTTGCTGCCCTGTTTGCAGGGAGCCAGGCTTCCTGGCTGCCAGTGTGGCCGCCATTGCTGCTGGACCATGCCTTTGTCCTGGTAGTAGCTGTCCCCACTGTAGTGGCATCCTTGGGATGCTGGCAGCCATCCAGGGCAGACAGGAAATGAGAGGCACATGAGGATGGAAGGGCTGGTTTTCTCTCCAACACTCCCCACTGCTCTGGCAGTGTCATGGCTCCTGCTCTTCCCAGCTGCTTCCCTGGCCTTGTGGTGGCAGAGGTGCCTGTTCTGAATAAAAGCCCAGAATGGGCTGCAGGCCTCAGCTCTAACCAGGATGCTACTGCCTTGCTGGCATGGTGGGGGCTGCTGGGGTGAGTGGGAAAGAGCATCCTGGCTCCAGACAGCTCCCCCAAATGTTGTGTATATTTTTAGAGTTGGTCTGCCCTAGGGGTTGGCATTCCCAGCCACTGGGATCTTCCCAGCTGGGTAAGAATAATGCTCCCAATTGGGCTTTGCAGCTGGCAAGGGTTGGAGGACCACAGTTTTGGCTGCTGCTGGGGTGGCACATGGTATCTCTGTGCCTGCTCTGTGCTTGCTGGCTTCACTAAGATAGGAATACCCTCCCATATCACCAAACTCCAAGCAGAGAGGGAAAATTGCAATAGCTTCTCAAGGTCTCTGCAGAGAAGTCTGTGTACAGGTGGTGGTGTGGGGCCCCCACTGTGGCTCAATTCAGGTCCAGTCAAGGGACTTACTCTGGATCACTGCTGCAGGAAAACCCAGGGAGCCTGGATAGGTGGCCTGTCAGTGGCCCATGGGACAGGAAGGGACTGATACCCTTGTCCTATGGTACAGCCATGGTTTCTCCCAGCATGACGGGGCTTGATGCTGACAGCAGCTGCTGTTGGTCACGGGGTTTATTTTTAATGAGCTCCATGGGAAATCACTTCCGGGGTTCCCGGTGTTAGGGGAGTCTTGATGTTCTACAGCAGAACAGTGGGGTCATGCCTGCCCTGGCTGGCCTTTCACTGCAGATCTGGCTGCTGCTCCTTCAACATCAGCAGTTGTGTTCATGGCCCTCTGGAAAAACTGGAGCTGGTAGTGGGGCTGGGCTGTGACCTGCTCTGGAAGAGGAGGAGGAGGAGCTCTGGGTGCCCATGCCATGTGCCATGTGCTGGGCTTGGGTGAGCTGAGGAGCACCTGGAGCACCTGTGAGATGTTCATGGGGGGCATTTGTGGGGAGTTGTGGCTGTGCTTCCCACAAATAAAGAGTTTGACTTGGATTTAGGACAGATCCCAGTCATGGATTTGGTTCCAAGAGCCACCTGCCATCTGCTAGCATTGTATTACGCTGGGGAGGGCTGCAAGGTGGACAAGATAACCCAGGGAACATGGGATGGAAAGAGAATGGGCTCTCCTGTCCCTTTGCTGCTGGGGGGGCTGGCGTGAGTAGGAGGACTCATTCCAGAGCTGGTGGCACTGGGAGGGGCAGAGTTGCAGCTCAACAATCCTTGCAGGCAGCAGGACCACTGGTGGGTGTTCATTTCACATGCTTGTCTCTTTGACCTTTACATGCACGGAGGTCTTGGTGTCTCCATGGCAGCCCCTCCTCACCATGGCTGGTCCCAGCATCCTGCCCCGGGGTGTCCGTGCTCACTTCCCGCAGGGCCTGGCCGTGCTGGGCAGTGTGCACTGGGCACGTGGGTGCCACACACAGACAGCGCCTTTGTCCAGAGCGTGGGCAGCTCATGGCAGTGTGGCAGAGGGCGGCACCAGGGCTGAGACAGGGGCTCAGTGGCCAGAGCCAGTGCTGAGCCCTGCCCTGTGCACCCAGCTGGAGGCCACACTGGACCTTGCTGAGCGGCGCCGCATCCGCTCAGCTATCCGGGAGCTGCAGCGGCAGGAGTTGGAGCGGGACGAGGAGACATTGGCATCCAAGCGCTTCCGCCCAGAACGCAGCAGCCACCGACAGGACGACAAGGAGAATTGGCCACAGTGAGTCCTGTTAGAAGCTGGGATCATTCCTTGCCTCTGCCCTGGGAGATGTGTGCTGCAGTACCTGGTCCCACTGTGGCTGAGACAGGTTTGAGTGAACGTGAGGGTGGGAGCAGCATGGTACAGAGCAGCTTGGCCCATGGTGGGACCTGCTGCCTGGATCTGCCAGCTGTCCACAAGGGGACTTTGCTCGCAAGTGTCCATTATAGCTCCCAGATGGCCACTGCTCTCACCCTGCTCAGGTCCCAGCGCCTGGAAGAGGAGCAGCAGGCAGCCCTGGCTGCCTTGTCTGAGCAGCTCAAAGCCATCACCAGCGTGGAGGAACTGACAAAACTGGTGAGTGACCATGTGCTGGGACAGACTGTGTGCTGGGATGGAACTTGTGCTGGGGCTAACCCTGCTTCTTTCCTCGGTCCTTCCCTATTGTAGCTGCGGGCAGCAGGTGAGTATGAGGAGCGCAAGCTTATCCGAGCTGCCATCCGTAAGCTGCGGGCTGAGGAGATTGAAGGTAAGGCACTGTTCCCATGTTCTGTGGGGGGGTTGCCCTGGAGAGTCTGGGATGGTGTTCCTTCCTGAACACCATCTTTGCTCCCATCCAGCCGCAACCCTGGCTGGGAATGTGCAGAGCAGCCAGAGGGATGGCAGCAAGCCCCTCACTGTGCCTGGGGAAGCGAAAATTGTCCAGAGGAGGGATAATGCTGAAACACCAGCCCTTACTGGGAGAGAAGAGAGCTGTGGTGAGAGCAGCGCCAAGCCTCCAGGCACAGACAAGAGCAGGGAGAGCAGCCAGCACGATGATACAGAGCCAGCACTGGTTGGGCCAGAGGAGAGTGGGTACGGGGAGACTGTGGAACAGGCCCCTGCCCAGGAGCCCAAAGGCTCAGTGGTGAGTGTGTAGAGAAGGGGGTGGGACTGTTCAAGATTTTACTCTCTCCTGGGGTTCCTGTGCCAGCCTGTCTGGAGGACAGAGCCCTAGGCAAGCTGTGCTTGCCTGCCTGAAGGGGCTGAGGCAAGTGGGGCTGGGGTCTTTGGGGACAAGGGAAACATAGCTGGGCTGTGCCAGCATGGCCCCAGCAGTGGTGAGCTGGGGCTGGGGCCTCAGGCCAGGGTGCCCCTTGGGCTTCTCCTAAGGATGCAACTTGGTGGGGATCTGGGAGCCCCTTGGTGCATGTGGTGCACCCATCTCTATTCCAGTTCTTGGGGATGAGGCTCTTTGGAGGCAACAGCCATTCATCTCTCCTGCATTAGTTCCCTTGTATGGGTAGCAACCTTGACTCCCTGTCCCTCTTCTCGTGACAGCTGTTCCTGCCAGACTCTGAGGGGCTAG
The DNA here is from genome assembly GCA_032173965.1 of Sitta carolinensis. Taxonomy (NCBI): domain Eukaryota; kingdom Metazoa; phylum Chordata; class Aves; order Passeriformes; family Sittidae; genus Sitta; species Sitta carolinensis. Next base: position 13,928,481 of record CM063296.1, on the reverse strand, counting down.
GGTTCATTCTGGAGTGAAGCTGGGGGCTTTCGGGATCGGGTAGGGATAGGCTGGTGGGCAGAGCTAGAAGGAATGAACACAAGCCGGGGTTTTCAGTGCAGCAAGGATGACCCTGCAGAGACTGTGTGGTGGTAGGAGATCTCTGCACCCAACCCTTTGGGGTTGCCATTTGACGGTGGGAAGAGGAGAAGCAATGGGTGCACCCACAGCCAGATGGGTTCCCCCATCTGCCTCTGTCCATCCCTACTTCTTCCTCTGCCTGCACTAGGGCCGTAGCAGGAGACTACCAAAGGGATGTGGGCTTGTGCCACCTTTCAGCATGTCCACCTCCCCATCTGGATGTGCTGGCATGCTACCCCCAAGCCATGGCTGGGCTGGGACATCACTGAGCAGCTGAGAGGGTTGTTTTGCTTGATCTGGATGATTACTACAAACACAAGGTCATTTCCATCCTTGGGCTTGGGGTCTGCTTCTCCTGTGCCCCCTCAGGGTATGGGCCCCTCTTCATCTCCCCCTGCCCTAGAGTCATGGTGATGCTAGAGGTACTAACACAGCCAGGACTAGCACCTTGTTCCCTAACTGATACCAGGACACCCTAGCCCTGCTCAGACTTATGTCAGAGACACATATGTCACCTGTATGTGGTCCTATGTCCAGAATATTTCAACATTTGCAAGCAGAGCTGCAGGTGCTATGGACAGGGACAGGGTAATGTAAAACTGAGTGTTCCCTACATAACGGAGCCCTGGAGTGCCTGGGCTGGGGGCATGGTGCAGGTTTGAGGTCCCCCTTCACTAGACACTGTCTACCTCCCTGCCCAAAGAATGCAGCAGGGTGTAGGGACATTTGTCCCCCTGCAAGCCTGTGCAGGGACTGGCTTCTCAATTCCCAGCAGCATGCAGGCAGGGACCTGGATAGCATGGGAAGAGATCACAGACTATGGAATGGGAGGTGGTGGCCAGTGAGAGACTGGAGCGGGGCTGGTTCTGCTCTCCCCAGGCCCACAAGCGAGAGGATGTGGTGGAGCAGGAGCATGTTCCAGCCAGGATGCAGAAGCTCTGCAGCCAGCAGGCGGGAGACCCCCAGAAACCCAGTGCTCAGAGTGAGTCCCCAGAAATGTCCATGACAAAGTCCTGTCTAGGTATGTACCTGGGGCCAGAGCTGTGCCTGGCCAGCTGCCAGGATAATGGAGGGCATACCATCTCACAACGATGGGCAGGGCAGCTGGGTGCCTGGAGAGGCTTCAGGAGTAGGGGTGCTTTGCATGCAGCTGCAGGCTTCCCAAGCAGAGCCTCTTCTCACCCACAGCTGTGGTTTCGGGGACCGTTGTGCTCCTGGAGTTGCAGCCAGCCCTAGAGCCCAATCCAGATCCTGAGGATGGTGGTGAGGACCTGCAGGGCCAGTCCCAGGGGCAGCCCCAGTCAGCCTGGAAAGAAGGGAACCTGGGCAGCCCCGCCAGCACCCTAGAGACCAGTGTGGTGCAAAGCCCCAGAGGGGAGCAACTTGTCCCAGGCCAGCCCAGTGCTGGCAGCCAGGTACAAAACTGGTAGCAGCTGCCACTGCCCTCCTTGCCCAGGGCTGGCAGTCTGTGGGTAAAGGCAACTTGATGGGGGGGCTTCTGTAATACCCAGCTGAGTGCTCTGCCCCTCTACTCCCACAGCTTCATGTTGGGGTGCACTGCCAGGTGCTGGGGCCAGGTGGGAGACAAGAGAGGCCATCAGTGGGTAAGTGTAGCCCTGAGGGGGGTGGTGTGAGAGCCGTGTCCCCCTGTCAGCTGGGCAGTGATGCCCCAGGGCCCCTCTGCTCCCCTGTCCCACAGCATGTACGTCCCAGGCAGCCCTGAGGACATGACTCCAGCCCATGTGTGCTGGGCCAGGAATGTGAGTGCAGGACACGGCCAGACCAAAGGCCACCCCTAGCTGGGGGCCGATTGCTGTCTAGCCAAGTGGTGGCAATGCCCACCCCAGCCAGGGAACTGGGTGCCAGGCAGACTGTTTACTGGGACTCCCACTCTGGCCGGGTTACTGCAAGGCCATGAAAGGGAATCAGTGCCAGTAGCAAACCCTGGCCTTTTGCATTCTTTGTCCCAATAAGGCTGGGAGCTGTGCATGGCTGGCTCTGACCACCCCCACCCCAGGCCCAGCACCCTGCAGGGCCTCCCCACAGCCCTGAGGGATTCCAGTGGCCAGCAGTTTCCCCCTTCCTACTGCTGGGAAAACCATCCCCATGGCTGTGCCAGGAGGAAATGGGAAAAACTAAAAAGCAGCTCTTTGCTTCCAGGGTCAGGGGTCTGCCCTGGCAGGTGGAGGTTGCTGTCCATCTGAGAAGCCCATGGAGTCTGCTGGCTCCTGGAAAGGAAGCCCTGGGAAGGTGCTAGGGGTGGTGGGTTGCAGCATGGCACCGCCCTGGGGTAGAGGGAAGTGTGCAGGATCCGACCCCCCCCTTGCCTCACAAGGGGCTTAAAACTGGGTTCTGAGGAGAAGCTGAGTCCCCTCCCTCCATGGGCATTAATGACGCCAGCTCCAGGGCAGAGCCCGTCCTGCACCCTTGAAGGCTGAGGCACCTGGCCCCCTCAACATCTCTCCAGAAGCAATCTGTGCCAGGGCCTGGTGAGGACAGGGGTGATTCCCAACCTTTCAACACAGGCCCCAGGGACCCTCACTGCACTACGGGACACAGAGCCCTACCCTCCTCTGCAGTGTGGTTTTGCATTGCAGGACAGAGCCCATGCCTGGGGTGCAGGAAAGCCTACAAGTGCTGATGGATTTTGGCACTAAACTCTGGGAGTGTGGAGTGATGGGGAGGGAGACCACAGGGTGGTGTGCTGGGGTGAGGGGATGCCAGTAGCACCTGTGTGCCATGCTCACCCTCTGCTCCCTTTGTGTCATTTCTTCCCTGGCCTGTCTCTTCCCAAGCATCAGTGCCCACCCAGGAGGTAATGGGGATCCCGGCTCGCCTGAATACTCACCAGTGGGAGCTGGCGCCCTCCTCCCTTTGCCCGGCTGGCCCCACGGGTAAGATCCTAGTGCTGGCTGCCTCCATTCTCTGCTTCCCGGTGGCGGGATGTCCCTGGTGGAGTCTGGGCAGGTGTGGAATTCTGCAATGCCAGGATGCCGCTGGATGCTGCTGGCTGCCCACTTGCTCTTTAGCTTCCTGCCCAGAATCCCTCCCTCCCATCCATGTATACAAGCATCTGGCAGCAGTGGGGGGAGGGAGCAGGGGCTTTGAGGGGCTGCAGCCATCCTGGGAAATGCTGGGTGTATGGTGGGATCTCTGGGGGACAACAATACATCCCGTGAGCACCATGGGGGATCGCATGCATGGTCAGGTACTCGGGGGTTATTGTGGGTCGTGTGGATAACCTAGGGGTCTGCATGCAGTGTGGCATCCCGGGACGGGGCAGCATGCATCGCAGGGAGCACCCCAGGATGGGGAGCAGCGCGTATCGCAGGGAGCACCGCGGGGCGCTGCATGCACGGTGCGGGGCCAAGCCCCGGCGGGGACGCGCGCAGGCGGCCGCAGTCCGGTGACTCCGTGCCCATCCCCGCAGCGCCGCGCCCCGCCGGACCCCCGCCTTCCCCCGCCGCCGGCTCGGTGCGGGAGCGCGCGCAGCGGTTCGGGCCGGCGGGGGCGGGCGGCGCGGCGGGGCGGGCCGGGGCCGCCCAATGGCAGCGGGGGCCCCTCGCGGCCCCGCCGGCGCCCGCTCAAAACGCGCGGGGCAGCGGCGGCGGCGGCGCAGAGCGCCCGGCCCCGCGCCCCGCCGGCTCCCGCCTCGACGCCATGAAGACCTTCTTCACCATCGAGATCAAGGATGGGCGCGTGCAGCCCCTGGCGCCCCGCATCACGGCCACACCCGGCAGTCAGCGGGCAGGTGGGCATTGATGGGGTACGCGGTGTGCAGGACAGGTCCAGTGGGCAGATGACATCTGTCATGAGGCTTGACACTGTAGGGGCGATAGGCATGGGTGTCATGCAGGGAGGTGGGACTGGGCAAGGTGGGGATCTCTCAGGAAGGTGGGCACCGCAGGGGAATGGACATCTACGGGCTGTAAGCGCTACAGAACTGTGCTCCTAGTACGACATTGTGCACAGCTGGGCAGTGGAGCAGGTGGGTGCCAGTAGGCACTGACAGATCGTGGGCACAAACGCACAAGTAGAGGCAGGCAGGCTGAGCCAGGCCAGATGGGTGCTCATCAGCAGCAGTGGCATTTGAGTGCTGGCAGCCCAGAGGCTGAGCACAGCTGCTGCCAGAAGAACAAAGTTTGCCTTTGGCATGCACTCTCAGCCTGTTTGGGGCATCTTAGTTCGGGGAGACCATCTGGCCCTGCAGCCTGTCCCCAGCCCCACTGTCTTACCATGTTTATATTTGGGATCATTCCCCAATCCCTGCCCTGCCCCTGCAGCCCTGCCCCATCTTCTCCCCACTGACCTGGTGTTTCACAGGAGCCCATGCCATCATGCTCTGTCCCATCCCACTGCTGCACCATGTCTTCCAGCCCTGCCCCAACCCTCCTTGCCCAGAGATATGGCTAGCTCAGGATGCTCCTGTGGACATCCCTCTCAACCAGGGGGTTCTTGGCTCCAGCTGAAGCATTGCAGAAATAAGCCAGGGCATCCAGGGGTCTCAACTTTTCCATCTCTTGCTTGCCCCCGAAGCCCCTTCCTTGTGCCAGAGCTCAGTGCTCACTGCCAGGGCAGGATGTGCAGGACAGGCAGATAGCCCAGCCAGAGCCACTCCCCACCTGTGGGGCTGAGCCTGTGGGCTGGGTCAGACCCCATATGCCTCTTGCTCCCCTTGCAGAGGTGACTCTGGGTCTGCGGAGCACCCCCATCCGTATCACCACAATCCCCAGCAGTGTCAACAGCATCTGCAACATCAGCAGCGTCAGCAGCAATGTCACCAAGGTGAGTGCCCAGGGGATCTGTAGGGCCGTACCCCACCTGGCCATTGCCTGGCAGCTCCAGGGCTTGGGGTGGGGACCAAGGAGTTAGTGTAGGCAGCATGCTCCAGAGGCTCTGTCTGGTTTTGGTTGGTGTTTTTGTTTAGGTAGGTTTTTTTTTCATCAAAAGACCCTGGACTTTGTGTGTGGTTGCACAGCCCCACATGAGCCTCCTGCACTCAGGACTGTGCCACCATGCAGTCAGACAGACACTTGGGGAGGTGGGTGGAGGGAGACGAATTTTTTTGCAAGTCTTCCTTTGTTTTAAACACCTTTAAGGGTGGCAGCAGCTCAGGGAAAAACCCCTTGCCTACCACCCCTCTGTTTTTCCTCCTGGGGATGTACCTTGGTCTGGGGAGCCTGCCTTGGATGGGGGCTACTCTTCAAAGATCTATAAAGCACCGTGGAGCTGTGGGTTGCGGTCTTGCCTGTTCCTGCTATGCCATCCTGAGTGGAGAGTGCCCAAAGCCCCAACCTGCCTAGGAGGGATTCTTGGGTGCAACTGGAGGAAAAAAAACTGAAAAAACAATCCCTCTGCAGTGTCTTGTGGGGAGAGCAGGCTGTGGCCACCCTGGGGCTGGGTGCACACAGGAGACAGCCCTTCAAGTGCTTTAATCTGCTCCTGCCCATCTAGGGTAATGCGAGGCGCCCGTATGCTGCCTTGGCAGGAGCCAGGATGTCAAACATGGCTCTGTCTCACTCCTGGCCCTGCGCACGCCTGGCTGCCTCTGCAGGAACGGCACTGTGGGTGGCCTGTCACTGCCAATGGCTGTGGTACCACCTGTGGCCTGGGGCATACTGGTGGATGTAGTACCACTGGCTTCACCCCATCCTCAGCCCAGCCCTTGCCAGCATGAGGCAGGCAGTGCCCACAGGTGATGCCCACACCTGCCAGCAAGTCCTGCCTGTGGGCAGCTGGCTGCAGTGGGGTGGCTTCCCTGTGCTAATGCGCTTGGGCAGGCTTGGCCTGAGCACTTGTCAGTTCTCATTAAGGTATTAGTGGGTCTGTTCAGTGAGGTGGGGGGCCTGAGACCCATTGGCTGCCTGGCAGAAGACAGCCTTCAGGGTATGCTCCTAGTGGGCAGGGAGGAGGAAGAGGATGAGGCAGCGGTGCTGGCAGTCCTGCCAGGTAGAGCTTGGTCGGAAGACCAGCAGGCTGCAGGGACCTGGGGGCAGTAAGCCATGGCAGTATGTCTTCTCATTGGTGGGGTGCTGCCTCTGCCTGTGCAGGGACCTGCATCTCTGGGGCAGGCATTGGGCAGCATGGGGTTATCAAGACCTAAAATGCACACTGTGAACAAGGCCCTTGTGCCGATGCCAGCCTGGGGCTGGAGATGTACTGTGGGTGATGCTGGCCCAGAGGAAGAAGCACTTTTGCGCTTGGGCAAAAGAATACAGCAGTGGTTGTTCTTTTCACTTGCCCAGCCCTGCAGTCGTCAGGGCTGGTCCCCACTACTTTGTCCCACAGCCCCCAGGCTGGTATCTGGCCCTGGTAGCCTCCAAGGGAAGGGGGGCCACTTGCAGGGCTCCCCTTGCTGAGCCACCTGGTCCCACAGCCAGATATGCTGCCAAGTTTGGTGCCTGGCTCAGCATCCCTGCACGAGACCCCCAGCTGCTGCGACCAGAATAGCCCACAGGCAGGGAGCGGGCCAGCCTCCAGCCGGGGGTGTGCCTGGGCCCCTATAAAGGGCAGTGGACAGCTGAGCGGGGTTCGCTGCAGTGTCTTCACCGCCACCATGCCGGGGCTTAGCTTGGAGGGGCTGGTGCAGGCTGGGGTGGCTGAGCTGGCAGAACTGCGTCAGGAGCTGGTGGCGTTCCGGGGGGCAGCAGAAGGGCAACTGGAGCAGGCTCTTCAGCAAGTGCAGGTGCTGGCGCAGGCCCTGCAAACATTGGAGCAGGAACACCTGGAGCTGCGGGCAGAGCTGGGGCGCCTGGGCCACCGCCTCGATCTGCTGGCACCAGGGCTGCAGGTGCCCCCTGGAGAGGACATCAGCACCCTCTTTCTGGAAGCACAGGACCCTTGCACCCACTTTGAGGGCATTGAGGAGCCCAGTGGCCTTGTGGCCCATCCACCCACTTTCTCCAGTACACGCCAGCAATCGGCCCTGCATCTCTCCCGAAGCAACAGCAGCGTGAGTGTGGGCAGCCCTGCCCCATGACAGAGGGAAGGGAGGGGTTCACAAGCCCCCAGGGCTCTTGGGGGTGTCTGTAGCCCTGGTACAAGGTGTGACTGTGGCAGTGGTGCACGGGGACATGGTACCACTTGAGAATCTGCCACTCCTTGGGCTCACTGTCACAGGGTTGTACACCTGTTTTGCATTCCCAGTGCCAGGTGGGAGGCCACAGGCAGCTGTCTTGCCCCCACTACAGCACCAGGCACAGGTGGTGGCATGGGCACATGTGGCCAGTGTCAACTGCTGATGGTTTTGCCATGCATAGGTTACCGGGCCACAGGATACAGGATGGGGCCAGGTGTGTGCGTGGCTGTTCTGACCCCCCTCTGTCATCCCTGGTGCCTCTGTGCCCTATTCTGGGCCTGGCCCACTGCCTGCTATGCATTGCTGGGGGGTTGTGCTGAAAGGGACTTGGCTTCCTGGCTGTGCTCAGGCAGGGGCCAAACTGGCCTAGATCCTGGCAGGGATGCAGAAGGCTCTTGATCTCCTGCACAAGCTCTTCTTTACACTAAGTCCCTTAATTCTATGGCAATCCCTGTGCTGCTAATGGCATGCACTGGCCTTGCCAGCACCTTGCCCACTGCTTGGTGACAGCCCTGAGCAGCTCTTACCTGCTGGAGGACCCAGCCACCTCCTACCAGGGAGCAGGGAGGATTTGGAGATATGGCAGCCAGACTGGAAGGAAGAGAGGGACTGCTGGGCCCTCCTGGGGCATGGAGTGCTGCAGGTTGTCATGCTCCCCTGCCTGCCTTGGGTGCTGCAGATGCTTGTGGCATCCCACCAGCTGAGAGCACTTAGGCCCCATAATAGGACATCCTCTCCAGGGTCCTTACTGCCTGTGGCACTGGGCAGGTGTCAGGACGATGAGGGCCTGGACCCTGAGAAGAGCTGGTTGGGGTGGCCAAGCTGGCAGGGGCTCAGCTGCATGGTGATGTCCTTGCAGATGGAGCCAGAGGTGGTGGAGCAGCACCAGGCACCAAGGCGGGAACCAGAGCTGCCCAATGGCATGGAGAAGGTGCAAGTGAGGGAGGTGGAGAGAAGGAGCAAGCTGAATGTCGAGGAGCTGAGCAAGATTGAGGACGAGGATGTTCTGGACAAGATGGTACCTCTTCCTCTGGTTCAGGCTCCTGCAAGAAGGTAAAGGCACCTCAGGCTGATGGCAGACTAATGATGACTTCCCCCTCCTGCAGCTGGATCAGACAACAGACTATGAGGAGCGACGGTTGATTCGAAATGCCATGCGGGAGCTACGCCAGCGCAAGCGAGGTACTCAGGGATGACGGCCCCCGCTGGGGTCAGATTGGTGGTGGTGGCAGTATAGGGTGCTGAAGTGGGGCTGTCCAGCTGTGGGGAAGCAGTTGGGTGTGTGCTGGGTCCTCTATTGCCCCCTGGCTTTGTGAGGCCAAGGATATCATCCTTCCCATGAACCAGTTGTGGGCCAGCAGGAGCTGCAGGACCCCTGGTTGGCAGGAACCATGCCCACCACTCCACCTCCCTGCTGATGCTATCTTCCACTCATGTTTGCAGACCAGCGGGAGAAGGAGCGAGATCAGCAGCTGCAGGAGGCTAGGAGCCAATCTGTGGCAGGAAGGGCTGGCCATGCCACAGAAACCACCACCATGCAGAGCACTCAGTCAGCCGATGGCTCGGCACGCAGCACCGTCACCAAGACTGAGCGTCTCGTGCAGTCTAGTATGGGCTGGGCTGGGGGGGTGTGCCAGCCCTTTGGGGACCTTGCAGAATCCTTTAAAGTGCTCTGCCACCTCAGCTCCTTTGCCATTCACTGCCTGTCCTGAGTCTGGCTTGACTGTGCTGGGAGCAGGAGTGTTTCAGAGCTGAGCTTTCTGGCTTGCCCAGAGCCTGTCTGGGGATAATGAAAGGTTCTGCCCTGGTGACTTCCTTTTGAATCCCCAATCCTGTCAGGATGGCATCTGCATCTTTGGCCTGTGTCTTATCTCCTATACCCCTGCTCTTCTCATCCCTGGGTGGCTCAAGCTGAGTGGCTGCAGGGGCTGAGGGATGCCTCAGCTCCCTGCTGCTTTGTGCTTGCCTCTTTGTTCTCTGCCTGGGGGGCACATGCCCTTTGTCCTCCCTCCACCTGCCATGCCCATGGCTCTACCACCTGGGACTTCTCCCTGTTGCACTGCATGGGTGCAAAGGTGCTTGCCAGGTGTCTGTGGGTGCTGTTCCTCCCAGCCCAGCAGTTCCCGTTGCTTTGTCCCTGCAGGTGATGGCACCAAGACCTCCCGTACTACAACTATGGAGTCAAGTTACATGAAGAGATCAGACAGTAAGAGTTTTTCCTGCCCTTTCCCCATGGCATTCTCAGGGTGTAACCCTGGGGCATTGCTGCTGCTGAGACATCACTGCCTTGGTGAAGGCAGAGTCCTGCCTGCCTGGCACAGGTGCCCTCAGCTCCTGCCCAGGGCATCTCTCCTTCCTCTCTCTCTGCAGATGGCAACAGCACTTTCGTTCAAACCAAATCATCCTACAGCTCCTCATCCAAAAAGACAGGCAGGTGAGCAGAGGTGCCTGTGGGGACAGCCCCACATGATCCCTGTCACTCATCTGCTTGCACAAACTCTCTGTCCAGCTTGCAGTGTCCCCACTGAAATGTGACCCTAAAGCCTCCTGGTCCCTGAGGTACATTTCACTGTGTTCAGATGTTCTCATGGGTCCTTCCATGAGCACGGAGATAGGTCTGCCAGCTGAGGACCTTAAAACATCTCTCCTCTGTCCCAGGGACATGGAGGTCTCCAGAGTTCCAGGGCTGGCCATGGGCTGAGACCACTGCTTGCCCTCCCCTGGGCTGCCCACAGCCCCTTTAGCATTGCCTAACTCTCTCCCAGCATTTTTGACCGTGAGGATGAGAGTGCTTCTCGGCAGAGCAGCCTGGCTGCGCTGGAGCGGCGTCAGGCAGAGAAGAAGAAGGAACTGATGAAGGCTCAGAGCCTGCCCAAGACATCAGCCTCACAGGCACGCAAGGCCATGATGGAGAAGCTGCAAAAGGAGGGTGGGAGGTGAGGCTGGGCCTGGGGCAGGCTGTCCCGGGCAGTGAGTGCTACACAAATAACAACACCCTGCAGCAATGGATAACACTCTGTCTCCTGCCACAGTTCAAACCCTGCAGCATCACAGACCACTGTGCAGCGCTCCTCCAACTTTGGTGTGCCTAATGCCAACAGTATCAAGCAGATGTTGCTGGACTGGTGCAGAGCCAAGACCCGGGGCTATGAGGTGGGTGCTACCTCCTTTTCCTGTCCCAAGGTCAGTCACTCTGTCCCTTGGTAACTCTGTTGCCCTCTCAGCATGTGGACATCCAGAACTTCTCATCCAGCTGGAGTGATGGCATGGCCTTCTGTGCCTTGGTCCACAATTTCTTCCCGGATGCATTTGACTACAGTAAGCTGACGCCCCAGAACCGCCGCCAAAACTTCGAGGTGGCCTTCTCTTCTGCAGAGTACGTACCTCTCTTGCCATCATATGGACTTGGGATGGCTTGGGGTCGCTCTCCTGCTCACTGCTGGGGCGAGGGGAGACACGTGGAGGTGATGGTGCTGGAGGTAGTAGGTGTCACTTCCCCCATGCAATGCAACAAGGTTAGGTGCTGTGGGGTCAAGCAGCAGCCTTGTGGGCAGAGTCACAAGAGGCCAGTGTAGCCTAGAGTGGCAAGGGTAGGTATGGGGGTCTGGGGCAGAGTACCCGACAGCAGAGCAGCAGCCCCATGAGCCCACCTGGCTTCAGGCAGTACATTCCATCCTGGGCTACCAGGTGTGGGACTGCAGCCTGTGGGGGGAGCAGGATTTGCCTGTGCCAGGTGCTTCCTTTCACAGTTGTAGGGGCTCAAACACCATTGCAGCTTCTCCAGTCTCTTCCCTTCCCCTTTTGCTTCTGGTTTTCCTGGGTGCTGAGAGATGGGAGTGTGCCCAGCTGGAGGGCTGGCAGCCAGCCCCTCTCTCCTTCCTTCTGTCTCTCTCCCACCCACCTACTCCTCTCCTCCAGCACCCTGCTGGGGGGCAGGGCTGGGGGTGGGGGTCCCATCCTGCTGATGTCCAAGGTGGTGGGGTGGCTCCCACAAGCTCCCAGGGTGCCGTGGTGCTGTTTGGTGGAGTGAGAAGGGAGCTCTGGGCCTGGCTCTTGGCACTCCTGTTAATGGATTTTTTGCCTTAATTGGGAAACTGGTGCGCGGACTTGAGAGAGCCATCGATCTCTCCGGCCTGGAAGCCAGGTGGCCTCTCGTCCTTCCTCCTCCTCCAGCTCTTGTGAGCGTCCTCTCCTGAGCTTCCTGCACCAGGGCTGTGCTGCGTGGTTCCAAGTGGAGCTGGGCAGGAGGGCTGGGCTTGCCCAGCCCCATTCTCCCAGCGGGTCTATATAGGAGCTATATAGAGCGCCACTCCACTCTGGAACCCGCTCCCCGAGCACCTGGCGTGCCAGAACACCTCACTCATCCTCCTACTCCTCCTCTTCCATCTGTCTTTCCCTCTGGACTTCACGCCTCTCCACGCCACTCACATGCCCTTCTCCCCTTGCTTGTGCCCCCCCATTATCACTGAATGGCCTTGGCATGGGGTACCTGGAGCCCTCCTGCCCCTGCATCATGCGTCCCCAGAGCATGCCAGAGCGGAGCGGCTGCCAGTAGGATGGGAACTGCACTGATCTGTGTCTCTTGTTTTCTCTTCCTCCCCTCCCTGACTGGGCTGCGGTCACTGGCTTGCCCCTCTCTCCCTGCACCCAGGAAGCACGCGGACTGTCCACAGTTGCTGGACGTGGAGGACATGGTCCGGATGCGCGAGCCAGATTGGAAGTGTGTGTACACATACATTCAGGAATTCTATCGCTGCCTGGTGCAGAAGGGGCTGGTAAAAACCAAAAAGTCGTAGCCCATTGTCAGCCCCCCCAGGACCAACGGTGAGAACCTTCCCCCCAAGTACCTGCCCATGCCCCCACCACCACCAGGGCTCGGCAGGGAACTGACTGCCTCGGCTGTGGATGAGGCTGGGGGATGCTGGTGGGTGAGGGGTGAGTCCTGGTGATGCCAGACAGAGCCCAGGAGGAGATGGGCAGAGACAGCTGGCTGGGCTTGGGCCTTCTGGAATAGTGCCTATGGGGGTTTGGGCAGGGGAGACTGTGTCACCCTGGAGTGCTGTTTGCTCTCCAGCTGTGGGGAGGGCAGTAGTTACAACAGAGCCCTACCCCCATGGCTCAGCCTGACCCAGGATCAGCTCCTGGAGGTGCCACTCAAGGTATTCTGAGTGGTGCTGCCTGAGTGTGGGTGGCCCTGCAGGATTCTACAGCATCACTGCTTCCACTTGCTGCCTCATTCCCCTGCCCCAGGGTGCATGCCCAGCTCTGAGATGCTGTCTGTTCATATATGGGCAGAAGCAGGAGCCTGGAAAGTGTGACTCAAGGCTCAGGTCCTGCCTTGTCCTGCAGTGTTTGTGTCTGTCTCAGAGCATCCTGGCTGGCGCTAGAGCTGCAGCCCCCCTGGCCCTGCACAGTGCTGGCACACTAGGGCCCAAACAATGGCTTTATAAGGACAGAGCCATTCTGTGTGCTGCCATTGCTCTGCCATCACACCCTGAGCCAGGCTGGCAGTAGCAAGGGCTTTCCCAAGGCCCCAAGCATCAGCCCCCTCATCCATACAGTGGCCAAATCATGAGGTGGGGCTGGTGCCAGCCAGGCTCTGGGCTTGGAGCCCACTTAGCAGGCAGCAGAGACCTCATGGGATGACTGGAACCATGGGACCCAGGGTGGAGGGCTCTCCTGGACCCTGGTGCTCCACAGGGGCTGGCACTGGCTGGAGTTGCTCCTTGGGGTGGGACTGTTCTAGAGGGCCAACGCGTGCAGTGGGGCTACTGCAGAAGGGGAGAGGGGAGGTACAGGGCTTGGGGGTTGAGGACGTTGTCGTGGTGGGTGGCAAGCATAGGGTTCAGACCTCCCTTGTGCACCCTATCTTTGGGGGCAGAGCCCTGCCTTGCGGGATCCTCTTTGTGCACCCAGAGCCTTGAGGCAGAATCTTGAGTGGCCCAGGCCAAAACAGCTGAACAGGCCATGGTGGCAGCAGGTGCTGCCAGTTTGTGTCAGCACTGTCCCCAGTGCCAATGCAGCCCTTGCTCCAGTAGCAGCCTGAAGGGAGGCAGTGCCTTGTAGGGGTGTGGGGCCTTTTATGGTTGGCAGCAGTGGCAGGGTTGCTTCTGTGTCCCTCCCTTCTCTCCCAGTAGAAAGGAGAGGACAAGAGGTGGCCAGATCCCCTCCATGCCCTTCCTGGTAGTCATCTTGATTCCTAATGGTATTGTCAGTCCCTTCAAGCGCCCAGGGAGCCCCAACCTGGGGAGAGATGTGGCCCAGGGAACTGGATGGGTGGCAAGGCAGAGTAGGCCATCCCACCAAAAGGGCAGAAGCAGAGCCCCAAGGCTACTATGGGGATGGAGACACAACCACAGCTGATCTGCCAGGGCACCACAAGACTGGTGGCTGCTGGAGTCGGGTCCTGCATGGACCCCTTCACTGTGGTGGGACTGGGAGAGGAGATAGACCAGGATGAGTGAGCTGAGGCAGGGAGGGCAATGCCAACTCCAGCAGTAGGGTGTGCTGGGCCTGGGGCAGGCAGCCTCCGGGCTCCAGTCTGGGGCAAGGGAGGGAATCGGGCTGGCAGGGGTTAGGGGGAAGAGAAGGGCCAGGACTTGAGGCAGGAGTAAGGGGCAGCATGTAACCAAGACCCACCCCCTGCTTTCCCTGAACCACTTGGTACAGTTTGAGGCAGCGTCACAGCAGACACCTGCAACCAGGCTGGGTTCTCCCTACAGGCCATCAGTATCAGCTAGAGGAGCAAGAGGACAGTGGGCATGGCTTTAGCAGGGGATGACTGCCAGCACCAAGAAATGGGACGGAGAGCACTGGGGGAGCAAGGCGTGCAGACAGATGGGCAACCCGTCCTGGGATAGGCACCTCCCAGAGCAGACGGAATGTGTTCTTCCCAGTGTCAGGAGCAGAAGGGTGAGATGGGGTGTGAGTGAAAGGAGTTGAGCAGCTCTGAGGGGCAGCAGGCCTTGGGCAGTGTGGGGTGCCCATCCCAGCCTCCACATGGGGCAGCCTGCGTGAGGTCATGCTGAAGGCTTCATCTCTGCAGGACGCTGGTGGACTGCGTGCCGCTGGTGGAGGTCGAAGACATGATGATCATGGGGAAGAAGCCTGATGCCAAGTGCGTCTTCACCTATGTGCAGTCCCTCTATAACCACCTGCGTCGCCACGAGTTGCGCATGCGGCAGAAAGAGTGCTAGAGCCTGCCCTGCCCACCCCCACTGCTGCCCTCACCTCAGAACCTGGGAGGGTCTGGGGGGGCCATGGGTCTGGCACTGGGGACAGAACTCTTCCACCAGGGCACCCCCACACCTCTGCCTTGGCAAAGCTGCTTCTGCCTTGGCCAGCTGTGGGCTGACCCTATGGGCAGAGCTAGGTGGGCACTGTTGGGGGTGCTCCCACCTTGGCTTGCCCCCCATGCTCCAGCCTTTTAAGTTATTTGTTCTCCAGGAATTATTTGCCCTGCAGTCACCATCCCTGTGTCCCTGGGGTGGCACAGTTGTGCCCTCAGACTCAGGCCACCTCGTGGGTCTGTAGCTGAGCAGGGCTGTGCAGTCCAGACAGGGTCATGATACATCCTGCAGGTAGCACCTGTCAGTGGTTCCCTTGGCCTCCTGCAAGGAAGCCTCTCTGCCCACTGCAGGCCTTGCTTGGTGTAACCTCCCTGGGGACAACTCCACAACCGTGCCAACACCCTGCTTCCCACCTCCACATACACCTGGAGCACTTCCACATTGGGGGCACCTGTGGGCTGGGGAGGGGGCAGCGGCAAGGAGTCCCAGGGGAGTGCAAGGCGAATGGAGCAAGCTGGGACAACCACCCCCACTCCTCTCCAGCTCAGGGTACCTGCGTGCTCAGCGCCGCTCGCCCCTCTGTCACATCTCTACACCCGCGCTGACACGTGTACCACCACCAGCCAGATAATAAACGTTTATCTAGGGCACTGCCTCTGGCTCAGGTCCTTCTGCCAATGGCATATTGCACACCACAGTGCTTGGGGAATGCTGGCAGTCCGGCTTCTGCTGGCCCCTTAACTGCTTACCCAGCCCAGAGGAACAGTGGGGCATGTGATGCTCCTTGCCTCACTGATGATGTCCATAGCTGAGCCACCCTGATCAGGGTTCACTGCCCCCATTGCCCCAGGCCTGGCACATTGAAGATTCCACATTGCCAACAAGGCTGTGGTCAAGTGCAGCTGTGCTCCACTTCCTTTCCTAGCTGGGGGCCAATGTCCCCACTAGGCCAGTGCAGCCATGGGGCTTTGGTTCAACAGTGCAGGACTCACTCATGGGTTCATGCCCATCCCCTTACACCCTTGTAAGAGCAGCTCATCCCATGCCATACTGCCCACTACCCTCACCCCTCTATCACACAAGAGAGGGTGGCACAGGAACAGCACAGTTGGTCAGTAGGATGGTTTGTGGCTCACCAGCAGTGACCATGACTGTGCCATCCCTTCCTGCCTCTGTGAGAAGCTCTGGGATACCCCGCTGTACTTGGAACAGAGCAGTGTGGGATGCACGCCACTGAGCTCCCTCTGAAAAGATGACATGGTGCAGATGACTGCAGATAAAAGCTTTACTAGGAACTGGATGACATAACTCTGCTGGGGTTAAAGCCCTCTTCTTGGGGCAGCTCTCCCACCATTGGGACTCAGCAAATCTACCCTCAGCACCTGATGCTTTCTGCTGAGGGTTTCATCCTGTCCCATGCAGGCAGGATACTGCTGCCTAGTGCTGGGAGCAGCTAAATCTCTGGGCACAGCAAGGGACTGCAAGGAATGCTGATCCTCCTGACTGGCCAGGGATAATGGGCTCCAAGGGCAGGAGGGTATCAACCAGCACACAGGACCCTTGGAATGCCCACAAGTGCCCAGGAAGCCCCTGCCTGAGGCTGGATCAGCCATGGGCGTTCTTGGGCAGAGGCTACACAGCACCAAGCAAGAGTGGGGGGAAAAACCCTTTGCCACCCTGTGACACCATCCCCAGCTGCCATAATACCCTCATTCCCTACACTGGGGACTAGCTGCAGAACCCTGTCCCAGTTGTGGCACTCCCTGCTAGAGGTCTGGATGTTCTTCCTTGTCACGTTTGTGTGGGGTCTTGCCATCAGCAGTGGGTGCTTGAGAGGGCAGCAGCATTGGCAGATGCTTGGCAGGGGCAAACTGGAACTCCTCTGGCACAGGGGCATCAGGCATCTCCTTGCGGTAGAAGCCCAACTCCTGCACCAGCTGGTTGATCTCTTCCCGGGTCATGTCGCTCAGGGGAATTCTCTGCACGCGGATAGGGGCTGTAGCCTGGCACCTGTAGGCACTGACGACCCCAGGTCCTGTGGCAGCAGGTGCCACACTGCCCACTCACCTCTAGCTCCTCATACCGGAAGCTGAGGAGCACAAGCTCAGGGTCGGCACCAGGCAGGTGTTTCATCTCCAGGTTATGGCTGGGCAATGTGTCAAGGAGTGGGCAGCACTGGTAAGGCCCATGCGATCCTTATCCCATTCCATCCTTCATCACATACCCTTTTCTTCTTCGTCACATCCCATTCCCGCCTATCCTGTACCAGCCCATCTTCTCTCATATCCAATTCCCCTTCATCCCATCTCTTCTGTCCTATATCCCATCCTTCATTGCATACCATCCCATCCTGTTTCCCATGTAATACCATCCAATCCTCCATCCCATCCCCCAACCACCCGTCCTCCACTCCTCACAAAACCCCATCCTCCCTCAGCCCATCCCTTCCCTTACGTCATTCCGTTGCATCCTGTCCCGCACCCATCCCATCCCGCACCCATCCCCATCCTAATCCCGCACCCATCCCATCTCCATCCCATCCCATCCCATCCCCAGCGCTGCAGCCGCCGCCGCCGGGTACTAGAGCGGGATGTCCTGGGTGACGAACGCCTTCACCTGCGGAGAGTGGCCGGCCAGGCCCGGCTCAGCGTTGGGAAGCCCCGACTGCCCGCCACGGCCCGGCCCCTACGTACCTCCCTGAGGCGATTCAGCCGTCAGCCGCCGCAGGTCTGCGAGAGAGGACAGCCCGTGAGGCAGCTGGCAGGTACCGGCTGACCCCCGGCGAGCCCCGCGGCGCCCGCCTGCGCTCACCTCCACCTTGCCGCGGGCCAGGTTCCGCAGCACGGCCTCACGGAGCCGGGGGTGCTCCGAGCCGCCGCCCGGCGCCAGCGCCGCCGTCAGCAGCAGACCCAGCCACGGCCCCAGCCACGGCCCCGACGGCAACGCCCGCATAACTCCGGCAGCTGCCACGTCCGACGCGGCTCGGGCCCGCGCACGGCAACGCGCATGCGCAGCGACTAGCGCGCGCAAGCGCGTGAACGCAAAACGAGCGAGAGCGATCAAGTTCACGGACAAGCGCACGCGCGTGCGCACCGTGTGAGGGCCGAGTCAGGACCCCGAGCGCGCCCTGCGCAGACCGGCACAACCTCGACCAACAGCACCACCACCAGCAGTACACACACACAGAGCAGCACACACCAACCGTGTAGAGACCGGCACCACCCCGACTAACAGTACCACGAACAGCAATACACACAAAGCAACACACCCCAGCCATGCAGAGACCGGCGCTAGACCGACCAACACCAACACCACCATCAGGACGCACACAGCAACACACACACACCATGCAAAAACCAGCACGACTAAGAGGACCACCAGCAGTATACACACAGCAACACACACATTAACCGTGAACAGACCAGCACAACACAGACCAACAGCACCACACACATAGGTACACGCACAGCAACACACACAGCCATTGTGCACACAGACCGGCACTGCACAGACCAACAGCACCACCCACAGCAGCACACACACAGAGCAATACATACCAGCCATGCACTGACCTGCACCACACGGACTAACAGCATCACCAATAGAATTAATACACACACAGCAACACAAACACACCATGCAGAGACCAGCACCACACAGACCAAGATAATCCTCTCTTATGTGTATATCTCCACCATCGATGTACATACAACAACACATACAAACTGTGCACAGACCAGCACAACACAGACCAACAGCACCACACACACCGCACCCACAACACCAACAGCACCACCAACAGCATTTATACACACACAGCAACTGTGCACAGACCGTCACAATACTGACCAACATCACCACCAATGGAAGCACAAACTAACCATTCACACACCAGCACCATGCAGAACAACAGCACCAACAGCAACAGAGACACAGCAACACACACACACAACACACAACACACACACACACACACACACCCCTGTGCACCGACCAGAGAAGAAGAGCACCACCAACAGCTATACACACACAGCAACAAACAGCCATCATGCACAGAGAAGCACCACGCAAGACCAACAGCACTGCTAAGAGCAGCAAACACACATAGCAACACACACCAACCGTGCACAGACCAGCACTAGACAGACCAACATCACAGCCAACAGCAACACACAGACACAGCTACACACACCAAACATGCACAGACCAGCACTATACAGAACAACGGCACCACCAACAGCAGCACATACACAGCAGCACACACATATCGTGCATAGATTGGCACCACACAAAGAGCGCCAACCACAGCATTTAAACACACAACAGCAACACACACCAACTGTACACAGACCAGTACAACATAGACCAAGAGCACCACACACACAGCAACTGTGTGTTATAAATTCCAGCCAATCCAAATTTTATGCATCAAGATTTTATTAAGAAAAGAGATAAGCAAGCAGCGCTGGGTGCACTGGGGAGTCACCGCTCGACCAACAGCACACTATCTCAGTACAGAAGTCCTCTCTATTGAGTTCAGAGTTTCTATTTCCTCGGAATCTCCTCCTCTTTCACTTTTTCGTTTTTATGTGGCCTGTCTGTCTGTGCCTGCTCCGGTTGTCACTAGAGGTCGTCTGTCCTCTTTTGGGGGTCTTCAGGAGGAAGGCTCCTCTTTTTCTTCAGTGTCCTTTTTCTGACTTCTTTTTCAGAAACAATTTTAGTTATATTGTTCACAAAAGCAATTATAATTTGCACTATGGCTACAAAAATGGTTACAATTTATAATAGTTTGTAAAAGCAAATACATGGGACATAGTCATATATTGTTTAATCATCAGGTTCTGTAATACAGTCTTTTGTGGTCTCTAATGCCAATTTGCAATCTGTACACTAACGTGTGACAATGTGCCCTTTGGCATGAATGACACATTCCTGACGTGCATAGACTGGCACCACACAGACCAACAGCCAAAACACACAAAACAACACAGCTCAACCCTACACCAACCGTCACTGTGCAGACCAACAGCATCACACACACAGCAACACACACACTCACTATGTAAAGACTGGCACCACACAGACCAAAAGGGCCACCAACAGCAATACACACACACAGAGCAATGCACACAGACCATGTACAGACCAGCACAACACAGACCAACAGCACCACACACACAGCTACACATACACCAAACGTGCACACACCAGCACCACAAAGACCAAGAGCAGCATACACACAGCAGAACACACTAACACCAATACGCCAACCATGCACAGATTGGCACCATGTACACCAACATCATGACCAACAGTAGCACAAATACACACAGCAACACACAGAGACCGTGTACAGACCAGCACCACACAGACCAACACCAGACCACACACAGACCACATACACAGCCAACACACACAGAGCAACACACACAGAGCAACACACCAACCGTGCACAGACCAGCACAACACAGACCAACAGCACCACACACATAGCTACACACACAGCCATCCTGCACAGCCCGGAGCCACACAGATACACAGAACCACACACAGAGCAACACACATACAGCAACACACACCAACTGTGCACAGACTGGCACCACACAGACACACAGCACCACCAACAGCAACACTCCTCAGCCATGCACAAACCTGCACCACATGCACCAAAATCACCACCAACAGCGTTTATACACACAGCAACCGTGCACAGACCATCACGATACTAACCAAAATCACCACCAATGGCAGCGCAAACCAACCGTTTGCACGCCAGCACCATGCAGTACAACAGCACCACCAACAGCAACAGAGACACAGCAACACACACACACGCCCCCCAAGCACATCACCACGAACAGCAATACACACAGAGCAACAAACAGCCACTGTGCACAGGGAGGCATCACACAGACGAACAGCACTGCCAAGAGAAGTACACACGACAACACACCTCAAACGTGCACTCAGCGGCACCACCAGACCAACAGCACCACTAAGAGCAGCATACAACCCCCCAATAAACACCGGCTGTGCACAGACACACACCACAGAGACCAACAGCACTGCCATTAGCAGGCCACACACAGAGAAACACACACCAACAATGCACAGACCTGCACCAGAAAGACGAACATCACCACCAACAGCAGCAAACACACACACAGAGCAATGCATACCAACCTTGTACAGACCTGCACCACACAGACCAGCACTACACAGACCAATAGTACCACCAAGAGCAGCAGACACACAACAACACATACACACTGTGTACAGACCAGCACCACACAGACTACCAGCACCACCAACCGCATTAATAGACACACAGCAACACACAACTGTGCATAGATTGGCACAACAGAGATCATCAGCAACACATACAACACACACAGAGCTACTCACACACCAACTGTGCACAGACTGGCACCACACAGACCAACAGCACCACCAATAGCATTAATACACACACAGCAACACACAACAACCGTGCACAGACTGGTACCTTACACACCAACAGCATCTCCAACAGCAGCACACACACATCAACACACACACATACCATGCACAGATCGGCACCACACAGACAAACAGCACCAACCACAGCATTTATACACACACAGCAACACAGACCAGCACAACAAAGACCAACAATACCACACACAGAGCAACACATGCACAGTTACACACACAGCAACTGTGCACAGACCAGCACCACACAGACCAACAGCACCTCCACCAGCAGAACACACACATCAACACACACACACACACCATGCACAGCTTGGCACCACACAGTCCAAAAGCACCACCAACAGCATTTATACACATAGAGCAAGAGATACCAACCGTGCACAGACAAGTACTGCACAGACAAGTACCACACAAACCAATAGCACCAAAAACAGCATTAATACACACACAGCAACACACATACACCGTGCACAGACTGGCACCACACAGACCAACAGCACCACCAACAGCAGCACACACACATCAACACACACCATGCACAGATCAGCACCACACAGTCCCACAGCACCACCAACAGAATTCATACACAGCCACAAACATATAACGTGCATGTTCTTACACCACACAGTCCAACAGCACCACACTCACGGCAACAAACACACATAGCAGCACACACCAACTGTGCACAACCCGGCACCTCAGAGACAAACAGCACCAAACACAGCAGCGCACACCAACTGTGCACAAACCGGCACCTCAGAGACAAACAGCACCACACACAGCAGCGCACACACACAGAGCAGCACGGCACAGATCATGCACAGATCTGCACCACGCAGACCAACAGCACCACCAAGAGCATTTACACACACACAGCAGCACACACCAACCGTGCACACACTGGCACCACACAGACCAATAGCACCACCAAAAGCAGAACACACACTTAGCAACATACACACACCATGCACAGACCTGCCACTCACAGACCAACAGGATCACCACCAGAAATACACACACACAGAGCAACACACACGAACCACGCACACACTGGCACCACATCCACCAACAGCATTAATACACAGACAGAAACACACACCAACCGTGCACAGACCAGCACGACAAAGATCATCAGCAACATATACAACCACACACACACAGTTACACACTCACCAACCGTTCTCAGACAGGCACCACATGGACCAACAACAACACTGAGAGCATGAAGGCACACACAGCAACCATGAACAGACTGGTACCTTACATACCAACAGCAGCACAAAAAGTAGAACACACAGTAGCACACACACACACACCTTGCACATATCAGCACCACACAGAACAGCTCCACCAACAGCATTTATACACACACAGTAACACATACACACACAGGAACACACACCAACTGTGCACAGACTAGCACCTCCCGGACCAACTGCACCACCAACAGTATTAATACACACAGAGCAACACAATGCAACTGTGCACAGACCTGCCCCATACTGATCAACAGCACCACCAAAACCAGTACACACAACAGCAGAGACATGCAGTAACACACACCAACCATGTAGAGTCTGGCACCACATAGAGCATCATCACAAACAACAGCAGCAAACACAGTGCAACACATAGTGACCGTGCATAGACTGGCACCACAGAGACCAACAGCCACACAGCTCAACTGTATACCGATGTGCACCACACAGACTGACAGCATCACGAACACAGCAACACACACAAACTGTGCACAGAGTAGCACCACACAGACCAACCACATCATCAACAGCATTAATACACACACAGACACACACACCAACTGTGCAGAGACCGGCACCTCAGAGACAAACAGCACCACCAAAAGCAGCACACATAGAGCAGCATTGAGACACAGTAGCACACACCAACGCACACAACAGGACCTCCAAGAGCAATATACACAGAGTAACACACACCAACCGTGCACAGACCAGCACCACACAGACCAACAGCAACACACAGACACAGACACAGACACAGACACAACACACACACACACACACACACACACACACACACACAACACACAGAGTGTACAGACTGGCACACGGAGACCAACACCAACAACACACACAGAGCAATGCACACCCACAGCAACACACACAAATGCATACAACACATACTACAAAGTACACATACACACTGAGGACACACACACACCCCATGCACATACTGACACTGAAATAGCACACACATCCCAACACCATACACCAACAAATACATTACCAACGCACACAGCAACACAAACCTCCCACCCCAAACCCTGCACTCACCAACACACATCCCCCAACACCACACACCATGTGCACAGACCAACACACACCACTCACAGATCTGCACTGCACACACCCCCATGACTCCTACACTGCACACATACACAGTATGCACACTGACACCACATAGTACAAAGAAACTCAGAGACACCCAGGTCAGAACATGTGCATTCACACACAGCTGTGCACACTCACACACATACACACACATGCACAGGTGTGTTCACACAGCCCTGCATATATTTAAACACAGTCTGAACAGCAGCACATGGTAACAGATACGCTGCTACCTATCCAGTTGCTCCTAGTCATAACTATAGCCACATATATCAGCCTACACAGCAGTGGACAGGGACACAACCAGGACCTCAGTCATACATGCAATAGTGTGTGCACACATGCTGATCTACATGTACATCCAACTGTATGCACACACTGCACTCACACCTGAGGCACACGCATGTGCAAAAAATCATTTACACCTGCACACACCTACCTCAAATCCCTACACCCCCCCCACCCCCCCTCCCCTTACTTCAGCTGCACATAAACACCCATGCACAGGCACATCTTGAACACAGGTCATGGGATTTTGGATTGACTGAAGATGGAGGCAGCTCTGCTGTTCAGGCAAGGTCACCCAGTGTGGAGAATATTGTGGAAGAATGGTTGAAGAACAGGGGACATGTTGATTTGCGGCAGCCTTCAGATGTGGAATTAGCTAAATTTGGGACTCAGCCTAATCCTGAGGCTGACAAGGCCACCGTGCCCTTGTAAGTGATCGTTAGAAAAACAACAAAACATTGTAATAGGTAAAGAATGACTAAAATGCTTGCTCTGACCGCAGGAATGAAAACTTAGGAGGAGTTGGTGGTGATATGAGTGACCAATGGTGAGCTTCCCTTTTGCACTATGTATGAGCTAATTAACAACAATATAAATGTAGCCTTCTGATCTTAATAAACGGAGACTGATTGATCATTATAGAATGGTGTCTGTCTCCCGCTGTTCTCCGACAAATGGTGACCCCGACGTCATGATCGCAAGGACCACGGTCAGAAAGGACAGAACAGCGGAGGGTTCAGGTCCTTTTGCAGCGAGGACGGCTAAAGAGCAGGCAAATTGTCTGCGCTCCGAGCCCTGGGTGTCCGCATAGGCGAGCCTGGCTGATACGTTCTGCCGAGACCTTGGAGAGCTGCAACAGTGCTGATGTATTAGGTATGGAGAGGCAAGCAGCATATGATTTATTTAAGCAGCAAAGACGGTGATAAGCAGACGCTGAAATCTGCCGCACCCCAAGCGACCTCATCGGAGGGTCTTGGCCGATACGTGCTGCCGAACCTTGCAAGGCTGCAACAGCGCTGACGCGTCGGCAACAGTAAGTCAGCGGGGCCGGAGCGGCGCGGGGCCAGTGGGACCGGAGCACGCGGCAGCGCGGGTAGGCGCGCGGACAGGCACGGGCCGAGGCGCGGAGCGAGCGGGGCCGGACTGCGCAGCTGGGAACATACGCAGTGGAACAGACAGAGTGCGAACGCGGAGCGGGGCCGGAAACGGCGCCACAGCCGCGGGAGCAGCACGGAGAGCGACAACAGTCATTCATGCACCACAGAGCGGCACCGAGAGGCAAAAAACTAGCGGCAACGACAACAGCGACAACTACGGTGACAACAACGGCCTTCACAGAGCTAGGGATAGTGCAGGGCGAGCCGCAGAGGTCACAAAAAGCGGCGCGGCACAGACATAGATGGAAAGGAAGCATGGTTAGAACAGAGTTACTCAGAGCGTTACCTAGTAACAGTTAAAAAGAGAAAAAAAATACCTCAATTTAAAGAAAATGTATCCAAAACAAAGAAACAGAATTTTGGCTAGCTTCTGAGCACCAAGTGATAGCTCAGATTGTAGTGAAAGCAGAAACACAAATGCTGGAAATTTTTCAATATTTCATTACCCTTGGAAAAAATAATATTTTGATTTCAAAATAATAATTTTAGGGCAAGGTTTTTGTCTGTATTTTCACAGAGAGAAGACCAAAGTGGCCTCAGAAAAACATGAGACCATGCCAGACCCAGAGAGAGACAGACACTGACACTGAGAACAAGAAAGCAGGCACGTGAACCTGGACGAGTCAGGATTGTGAACATCCTTTCAATCAACAAAAACAAGGACTTGGGGTTTCTTTTGAAATTTGATTGTTGGACTCCGTTGTAGTGATTTCCATAGGGAGTCAAGCTTTGAAGTTGGGATTTAACAAAACGTTGTTATTGTGTTTTATTTTATCATCAATTGCCTTGGACAATGTGACAAGTTTGTTTGTGATTTGACATAAGGAAAGTGTTTGAGAAATTCTGATCCGTACAGCAAGTTTAAATGTCTTTTTGATACACTCAAAGCCAGGAAAAAATAAGTTTTAACATCTTTAATGAATTTGTCAGTAAACACCTTTCTGCATCTCTTTTCAGAGTTCTTAAACTTCAAAAAATTAGAGATTCTCGATTCAGTGAGAGTGAATGTTTTTCAAAAATTCAGTTTTTCAAAAATCAGTTTTTAGAATTTAGTTTGTTAGAATTCAGTTTTCAAAATTCAATCTGTCAGAAATCAATTTTTCAGAATTTGTTTTTTCAAGATTTAGTTTCTCAGAATTCAGCTTTTACAAAATTTGACTTTTCAAGAGTCAGTTTTTCAGAACTCAGTTTCTCAGAATTTGAGTTTTCAAAACTCGGTTTCTCAAAATTTGGTTTTTCAAAATCAAATTTTTCAAAATTCAAGATTTCTCAAAAATAAAAAACAATACATACAATAACTGTCAATTTTAACGAAAACGGGAAATGTGGAGAATATTGTGGAAGAATGGTTGAAGAACAGGGGACATGTTGATTTGTGGCAGCCTTCAGATGTGGAATTAGCTAAATTTGGGACTCAGCCTAATCCTGAGGCTGACAAGGCCACCGTGCCCTTGTAAGTGATCGTTAGAAAAACAACAAAACATTGTAATAGGTAAAGAATGACTAAAATGCTTGCTCTGACCGCAGGAATGAAAACTTAGGAGGAGTTGGTGGTGATATGAGTGACCAATGGTGAGCTTCCCTTTTGCACTATGTATGAGCTAATTAACAACAATATAAATGTAGCCTTCTGATCTTAATAAACGGAGACTGATTGATCATTATAGAATGGTGTCTGTCTCCCGCTGTTCTCAGACAACCCAGAGCCAGGGGCCCAAGACGGTCTCCATGTGGCTTTTGTGAATATCCAAGAATAGAAACTGCACACCTTCCTGGGCAACTTGGGCCAGGGAAAAGTATTTCCTGACATGCAGAGGGACCCTCCTGCATTCTAGTTTGTGCCCATGGCCTCTGGTCCTGCCCCTGCGCACTGCTGGGAAGAGCCAGTGTCTGTCCTCTATACTTCTCAGGTATTTATATACATGGATGAGATCCCCCTGAGGTTTTTCTGCTCTGGGAGGCACGGTCCCAGGTCTCATACCTTATCCTTATATAAAAGATGCTCCAGCCATTCCTCTTTGGGGCCTTTCACTGGACTCCCTCCAGCATGTCCATGTATCCAGGACTTGCTCTTGGGAGCTCTGCACAGGACACAGCACTCCAGGGGCGGCCTCACAGGCACTTCTGTGACCTCCTATGACCTGCTGACAATACCCCCAATGCAGCCAAGGATGTCATTCACCTCCTTTGCCCTGAGGAGACAGTAAGCTCATGGTCAATGTGGTGCCTCCCTCATATCCCTCTGCAAAGCTGCTTTCCAGCAGGGTGGCCCCCAGCATGTCGAAGTGCAGGGGCTGTTCCTTTCTAGGGATATGCTCTCTGGTTGAGTCTCAAGTCATTTCTGAAGGCCCAGTTCTCCAGCCTATCCAGGTTCCTCTGGATGAACACATGACCTTCTGGTTTTTCAGCCACTCCTCCCAGTTTGCTGTCACCTATCAGCTGCACAGTTGCTGATACTGCCCTGTCATGCCGTCCAGGTGGGATAAGGATGTTAAACTGGTCAGGTCCCAGCACCAATGCCTGGGGACAAAAGTGACTGGCTTCCCACAAGACTGTGTGCTTGCTGATGTCCATCCCTGGATCCAGTTATCTGGTCTCAACTTCTGTTTATCAAGCCTGTAGGCCAACAGCTTCCCTAGGAGAAGCACATGAGCCTGACGATTCCAAGCAGTGCAGGTGAACACTGTCCCCCACTGTTCATGTCTGCCAGCTGCTCACTCAATCACAGAAGGTGGTCCAGTGGCCAAGCAGGACCTGCCCTGAGAGAAGCCAAACTGACCCCTCAGGTCAGGTGCCCAATGATGGTTACCAGAACTTACTGCTCTGTCATCTTCTCAGGATGAAGGTGAGGCAAACTGGCCTCAAGTCCACCTTCACACCCTTCCAGAAACTAGCAATGCTGCATACACAGTTGCACACAGAGCAGTACACACACAGAGGTGTACATGCAGCACACAGCCCACATGTAAATACACATACACACACACACACACACACACACACACACACACACACACACACACACAGAGCTGCCACAAGGCTGTGTGTGTTCTTACCATCAATGCAAACGCTCTGCAGCAGACCACAGGCATATCTAGCACAAGCTGACACAACAGCTGCAGCAGTGAACACAGTCACATACACAGTAATGTACAAGAGCAGGCATTCATTTGCAGGGGCAGATGTGCACGTGCAAGGGCAGGTGTGCCCGTGCAAGGACAGATGTGCATTTGCAAGGACAAGCGTCCCCACGCAAAGACTTCCGCGGGGCAGAGGGGGGGCGCGGCACGAGCCGTCGCGCGAGCGGACGGGGCTGCAGGTGAGCGAGGGGCGGGGCCGCTCCTGCGCCTTTAAGGCGCTGCTCAGGTGGCGGGCCTTGACGTCACTGTGTGTCTACGTCACGGGGCGGGGCCGCAAGGTACACGAGGCCGGGGCCGGGGGCCGGAACCGGGATCTCTCCGGTCTCCTCCCGCCGATGGACCCGGCCCGGCGCGGCAGCGCCGACCGGGGCTCCGCTGTCGGCGCAGGGTCCCGACCCGGCCCCCCGCGCGGCCCCGGGAGCGCAGGTCGGCTACCATCCGACTCTGGGGCTTCGGCGGCACCTTTCCTCGGTGGCGGCGTCCCGGGCGGCCGTAGGAGCTCCCGAGGGGACGCGCACGGCTTTGGGCACAACTGCCCACGGCGCACAGGAATCGAGGAGTGGCCCCCGGCCCGGACGCCGCCCGAGGGTCTCCCACTGCCGGCCCTGCTGTCCCCCGGCCCGGCCGGCCCCTCGTTCCCGGCAGCGCCCAGCCGGGCCGCCTTCCCTGTGCCGGTCCCGTCGGAGCAGCTGGAGATGCTGCCCAAAGCAGAGTCCAGTGACCATATCGCGGCCTGGACGGGCCCCGCTGTGCCCCGTGCCCCCACGCTGCCCAAGGCCGTGTCCAGCGAGTTCCTCGCAGGCGGGTGGGCGGGCCTGACCTCCCGAGCGGAGTCGGGCGAGCTGCCCATCCTCGCCCGGCCCCTCGGCCGTCTCGGTCCAGGCAACGTCTGCGATCCGCTGCCGGACTGCCCGGGACGGGCCCCGGAGGACGGAGCGTTCCGGTGAGTGGGGCCGCGGGGCGCTCGTGGGGGCGGGGCTCGCAGTACCGTGGGAGCAGCACCCACTTGTGCCCCTTCTTTCCTCTGTGGCGGGTTCAGCAGGATTGGGGTGAGGGGCTGCAGACAAGCTCGTGGCGGGGAGTATGCCTGGTGTCCATTGTTCGTGCGGGATATCGTGATAGAGACACCGACTGTGGAGTGAGTGCCACCTGCCCCTGCTGTCCCGGAGTACTGGGGCTAGCGTGGCGCTGCTCTCCTTCCCTATTGAAATGTCTCCTCTGTGACTGAGGCTCCTGTCACTACCAAAAGAGCCTGCGGGCCCTTTGCTGGTGCACGTTGCGCAATGGCATTAATATGTTGTGACGGATGTGGCTTTGCGTTGGTGAAGGACACCGCTGCGGGGATGCAGCACTGCTGTCACATGTGCTGCCCTGGCCTTTGTGGCTGGCAGGGGCTGGGAACTGAGGTCCGTGTCCTTCTCCCTAGGAGCCTGAGCCTTCCTGGGGAAGGGGGGAAAACGGCTTTCCAGAGACACCCTGTCTTGCAGCCTGCCTGTGTCAGCTGGTGGCAATGAAGACGAGGGCACTTTGTGCTGATTTCTAGAATTTCAGGTGCAGATTCTAGGGGATCTTGGCGGCAAGGACCTGTCTCCTTCATATTGGAGTTAAGGACCTGGTGAATATGCCATGACTAAGCCTCATGTCTTGGTAGCCTTGGCTACTTCTGTTGCCAGCAAAAAGCTTCCTTTGTGGCTCTGGGGCTGAACAGGGTTACAAGGAACCACTCTGAGCCCTCATGTTAGCCTGTTCTTCCTTTGTCCTCCCAAGCATCACAGTGGTCACCTGGAACGTAGGTACAGCAATGCCCCCAAATGATGTGACGTCCCTGCTGCACCTCAACACAGGCGAGACAAATGATGTGGACATGATTGCCATTGGGTAAGAAGATGAGGTGTGGCTCCCCCTTTTCCTTCCCCTCCCCCCTCTGGCAAATCCCCTTTTCAGGGAACCCCCAAAGCCCTGGGGGACAAGGAATGGAAGAGCTGCAGCCCCAGCCTCCCTTGGGACATGGGGAGCAGGGAGGGGTTTGCATCACAAATTACAGCATGTCAGAAAAGGTGATGGAGAACCAGCTCCTGGTAAAATGGCAGTGCTGAGAGGAACTGAAATCCTTCATCAAGCCTGAGGCAGGCTGTGCTGGGCCAAGCCTGCTCTTGCTGTGAGCCATGGCAGTCCTTGGGTCAGGTCTGTTAAGGCATTTGACTCACCTGGTCAAGTCCTCTGAGAACCTCCTCTCTGCTTTTGCATGTGGTATGCAGGCCTCAAGGGCATAGATCTGCTGTTCTACCGAGGCTGGATTGGCTCTATGTCCCTGATACACAGACCTGCTGGCAGGGCAGTGCCCCAGCACTGTAGTGAAGCTGGTGAGGTGAGGGTGGCTGTCCCTTGAGGACTACAGTGGTGTGTGAATTCCTGCTAAGGTCAAGGATGTGCAGTCTTTGAACAGGGAGCAGGAAGCAGCCTCTGCCTTATAGGTATGAGGTGGAAGGGCTAGATCTGCCTCCAGGACTGCCCCTGAGCTTACAGCTGTGGGGGCATAGTGGTGTAAAGACTGATGTTGCTGGAGCTATGATGCTGTGTTAGAGCCAGCCTCTCAGTCCCCTCAGCCTTGCAGGCCAGTGGATAGGGTCTGTATGGGTGGCAGAGGGTCAACCTGAGCTGGAATGATGGGGAGAAGGATGCAGCTGATAGCAAGGGACCTGCTGGAACCATGTTCCAGCAAGGGCAGAGTGTCCTGCTACTCGTCACTTCCTGGCATCTCTGCCTGGCTGTGTTCTTCCTCTGACCTGTGTCTTTGTGCTCTAAGCACTCAATATTTTTGGGCAAAACATTTCCTGATTGCACTATTCTCTGTGGACATTTTTCCCCCTCTTCATTAATTGCCGAGCTGGGAGGAGCACTATTAGCTTTCTGGTTGCTGCGACTCTGAGCTATGCAGATCGAATACGTCTGGACACTTCATGCTGTTGGGACGTGACTTCTCTGTAGAGACTGAAAGGCCCTGTAAGCACACCAGGATGGGCTTTAGGCTTTTGCTCAACCCTGTGCAGCTTAACTGCTTCTGCTTTAGAAAGGGTTAAGGCCTCCTTGGATTCAGGGCCACTTGTGCCTCCTGCCAGCACACAGCCCAGAATCACTGGAGCAACGACATGGCTGGTTTGTGCTCTAAAACCAGTGTCTTCCCTTGAACTGCCCTTCCCACCCTGTCCTGCTGCCCAGCATTGTGCTTTGGCACCTCTCCCAAGTTCTCACTAACTGGGACACAGATGCTTTCCTGGTGTGGCTGAAGGACCTGTACATTTCCTTTCAGGCTGCAGGAAGTAAACTCCAAGATAAACAAGCGCTTGAAGGATGCCCTCTTCACAGATCAGTGGAGTGAACTCTTCATGGATGTGCTGAGCCCCTTCCACTTCATCCTGGTAAGGAGTCCTGAAGGAGTTGGCAGCTGGTGTTCTCTCTGCCTGCCAGGCAGGTGGGTCACAGGGAAAGAGAGCTGGACTGCAGAGGTACGGTGGGAGAGCTGGCTGGAGGGACAGTCTGCAGCCATCCAAGCAGCAGGGACCACTGCTGCATCTCACCCAGCAAGTTGTTTGGCTTGTGCCACCCAGCTGCCCTTCCTGCGCTTATGCTTCCCCTCTGGTGCTTTGGGATGACTTTGTTGCCCCCTGCATTGAACCAGGGTGAGGAGGTGAATGTGGGAACCGGCCCGTGCTTCTGGCAACAGCCTGTGAGACTCAGGGCAGGCTCAGTTCCCCAGACAGGTTCAGCTCCCCAACACATTTGCCTCAGAGCATATATAAGCCCAGCATCAGTGAGGCTCAGGTTTGGCTGTCAGTGCTCAGGAGGGTATGCACAAATCTCTGAACCAAATGTGCTGTTAGTCACCTGTGGGATGGGGGCACACAAAGGGTGGAGGTGCTGCCCTGTGGCCTGGAGTGGGGGAAGCTGTCCCCCGTCCCCAGGCTCTCTACCATCCTACTCCAGTCCTTGTTCCCATTCCAGGTCAGCACAGTGCGGATGCAAGGTGTGATCCTTCTGGTGTTTGCCAAGTACTACCACCTGCCCTTCCTGCAGGACATCCAGACCGACTGCACCAGAACAGGGTTGGGGGGATACTGGGTGAGTGTGGCCCTGGGGGGAGATTGCAAGGGGCTGACTTCCCAAGGAGTCATGGGATCCTCTTGGTGCAGGGCAACAAGGGTGGGGTGAGCATTCGCCTCTCCATCTTCGGCCACATGGTTTGCTTCCTGAACTGCCACCTGCCAGCACACCTGGAGAAGGCGGAGCAGCGCAAGGAGGACTTTGCCACCATACTACACATGCAGCAGTTTGAGGGGCCCGTGGCCAACGGCATCCTGGACCATGAGTGCGTACCCCACCACTTTGCTCCCAAGTCTGGGCTCTAGTGCCAGTCATAGTCCTTGACCACCTCCATATAGGGTGTGGGGTCTGTCCCCTGCCATCCCAGCACAGCTTGGAGATCAGGTCTTGCCTGCAGAGCTGGCCCAGCACGGACTCAGCATGGTAGGGTAGGTGTTTAGAGGGTCTTGGTCTCACCACATTCAGGGCTGGTACAGCCCCTGCCTTACTAGCACTGTTGGGGTTTGGGACTAGTCAGGCAGAGGGTCCAGCTCTGCCCCAGGGCCCTGGCTGTGCAATCTGAATCCAGTGGGTGCCTCACTGTGGAAATTTCTACCCTTGGTTTCAGCTTGAGGAAGTTGGCCCATTTGATTAATGGTACTTGGTCCTACCTGCAGAATCCTGGCAGCTGGCCAGACTGCTGGCTGAGACTGACCTGTGCTAGTGTTCCCAAGAGCATCTGTGCTGTGGGCTAAGGCTGGGGACATCTTAGCCCTGCTGTCCCCTGGCTCTGGTAGCCTCAGCCCTTTCAACCTGTCTCCCTTGCTACCGTCCACAGCCTCGTGTTCTGGTTTGGGGACCTCAATTTCCGCATCGAGAGCCTGGACATCTGCTTTGTGAAGTATGCCATTGATAGCAATGTCCTGAGCCAGCTCTGGGAGAAGGATCAGGTGAGGGATGAGCATGCTGCCAGCCTAAACTGGACCCCAAGCAGTGATTGACTCTCCCCAAAATTGCCCATGCAGCTGTGGGACACAGGGCATGTCCTCTTGCAACCTGTAGGACATGAAGGACATGTCTCTGGGGGCACAAGGGACAGCAGAGGCCCAGTCAGTCTGGATGGAGCTGGGTACAGTTCCCTCATCAGTGTGTAGAAGAGCTGAGGCATTGAGTCTACAGACTAGCTGCTGGCTTAGATGGACAAACCCTGAGAGCTGTGGGAACTGGAAGGGAATGGGATGTCACAGTGTGCGAGGGTGGAGATCTTGGTGGAGTTTGTGGAGGGGTCTGCTGTGCTCTTTGACATACTCTCTTCCCTGCAGCTGAACATTGCCAAAAGCACATGGCCCGTTCTCAGAGGCTTTCAGGAGGGACCCCTGAACTTCCCACCCACTTTCAAGTTTGATGTGGGCACCAACAAGTATGACAGCAGGTAGGAGAGCTGGGCATGAGGTGGGGCTGAGAGATACAGAAGCCATAGGGCTCTGAGCGGTGGCTGGTGTGGATGGATGGGGAGAGCAGCCATGCTGGGGGAGGCACAGACTGGACTGGGATGTGACGGCAGTGCTAGTGACAGCACAGGGCTGTCCCTGCAGCTGTGCAGTGCCAAGATGAGCCATGTCCCGTGCCCAAACATGTTGTAGTACTGGGGAAGGCAGTTTGGGTCAGAGCCCACTGCCCCTGCCAGGCAAGAGATGCCCCTCTGTGCCCTGCAGTGCCAAGAAGCGAAAACCTGCCTGGACTGACCGCATCCTGTGGAAGATAAAATCTCCCAGCAA
This sequence comes from Sitta carolinensis, assembly GCA_032173965.1. Taxonomy (NCBI): domain Eukaryota; kingdom Metazoa; phylum Chordata; class Aves; order Passeriformes; family Sittidae; genus Sitta; species Sitta carolinensis. The sequence goes on along the minus strand of CM063296.1, from coordinate 13,894,708 downwards.
GGCGTTGGGCACAGGTGGGCACCGGCCCAGCCAGGGCTTGCTGTCAGTGAGCCAGCTGTGCTACTGCAGTCACATGGAATACACTGTCAGTGACCACAAGCCAGTAGCTGCCATGTTTGCTGTGCAGGTGAGCACTGTCCAGGGCTGCTGGGAACACAGGCAGGAGCTGCAGGGGTGGAATGCTCAGCCTTGTGTGTGGGGGGCTTACTTCTGTTTGGCAAGCTCAGCTGCCTTGCCCCTTACTGGGGGCTGCTATGGGTATATGCATGGGGTCCCTGGGCAGCCATGCCCTTGGTCACCATGAACCTGTCTCTGACAGTTTGCTTCCAAAGTGGACAAGCCCCTGGTTGAGATTTATGTGGCTGACGAGTGGAGCAGGCCTGAGCAAGCAGTTGTCAGGTACAAGATGGCTGCTGGCTTCCACCGGAGCTCCTGGGACTGGATAGGACTCTACCGGGTAGGGGCTTGGGGGCTGCTGGGGCTGGAGGGAGTGGGGAGCGCTGCACAGCACTGCGGGGTCCCTTCTGAGCTACCCCCCACCAGCGAACATGGTGAGGGCATGGAGCTGTGCCCTCCCCCTGCCATCATGATGCATTCCTACTTCAGGAGGCTCAGGTCCAGTTCTCTCTTCCTCCTGCTCTGTGGGCCCCACAGGGCCCCGGGGCACATCTGGGGGCAGTGCAAGGCAGCTTTGGGTCACCCTGTGTGAGCAACAGGAGACTGAAGACTGATGATGCTGAGTGGGGCTCACATCGTCCCACTCACTTGTTTTCTCCTACATATTGTGCATAGGTGGGCTTTCGGCACCCTAAAGACTATGTGTCCTATGTCTGGGCCAGGAGTGATGATGGGGAACGCTGCCTGGAGAAACAGCTGTGTGCACAGGTGAGGTGGTGCCAGACCTGATGTCTTGTTAGTGCTTCTGCCCCTCAGTGGGGGGACAATGGCCCCTTTGTGCCCCTGGATGGCAGAGGCATGCAACTTGTTACTGCTTTTAGCTGAGCCTGGGGCAGGCTTATGGTGTTGGCAGCAGATATTTGTGCTTTTGGCTGGGGTTGGAGGTGGGAAGAGGGGGACACCCCTGGGCCAACCCCGGTGCTCATCAGGTATCTGGGCTGCAGGTGATGTTCTCTGAGGAAGCATTGCCCAAGGGGAATGGCGAGTACATCCTTGGATACTACAGCAACACCTCCAGTAGCATTGCTGGTGTGACTGAGCCCTTCCAGGTGAGCACAGCCAAGAGGTGGGGGGGAATGGGTATGGGGGGGGGCGTTCCTCTGGATGGCAGAGGCCAGTTATTGTGGTATCCAACAGTCCCCTGTGAAGGTCAGCTAGCAGTGCTGATGCAGGGGTGCAGATTTCCCTACCCAGGTCAGAGGAGGGCAGCAGCTCTACAGACAGCTCAGGCAGCAGTTCAGAAGAGGATGACAGTACCCTTGTCCTCCTGGCTCCCAAATCCCGTAGTCCCAGCCCGGGCAAGATGAAACGTCACCGGAGCCGAAGCCCCAGCCTGGCCAAGTTCCAGGGCCTCATCCTGCGGCCATCAAGCCGGGACAGGGGTACAAGCCGTAGTCCCTCACCCCAGAGCCGTCGCAGTCTCCCGAGAAATATCCCCACCATCCACCTGCCCCAGGAGGAGCTGGGGCCACATGGAGTCAAAAGCAAGGAGTTGGGACAAGCAGCCGAGAGCCCAGAGGGCAGCTTGTTCTACCAGACTGTGCAGGAGCAAGGTGGCCTCCAGCATGTCTCTGCTGACAGCTCCCTGGCCAGGGCTGATCCCCGGAACCTGGGTTTGCTGCCTGCACTGCGCCTGGAGATGATTGACCAGGCCCTGGGCCAGCGACGGCAGAACACAGACCAGGGCTATTATCCCTGCCGGAGAATGAGCCCCACCAGCCCCCCAGGCTGTGGCTCCTCCCCAAAGGAGGGGCACAGCCCCCAGGAACTGGACAGACATAGCTGTGCCATGGGCCGCTGATTCAGTGGCTCCCTTCCTTCTCCCCATAGCGCGCTTGCTGTGTGCTGTCCTCTGCCACTTCCCTGCTGAGACACTCCCTCCCTTATTTATTGCAATGACTCCTCACCCCTGTTGTGTACCTGGCAGGTAGAGCCCCCCTTCGCTGCCCCCAGCCCATATTCCTGCCCTGGGCACAGCTGCGAGATGACAACATGGAGGGGGGCTGTGTGAGCAAAGCTGGTCTAATGAGGTTTGGGGAACCCGTCATGCACTTCCAAGTGCAGGACTCTTCTCCCATGGGAGGAGTGCTGGCCTCACACCTGAGGTGACACAAGAGGCCAGAGCAGGGCTCTGGCAGGAATGGTGATGGGCACAGAGCAAGGACCACCACAGGGTACCCTGGAGATCAAAGCTTGCTCCTTCCCTGCTCTACCACTGTGCCTCAGCCTGAACACAGTGCAAGTGACAAAATAAATGATCCTGCCCATCCCAGCTGCACTGTGCTCACTGCTGGGGGCAGGATCAGTCCCAGGGTGGGGGTCACAGCATCAAGGGGACAGCAGGCTCAATGCTTGCTCCATACACCATGCTCTAAACACTCTTTATTTCTCCTGCTGCACGCAAGTACTGATCCTGGCCCTCCTACGCCGCCTGGGCAAGAGGATCAGGATCATACCTTGCTGCTCAGGAACCCTAGTAGAAGAGTCATCAATCTAAGGGTGGGCCACCCTACCATCCCTCCTGCCCCAGAGCACACCAGGGAAGAAGGACAATGAGTTTGCCCTTTCCTGAACCCTATTTCTTTCCCCTTGCTTTTGATACTCATGGATGGCAGCCACAGCTCCTTGAGAGACTGCTCAGTCTCTCTGCCTGCTCTGGCTGTGGTCCCCAGTGCCATGCTGTCATGCCAACAGCCATGCTCAGTGCCGTCCTTTGACTTGAGGACCAGACTCAAAGCAGCTCCAGGCTGCAGCTGCTGCACAGTACATCTTCCTTCCTTTCCAAGGCAGTGCTGCTTGGGTGTCATTGAAGCACTGTGTGGGGCCAAGCACCTGGTGTCTGCTCTACGACCAGATGCTGGCACTGCTCACAGAGGGTGCCTCCCCTGACCTGTGTCTTCCAGTGTGGACGCTTGGCCTTGGAGCTCACATGCGGAGGGCCCCAGCGTCTTAGAATCTTTTTGAGCTGCCGTGCAGGTACACGCACAGCCCTGGTCACTGCAGTACAGCTGCTGGGGAAGCAAAGCTGTGACATCACTGTAACCCTGCAGCACCAACATCCACTCTTCCTGCCCTGCAGCCTTGTTGTGGGATGGCAGAGCAGAGAACACTTGTGCTACTGGTTTCCTGCCCCACCCAGGCCCTGCCTCTTGACCTCCACACTTACCTGTGCTGTGACTCCCTGCCTGGGCTGCAGGCAGCAGGCAGGTCCATAACAAAGCAGTCCATGGCAATGTGGTCAGCCAGTACAGCCACGTCCATGTCACTGCAGTCCCTTGTCCTGTGGAGGCACCGTGCCAGTCTGCAGGCACAGCAGGACCCATATCAGCAGGTGCTGGCCAGGGCCGGCATCCCACCTCCTCCGATCCCCAACTGTATGCACACAGTGCCCTTTTCCTCCTGGCCTCACACCTGCGTGTGCAGTTGCAATGGAGGAGTGTCCGGCTGTCCACGTTGTGCAGCTGGTACCTCACCTCGTGGGGTGCAATCCGGTGCTCACACTTACCCAGATGCTTGCTGCACCTGCAACCCCTGCCTGGGCCTGAGGAGAGGGGGGAGGTAAAGGGGCACCCCCAGCACATGACCTCACCAGCCCAAGGCCTTGGGCCACCCCAGCTGTGGTGTGCATATGCTACCCACAGTACCAGCTCACCCTGCTGCCTGTGCGCCTTCACAGCTGGCATGGGGGTGGCTCCACACTGCACTGTAGCTGGGCTGGGTCCAATGGTGCCATACCAAGGGCGTGCTGAGATTCCAACTCCTTGCTCTGCTCCAACCAGATCCTGTCCTGACACTGTCAATGCTGTTGCAGGGCTAGGCTCTAGTCCCCACTGCATTGCTGGGTGCCTGGTTGTCAGCTCAGGCTTGTCCCAGGCTGACACAGGGGTACCTGGGCCCTGCACCTGCCGGGGTGTCTTAGGTCTCCGTGCCTGGTGGCGCCCAGGCTTTGCCCTCAGATCCTGTTGAAGCCACTTACGCCCTGTTCTAGAGAAATTCCTTCCCTTGCCCGGGGGCTGCACAGTGGGGCTGTCCCTCTCCTCCACTGGAAGGCTGGGGGTGGTACTGATTCTGCTGCACCATCCTGGCCAGAGGCACTACACCATAACGCTCACACCTAGAGAGACCACGAGCTGTGACGTCCTGCACACCAACCAAGCCGTGCCACGCTGAAGGCCAGGGCACTTCGGGAACTCACCCACCCCACCAGTGCCACTGGACGCACTCCTCGCTCTCTTCCAGCACAAAGCATGGCACCTCCAACAGGTTGAAGAATGTGACGCCGATGATGTTGGAGACGGTGTCGTTGATGGCGAGCAGGCACCGCCGGAACCTGCGAGCAGGGACCCGTGAGGAGGGCGGGCTTCCCAGGCCCCCGTTTCCTCAAGCTCCCGGTCCCGGGCTCACCTGGCATCGCAATCGCAGTGGGACACGGTGTGCAGGCGATAGTTGCGGATGCCGTAGTTGAACTGTAGCGCCGTTATCTGCGCCCAGCACTGGTCGTGCTCCCGACAGCACCGGTCGGGGCCGCGGAATACCCCTGCGGAGGCGCCGGTGAGCGCGGGCCCGCGGAGGGAGACCGAGTGCTCCCGCCGCCCCCGCCACTCCGTACCCAGCTCGCTCCAGTTCCCCGCCGAGTCTCCCGCGCCGCACCACAGCGTTCCTGGCAGCGTCCAGCCCCGGCGACGGCGGCGTTGCGGTCCCGGCGGCACGGGGTCGGTGCAGGTAGCGCGGCGCCGCCACAGCGTGGCCAGGGCCCGGCGCAGCGCGGCGCCGGGCGCGGCGGGCGGGCGGTGTGCGCAGGCGGTACGGAAGGCGTGGACGAGGCGCGGATCGCGGCGGGCCCAGCAGGTTTGGAGGCGGCCGGGGGCGGTCCAGACGCTCTCAACCAGCGCGGGGCCGGCGCCGGTGCTCAGGAACGCCACGTACCGCGCGCCGTCCGCATCCACCGCCTCCCGCGCGCACACAGCCCCGCCGAGCCAAGCGCATGCGCAGAGCGCCGCGCAGACCAGAACCGCGCGTACCCACATCCCGCGCGCCACCCCGCCTCCCCGCGCCCGGCTTTAATGCGGAGCCCGCCGGCGCGCTCGGCGCTGATTGGTCCGCGCCGCGCAGGCCCCGCCCCGCCGAGCGGCGGGGCGCAGCCGGGGTCCCCTACCCTGCCGTGGCCTCCTGGCGGCTGCCCCCCCATCGAGCACGCTCTCCATTTCCGGGCACCCCCCATCCTGCGCGCCCCACCCCACGCGCTCTCTCCCTGGGCACTCATGAGTGTGCTCTCACGTGCAGGACTCTGGATACAGGTGTGCGTGCGGGTGTGCACAGGTGCCTGCACACTCACCTTGAGCACACGTGTGTGAGTGTATGCCCATGTGTCGTGCATGCCCAACTACGTGTGTGCCCTGCACAGGCACAAGTGTCCACTGTGTGCAGTTAGGACACAGAGCACTGTCCTGTCCAGACCCTGCAGAAGCTGCCCATGGCTCAGGACCACATCTGTTCGAGAGCTGAGGATTCCTGAGGATGGAGCCACCACAGACCCCCAGGGTAACTCCTACTACTGCTTGAACAGTACACAGTACAAAAGTGTTTCTAGATATTCAAAGGAACCTCCCATGTTTGTGATTATTGCATTTTCCTCCAGTGGACATCACTGGGAAGAGATGAACTCTTGTCTCTGTACCCTCCCTTCCTGTGTATTAACAGGATCCCTTAAAATTACTCTGCTCCAGCCTCAGCTGACCCCGCTCCTGCAGCCCCTCCACACATTACAGGTGCTCCAGTCACTCCACCACCATCATGGCTCTTTGCTGGACTCACTCCAGCATGTCTGTGCCTTGTCCAGGTGATCCTATCCGGAGCAACACAGCCTCCCTTTGGTGCTCCCTGCCCAGCTTTGCCTGGTGCACTTGGGCTGCTTCCATGAGGACACATCCCAGGCTCCTGCTTAGCTGGTGCCCAGCAGGATCCCAAGGTCCACTCCTGCAGAGCTGCTTTTCAGCTGGTGGCCCAAATTATACTGGTACAATATCCTCCTGGGAATTGGGATCTCTCTACCCTGGAAATACCCAAGGAGGGTAGCTGGGCTGTGAGGCAGAGTTCACCCGCACAAGTATCCCAGGGCCCCAGTGCCCCAGGGAAGCATTGCTTAGGGTGGCCAGTGGGTCTGGGAATCCTGCTGCATTACTGCTGCATCCCAAAAGGATGCTGGCCCTGCTCTGGGAAATTGTCCCACTGAAGTCTAGATGCACCTCTCTACCCAAAGGGGCTGGAAAGGGAGGAAGGAAGGCAGGAAGGAAGGTAGGCGTGATTCCTCTGGTGCAGCTCTTTCTTCCTTCAGGGCTAGTCTGCAGTCATGTCTGTGTCCAGGCTGATGCTCTGCCCTGCTGGGGTTCTGGGGGCGCCAGGGGAGGTGGTCTATGGAGCCCCGTGTGCCCTAACCCTAACATGGGAACACTGGGGATTGATGGATGGGGTTTGGCTTATCTTACTTTATCAGGATTTCCCTGACAGCAATGACTGCAGAGAGGGCAGAGTCCACCCTATGGCTGTGATAGGGCTGCCGTTTGCCACCCATGACATTGCCCCAGGTGTCACAAAGGTCTCCCCTGTCCTGGAAGCTGTGTGCATAAAGCTGGATGAGGGCTGGCAGGATAGGGACTGGCATGCCAAGGCTGGGGAAGAGCTCTGCTTGGGGGGTACCCCAGATGTAGGATATAGGAGTGATGGTGGGTTTAGATGGTCGGGATGGACAGAGATGAGATCTCTGAAGCCAGGTCTTGGAAATTGCGGTTTATTGCAAAGGGCGTGGGTGCAGGGGCCCTGCTTGGAGCTGCCAGCACAGCTCAGAGCAGGCCCGAAAGAGAGTGAGGAAAGAGAGAGAGAGAGAGCGCTACTACCTGAAGTTCCTGTTACAATACAATAAATCCCCTTCTGTGGTGAATATTCTAATTTTCACTAACCAATCTAGTACAAGATACAAATCCTATGGCATTTACATACAGCCTATAAGAATCATTACATTACCATACGGTGTTACATTTTAAACCCTAAAAACTGCTCTTTGGACCCCTTCTGCCAAGCTAGTAGGGTCTGCTCTGACTCTTGGACCTGTCTGCAAGCAGAGGGTAGTGTTTAATCAAAAGGGGGTTACCTCCAGCCGGCCATACCATTGTTTTCCAGTTGTTCAATAACTAAAGCTTGGTATCTCAAAATATGCTTTCATTACAATCTCACCTATAGTTTCCATATTCTCAAACTCTTTTGCTAGGCAATCATATTTATAAGGCTTTCCTGTTTCATCTTCCCCCAACAGCGGGAGAACCAGCTTCCCCCCATAGGGATCCACAGAACCCTCCTGCCATGGGCTCTGCCACACTGCTGTGTTCCTGTGCTAGTGCTCCTGCAGCTGCCCTGTGTATGCATTGCTCTTCCTCATGCCCAGCACGCTGGGGCTGCCCTGTGCCTGGGCTGTGTTGGCAGCCCCTGCAGGGAGGGATCCATGGAGCCAGCACAGGACAGCCTTTGCTGACAAGTGTATGACTGCGTCAGAGACACAAAATCCAGTTTGGGTTTGTCTGGAAGATAACAGGATAAGGAGGGATTCTCAATGCTCTGGCCTTCACCACCCAAGCAGCCAGTGGGTTACAGAGCTGGCTCTGCAGGAGAGCTTCCCACTGTGTAACCATGCAGCTACTGCCCTGCTGCCAGCTGCTGGCACAAAGCTGGTGTTTGGCTGGACAGTGAGGCCGTGGGGCTGAGCCCTGGGCTACCCACCCCAATAGGCAACACTGCTAGCCCTTCACCTGGCTCCGCTGACGTGGCTCAAGGCCATAGACAAGGCCAGCACAGGGCTAAGCTGCCAAGGACTCAGGGCAGAACCTGCAGAGGGGGAGCATTGAGCTCTGGTGGAGATGCCAGCATTCATGGTCCATGCAGTGAGGGTGGGGAGTAGGTCTCAGCCTGGGTCAGCAGGAGTGCAGAAATGAGCTGGTGAAGCAATTCTTTTCCCTCTTCTTCTGCATGCCATGTTCCATTTGGGACTCCCCAGTATAAGAAAGATCCCATACTGGAGTGGGGCTGGTGAAGGCTGCTGAGCTGGTCAAGGCCGGAGCTAGGCTTACTTGGGCTGAAGGAGAGGAGAAATCAGACCTAATCTGCCCTGAACTCTGAGTCATGGCAGCTCTCATTTCTCCTCCTTTTGCACTCCCCAGGCCATCACGGGCATTGGGGTGATGCCTTGTATGGAGACATCTGTCAGGCAGGGGCTGGATGACCAGACTGTGTGACTGTAGCTGCCAGACCTGGGGCCTCATCCATGTCTCAGTGCTGACATGCCCCCAGGTATCCCCATGTCCAGCCTTGTCCTTCACCCCAGCCAGCCAGCAGCGCCGGCTCCCCATTGTGTGTGTACCATGCATGCTGCTGGCTGTGTCCTGATCATGTTCCCTGGGGACAGGCACCCTTGGAGGGGACACACAGCTCAGCCTTCTGGAAAAGGAATTGCTGCAGCAGTGGATATAGGCCTCTTTGCTTTTTACTGATCTAAGCTGGAATTTACAGCTTTGTGGAAGGAAGCAACAGAGCATCAGGGGCATCTATGGCTCTGAACATGAAAGGCAGAACAGGGGAAAAATTATATGAGAGAAAATGTCTTGTGAAGGTTGGAAGACAAAATTCAAGTCGGAATGAGCAAAGGAGTAGTTACTTCACGCCTGAGTTGAGATTATCAGTTCAAGCACTTTGCAGACCTAGGGAGACCCTTGAGGGCTCCTATGGACTCTGGCATGCACCCAGAAGTCCCTCTACCCCATGCTGGTTGGTGGGCACTCCCAGGCTGTCAGCCAACACAGCCACCATCTGTCTGCCTAGGAGAGCCTGGGTCAAGCTGTGGCTCCATGTGACATCTTTGTCCCACCTGGATCCCATCTGCGACCAAGACCCCATGCCAGTGCTACCCTATCACACTTGCGTGGGGATCCTCATCACACAGCAGCCAGGAGTCCCCCAGCCTGCTGCATGAGGCTGCTCAGGCTTTCCATCAGCCTGATGGAGATAGTGGCACTGGAATGTGGTGGGAGTCAGGCTCTTCTGCTGCTTTCATGGCATTTTCCTGCTCCCTGGCTACCCTGTGGGGTCAGGGTGGTGAGCTTCACTCACCTGCACCCTGCAGTCCTGGCTCTAGGGAGAGCACTAGTTCAGGCTGGGGTGGTACCAGTGCCCATGGGTGCTCAGGCCACCTGGTCAAGGACAGCCCACATGCCTGGCAGCCCCAGGCTCTGGGAAGGCTGTGCTGGTTGTCACCATGTAGCATCTGCCCAGAGTTCTTTGAGGAAAAAGCCATCCCTCTAGGATATATTGTCTAATACAATTTTATAAGGGGAAGGGACTACAAAGACAGAATTTTCTTCTCTCTTGCCATATTCTCATTGCAGAAGCAGAGCTGGCTCCATCAGCTATTTTCAGTGTGAGTCTGGACTGTGGGAATGATGGGGATGGTCAGGTTCTGCACATCTGTGGATCCAGCAGCTCACAAGAACCATCTCCTGCTCTGGGTCCTCAGCCACAGCTGCAGCCTCCTCAAGGTCTTTTCCAAGTGTCAAAGAGAACCCGTAAGGCCCTGGGCAGCCTTGGCTGGGTGACCCTGCTTGAGCCAGGGACTACATGACCTCTACCCTTGGCAAGGACTTGTGCCTTGCTTCCAGCAGTAAATAACCAGCCTTGCCTATAGGAAAATACAGAAATCCCCAAGACATAAGGAACACAAAGAAAACCACCCCAAAACAACCAGAAGGCACAGAGGTTCCTCGTAAGAGGATACTGATGGTAGGATGAAATTCCTTCCATTTTCTGTTTTCCCTTAACCCCATGGCATTTCCCCATGCCATTGTGATCTTGGGAGTGCCTGGTTTTATTGCCCTGGTGAACGTCCTTTTAAATTATGGGAAGTACCCAGGAGGAAGCAGTTTTGCAAGGAGTGGTACCTGACTGGTGCATATCACTGCACTCCAGGTGAAGGTCAAGTAAATGATGAGTCAGCAGGAGCTGGGTTTACCAAGAGCAGGAGGAGCAGCAACTCAAAGCAGAGACTCCCTTCCCAGCATGAGTGGGGGCTTGGCAGGTGCTGTGGGATGGCACACTGGGAAGAGGAAAGGTCATGGCGTTGTGGCATTTCTGGAAAGCATAGTCGTTTTTCTTTCAATGCCCAAGGAAAATTGTGGGCTGGTATTATCATCTCTTTGGAAATGAGATGAAGCGACCAAAGCAGCTTGATAAGAGAAAAAATTCCCAAATGCCTCAGATTTCCTTCCCATTGCATACAACAGATGTGACTGAGCTCTGCCTGTGATGAATGCTGGGAAGGTTTGGGTGCCTGCAGCAGGAAGTGTCTATGGCACTGGGTGAATCATTTACTGCAGTCAGTTGAACAAACCACAGCATGTGTGTGGTTGTTACTCCCAGGTGTCAGAGCAAGGCCCGGTGTGCAGAGCTCCACCCTGAGTACCCGTGGGGGCTGGCAGGGCTGCAGCCTGTGCACCCTGGCCTGCAGCATCCGCACCATGTCCACACCATTGTATGGCTCAGCAAAGGGGTATGAGTGCAGGACAAGCTTAAAAACTTGAGGATTCCTCCTTGAACTCCACACATCTCCCAGTAAAGCCAGTTTCCCTGGTTTTGGTAAAGGAAGCAATTAATTTCAGATGGCCTTGGGCCCCAGTGAATTTCTCCTTCCCACTGGAGCTCAGTCTGGTACATCTGAGTCTGGGCTTTTCTGGCTCAGTCATATGAAATTGCTGTCCTGACTCTCATTTGAGTCCAGCCTAGAGACAAGGCAGGAATTATAGCAATTTCTACAGAGAGCAAGCCTCAGGAACAGTCACACCACAGAGCCTTTACAGATGTTGGCCAGCAGCAGGACGAGGCCAGCTGTGTCCCAGGCTGTTAAAGGTTGTCAGCATTAAAAAGCAGGGCAGTTACACAGAGCAGCAATTCACGGAGTGAGTCCTGGAGACATGGCATGCTGCTGACACAAGGGAAAACAAAGAAAACTGGGACTTGGGAGCTTCCTTGTCCCCTGGCCAAAGATGGTAGCCTGGGCCTGTGCTGCTATTGTCACAACCCACTGGTCAGGGGAATGATGTTCAGCATAAATACTCACCAGGTTGAACAAAGCCACTGGACACGTATCAGGAACTGTGTTTCATTGTACAGTCATGATAACTCTGACAACCAGCCCACTGCTTAGACTCAAAAGTTGTTGGCCAACAAGCCAACAAGCCTGTAAATTCTTGTAACACACTTCCACAAGGTGTGGCTAACGAGCCACAACACATTCCCATAAACTTCCCACTTGCACAACAAAGTTCAGTACAGAGTATGGGGTGGAATATGGTAAGTGTGCTTTGCCCATGAGAGAAATAAACATAGAAGCGGGAGAGAGGGAACAAAGATTATGATCAGTATGCCAAGATCATCTTGGTCTTGCCGCAGGGAGCAAGGGTAGGGTTGTGAGACAAAGAAAGTGAAAAAGAGAGGGAGGGAAAAGAGAGTGAGTGAGCCAAATCCACTTTCTTTTCTAGTTAACCTGGTACAAGCCTTTTTATAAACTTGACTTATAAACTTTATAAACTTGACTTTTTGTGCTGTTTTGTTCATGCATGCACAGCCAGCCATTTCAGCCCTCCTGAAGGAAGGAGGGAACTGAGCATGAAACTCAGGGGGGAGCAGGAAATTGGCTAAGAATGCACTGCCCAACCTCCATGGGACTGTCTCCTTCAATCATATATTTCCTGTTGTAAGTCAGAATGTTTGAGACAAAACATGCCTATGCCTGGTCCAGCACATCATCAGGAATGGTGACTCTGCAGAAGCACTGAAGTTTTGTGAGCAGCAGGAACCCATGGCTGGGGAGCAAATCTGGCCTAGAAAACCATCAAGTTAATTAGCAAATCCAGTTACTCTTCCAGAAATCTGCCACTGGAGCATCCCTGAAGAAAGGGCAGTGCTGGTCAGGAGGCTGCATGTTTTTATTTTGAGTACTTACAGCACCTACAACTTTGCTTTAATTCATCCTTGTGCCCATCTCAGTCATTTCAGAGGGCCAGAACAGCTTCACAGGCTCTCAAGCTTCAGGTCTGCCTCTACCATGTTGCCATGCCACATGCACAGTTACCTCATGATGCATTCTTGGGGCTGATAGTCACCTTTCCTGTGCCCTGTGGCCAGATGTTCTCCAGGAAAGGAAAGGACCAATTTTCATCAATTTCTTTTGGATTCACATCATGGTCAAAGCAGAACTGGCTGTTTTTCTTGGAAAGCACAAATAAAAACATAGGAGGAACCCCTCAAGCATTACCGTGCATCTCCACCTGATTCAGGTTTATATACTTCAGGGTTATGCAGGGACATGGGCTTCCTGAATTCTGTTGCAGCAACACTGGAGAAGCTGTGAGCTGATTTGATTCCAGTTTCACTCACGTTCCAGTTAGTGATGATTTAACCTATCAGGTCTACAATCTGAGGTGATGACTGAGGTGCACACCATAGCTCTGCTTTCAGAGAGAGCAGAGCAGAGAGAGCTCTGTTTTCACTGCAGGCATGTCCTGGTGGCAAGTGATGACTCCTTCCGTGCAGAGCTTCTCACCAGAAGCTTTACCAAGTTGGCCAAATTCTGCACAGAGCAGAAGCCCCCCAGGTGAGCTCAAACATGGAGATTCTTGGAGCTGGAGTTCACTTGCCAGCCTTGCACAGGGAGAGAGGCAGAAGGATGGAGGCCTCAGCGGGAATCCCGGCCCTGCCACAGCAGGTAATCGCTTGCCGGAATTGGCTCTGAGGCCCACTGGCACGGGGTCGTGCTCAGAGCTGCGGGGAAGGGAGAAGCCCCCGGGCACCTGTGCCAGTCTATCCCTCCCCGTATGGCCAAGAGATAAGACTTCGTCCTGACTAAGAACTGGCGATGAGTTACTCCCTGAGGGAAGCCCGGCCGAAGGCAGCCGAAGCGCTCCGCTCGAGCCGGTCGGTGCCGCCGTGCAGCGCCCCCTGCGGGCCGGGCGGCTGCCGAGGGGCGGGCGGGGAGTGCAGCCCGCCCAGCCCGGACACGGAGCCGGGTCCTGTCCCGGCGGGACACGGGAGCTCCTGGCGGCAGGGAATGTCCCCTGGGTTTGGGTCGCTGTGGTCTCTGTGTGGGAGCCCAGCAGCTCCCACAGCAGCCCCAATCTGCCAGGGAATGCCACCCAGCTATGGGGTCGTGTCACAGCTGAAAGCCTTGCTTTGAGAAAAGGGGCTTGGAGCAGAGGACCTCCAGAGGTCCCTTTCAAGCTTACTTTGTGAAGAAGCTATTTGAAAACACAGGCCCTCTCTGGTGGATTGTCAGAGCTGCAGAGAGATGAGCAAATCTGTCCCCATATGCGCCCAAATCTCTGCAAGCTGGACGGTTTTTCTTTCCACATGGGTTTCTTATTTGCTGCCACTGCTTTGAACCTTCCAGCAATACACTTCCTGCTTGTCCTTTGTTCTCCATCTGCCTCACCAAGTCCCTTGTCCTGCTGCATGTCCTCCACTGGCCCAGCAGTTGGAAAAGCAGGATGGACTGTGGAAGGAGGACATGAGGTGACTCCACAGTCTGTCCCAGCAGCCTGGTGACAATGGGCAGACTGCACTTTGCCAGAACTGCTCAGGGTGAGGTGGAGAGAAGACATCTGCACTGTGCACCTACTAGACTCCTACAAGTTATACTCCAAAAAGACCTAAACAAACCTCTTCTCCCACACAAAGATGTGGAGTACAATGAGAAATCTGGAGGGTGGGCTAGGTTTGTCATCTATTACCTTCTAGCACACCAACCCCCTGTCCTCCTCTCCTTTCTTATGGGTTTTCCTCTCACCTGGTATCAGCCATGGGCAGGGCTGTGGTCACACACTTGGTTTCACAGAAGTCGATTCCAAGTTTTCTTGTCAAGTCTGTGCTATCACTGCTGCTCAGTGTATCACAGAACAATGTAGGTGGGAAGGGAACTTCAGATGTCTCCAGAGCAGCCTCCCACTCCAAGCAGACTACATTAGGAGTGGTTGCTCAGGTCCACCTCTAGTTGAGCTTCTAGTGTCTCCAGGGATGGAGATCCCACAGATTCCCTGGGCCCTGTTCCAGCACCTGAACCGTATCATGGTAGTTTTTCTCTCTCATGTACCCAGCTGGAATTCCCTATGTTCTATCATGTACCCATCAACTCTTGTCCTATCACCATGCACCTCTAAGGACTGTCCCCCTGGCATCTTTTCATTAGGTGGGTGCTTCTGAAGACAGCAACTGGGATCCTTAAAGCCTTTGATACTCCAGAGTGAGCACAGATCCCACTCCCCTCATGCATCCCTTATGTCCAGCCTCAGCAATCCTGGTGGCCTGCACTTGATTTACTTCTGTGTGTCAGTGTTCTTTATGTACTTACCTGGAATCTCAGCCTGGACATGGCACCACAGAGGTTTCCTCAGGTCTGGAAAATAAAATACAAATTGTTATTCCAGAAGCTTAAGAACTTCCCATGCCCTGTAGCTCAACATAAACAGCACTTTTTTTTTTTTTTTTTTTTTTTTTTTTTTCCCAGTGAGGACAATGAGGATGATATTTGGGATTTATAGACATTTCCTGAGAGGCAGGTGGGGTCCAGATGCTTCTTTGGAAGCACTGAAGTAGTACAACCACTTATCTGAGCTGAGCTGCCCAGGCTGGATTGCTGTCAGAGCCTGTCACTGACTGCCTTTTGATGCCTCCTAGAGCTCTTCATTTTGGTGAGAAGGATGTCCTTTACAGAGCATAAGAACATTCTAGCTTCCTGCCCCAGGAAGGCAGAGCAGTTTCTGCTCTTGTTGCTTGTTTACATTTTTGTTTGGTTAATCAGAAACCTCTTCTATTGTACCAAAACTTTTGTGTTTGGCACAAGAGAACTTATTGGGATACTGTTTTTCCAATGAACATCACTATTAGGCTTCAGTGGGATATAGTGTTGCCTTTTTTGATCACTGCTCAGCTAGGCCACTGATCATTGGAGCTTTTCAGTTGTGTCCTTTTTAGGAGTAAAACCTGGCTGCAGGAAGGCTCAGGACAGCTCTCTGAGAGGGTGTTCCCTCTAAAAACCCCAGAGGAATCTACTGCAGCTGCTGTTGCATTTACTGCAGCCCCGCAGGAATCACTGTGTGCATAGGAATAAAAAGAGTTTCTGGGAATCTTTGAATGAAGGGTGTCAAGAAAATTAATCCACAAACACCAGAGATTTATGTTCAAAAAGGAGATCAAAGAGTCCTTTTACTTTAATAAAGGGAGAGGCCATGGGGCATTCCCCTGGGGTAGCTCCAATTTTTGGAGGATGCAGCCTCCTTATTATGCTCATTTCCGAGCTGCATTTCCCTCTCTCTTTCCCCATTGGCTGAGATACTTGAGAGGCAGACTGCCCGGAATGCCTAATAACTAAGATTTCCCTCTAATGTATAAACCTCTCTTTTAATATTTAATTATTAAGGAATTTATGGTTTGTCCCATTGTTTCTTTCATCTTTCAATATCCAATTTCATCTATCAGCAAACCTATAATTTGTTTGTAAAGACAAATATCTTTTGTCCATTCATTAATTAGTTGAATCCTTCCCATTGTTTCTTTTATCTCTCAGTGCTAGTTTTACCTACCAGCAGACCCACAGCTTGTTTGTAAAGACAAATCCATCATTCTTCTCAAGGGTAACTAAACCAAGAAGACCAAACCTGATATAATTGCAATTTGGGAGAGAAAGGGATGAGCTGCCAGGGTCACCGTCAAGTGACTGTCATTAGGAGCCAAAGTTAACATCGACTTGAGATGCTTTGTATGCTGTGGCAAGATCTGTCACAAGTTAAAGGCCAGTTTCTCTGAAGCTCTGGTCTTGCACTGGAACCCAAAGTGTTCTAGAACCCAAAAGGGAGTAGCAGCGGCAGCAGCAGCAGCTGGTGCATGTGGCTGTGGGGAGCTGGCACAGAGGGAGTCAACCCCGGCTGGCCCAGAACAGAGGTGGAGCAGGGAGCCATATGGGAGAGAAAGGGAAAAGAAGGAGATGCTGTAGCAGCTGAGGATTGTGCAGAAAAGCTATGCTATGAAAAGCCAGCCATAAAGGAGACAGAGGAGCCCTGCAACTTCATTCAAGAAAAGGGAAAGAGTCCGCTAGGACATACTCCTCTTGGGTTTGGAGGATGCAACCTCCTTTACCCTAAACTCCTGGCCACATGTTACCCTCTTTCCCATTGGCTGAGGAACTAGGAAGGCACAGCCTTCCCAAACCACCTACCATATGATTTCCTCTTGAATATGTATCTACATTTCCCCACAAAGTTTGGAAGTTCACTGTCTGGGTTCTGCAATAGACGTGTGTGGACCCATTTCTCCTATGACCTTGAAGTCCAGAAGTTCAAACTGTCTGAGTCAAATTGTTTGGGTTCTGCAACAAACTTGCAGCTTGATATAGGGACATTAACACCTATTTTTTCTAAAGATCTTTACCCATCAAGTCGTTTGTAAAGACATTAGTACCCATATTTCCTGTCAGGATCCATCGACAGCCTCCCTTGCCACAGATCTGAGGTCTCCTGGAGCCTCCTTCACATCTGCACCTCTACAGAACAATCCTGGCCAACTTCAGCATCCACCAGCAAATGCTGCCCCTCAGGGAAAAGGGATTGCAGATGTGGGACACCCAGGGTGCTCTGTGCCGTGTCCCATCCCATCCCATCTCGTCCCCCTTCCCCACCTGCAGCTGGACCAATCTCCAGTACCCCCAGGAACATGTACAGGGCTCAGAAGTGCAAGTAATGTGTTCCTGTTATAAATGCATATGATAAAGTTGACTTTTCGCAAATATTAAAATGTATGCTGTATGTATAATGTTGAAAAACTCTGCTGTAGTAATATAGTTTCTTTTATTTCTGCTATGAACAAAACTTAGAAATAGTAATGTGATAAATATATTTAGGCTATGAAGTGGTAATGTAAAAAGGTTTTTTGTAACCAACTCCGAGAATGGTGTTCAGGACATTCTTCACATTCTCGGATTATCCTATCTGCTGAAGATGATGGTAGGGACACCAGAACTCCAGGGAAGTAATTTATTGATCATCTGTTATCAGAGTATCTGCAACAGACTGAGACCACAATGCAAAATAAAATGGAATGAAGAGGGGCAGGTTGGGGGGGAACTTGAAGGAATGTTTTTAAATAATGTATGAGAGTCTATGAATATGCAACATGTTGGTGTATTTAAAGAAGTGTTTCTGAAATTTTAAACTATGCTCTTGTTTGAATGCCAAAGACACTCTGCTGACTGTTTATTTTTGCTTTTATTAAACCTCTTAAATTTTACCAGTAAAATGAACCTCATTTTTCACAGTCCTGTGGTGCTGAGCAGGAACAGAGCCAGGGGCTCTGACACAGTCTCTGATTAGGAAGATCGCACTGTCACATCCCTGCCTGAGGGGTGCTGGGTGTCTCCTCTACTGCATTCTCCCAAATGCAGCTCTGACTGGGCCAGGAGAACCCTGGCATCCCCATGGGACAGTTCTCCTCATGGACACTGCAGAGATGCCTCCCCGACCACATACAAGGGCACACAGCAGGGACTGGGTCATGTGCTGGCCCTGCGCTTGATCAGCTTGAGGCACAAATATGCCTGCCTGGGGGTCACCCCCAAACCAGTGGCAGCCCTCTGCCTGCTGGAATGACATGAGTATGCAGGGCTGCCAACCCACCCTGGGAAGCACTGTCCTGCCCACCAGCCCTGCCATCACCACCAGCCCCCAGAAGAGCCCAAGCTTGCCTATAGCCACCTCCAGTTCCATCCCCGCCAAGGAAGCTGTGCCAGAGAACCCACCAGCACTGGATGTGACTGTTTGCTTGGAAGGCAGAGTGTCCCTTTGCCCCAAATCCACTGTACCATGTGCTGAACCTACCTGGGAGATGGGCCACCTGCCCTTTGCTCAGAGATCTGGTGCCACCTCTTCTGACTTGCCCTGCCTTTGTGACACAAGCAGAACTGCAAAGGTGGATAGTTCAGGGGCAAAGAACAAAGGGCATTCAATAAACTAATTAGCATTGCTGTCAGAGGTGGAAAATCTACCTTTAAAACAGTCCCAGCTTCCTATTGTGTCCCAGATGGGTGCTGGGATGGCCAGAGGCTGGGGATCCTTCTGCATTGCTGGTGGGGGTTTCTCCTCTGCAGAAAATGCCCAGAGCACCAGCAATGCCTTAAGTTTTAGCTTTTATATTTTTTAGTATCTGTGCTGTTTTGGTGGGTAGTTTTAGGTTTCATATTAAGTGCTACTAAGTTCTCTTCTCAAAGTAGATAGACAAAATATTCCTGTTTTAGTTTGATACCAAGGACAACTTTCAGGTCCTAGAACAAAAACCTCAGTGAAGTGAGAAGAAAAACAAAGACCATGGAGTTACATAACCTGAAGCTATGGCTGGACAATTGATTCTAATATGCTAATGGACCAGAACTTATAAAAGTGGGAGACCTTGTGATCGGTCATCCATTTAGTGACCATTTTGGGGTTCACCCTGGGTGTGGTCCAGCTGGACTCTTGTGCAGCCCAGTACATTGAGGCCTTTTAATAAATACCTATTTTATCCTTTTGCTTTATCTAGTCTATGACCTGTTCCAGGTCAGCCTCCAGAAGGCATCGCCAAGGTAAGGATTGGTGGGGAGGCAACAGCAAGTGGTCTGGGGACGTAATCTAAAGCCCTGGTCTGAAAGGGCTTTAGGAGTACAGATAAGTCCAGGATTGAACAGAACATTCCTTTGCCATCCTGCACTCGATACCAGGAGGCCCCTTGTGAGAGACTGAACTGTGAAGGGATGATGACTTCTCCCATTTGTGGAGATGCCAGGGTGCTTTGTTGAAATGGAGGAGAGCTTTTGGATGTGTAATGCCCAATCTCTGATCTGGTAAGACCATCTGTCTTGAGGCCTTATGGGTGATGAGCTCTTCTTACTCGTCAGATTACTGTAGATAACAACCAAAATGACTTCATACCTACTTGTCTGTGAAATCACATTTTCTACAATAAACCCTACCTGTGTATATTTACAAACACCAATCATTCAGTGTCATTTCGCTCTAATCTGCCCCAAGGAATCTATTAATGAGAATCTGGGTTGTAACAGCATTGGTCCAAAGGCAACTCTTGCTGTATAAATAAATCTACTAGGGAGAAGAGACGTCTCAGTTGTTTTCCTTCCATCACCTTACTAGTGGGGCCAAAGGGTAAAAATACAAGTCAGCAGGAAATAAAAAGATGGAGAAAAGAAAGAAGAGGGAAATTACATTAGTGTTAAAAAAATTGGAAGCTTCTGGGGGTGAGAATGATCAAAGGACATTTACAATTGCTACTTTTAAAATAACAACAACCATAATAATAATAATTTTAAAAATTTTTATTATTTGTCCACTTTTCTTTTTCCTTTCACTAACTGCAGCTTGTGCTTTCCACGAGCAGGACAGGCAAGGCTAAGGTGTGGTACCTGCTTCCATCATTTTGGTTCACAGCCTGAAGAGACAATTGTATTTGCTGCCTGAGGCAGAAGCAAAAGAAACAGTACAGTTGGTCCATCTGGAAAGGAAGAAAGAACTTTCCATCACCAGCTGAACTTCCAGTGGTAATAGGGGCTCACAGTGGGAAGTGACGGGATGGAGTTAAGCTGTGGGTTGTGGGATGCACCTGCAGAAGCACATGGCAGCACATAGAGGCTTGTCTCTGCCTGGCCTTAGGAAAAGGAGGTGCCACGTGGCAGAACCCTGCAGAGAGGAGCTTTCTGGAAGCTGCCAGATGGCTGAACAGCATGTGATCACCCCAGAGAAGGACATTTAGAAAGTGTGCTGCTGACATGGCAACATGGGATAGGTCATGCAGTGAGAATTAACATGTTAAAGAAATACTATTCCTTGAAAAATTGTATAAAACCAGCTCATTTCTTTGAATAAATTATTCAGATTCCCTGCCAGTTTGTGTCCATGTTGTGGTCACTGCTAATTTGGCAGTATAAATGGCTTCTGGAAAGAGAGCTTGGTTTAATTAAAAAAGATACCCTTGAGGCTGTGCAGCTGGCACACATTTATTGTGTTCTGGAAGCATAACAAAGACACGTCCTGAACATCAGAGGGCTGGACATGTCCAGTTGCTGTGTTATGACTGTGGCAGAGGGGCCAGGGGTGGGAAGTGTGAACATTTTCTGCCTCTAGACAGTTCCAGTGGTTATTTTCACTTTGATGTGTGAAATTCTTTTTGTTGATGCAAGTGAAGTTTGTGAAGATCGTGTCATGAATACTTATATTAATGCTAATTACCTTAGCTAAGAGCTGAGAACAGTTCCATCTCTTTCTAACAGAAGTCTTTCTTTGGAATCTGAGATCTGAAGCTTTTCTTTTCTTCTAGACTGGGGAAGACAGTCCCGTACAAGACCTTTGGACACAGTTGTTTGTCTACCTCAGTAAAGCTTTTGTCAAGATGTTCTTCACCTCTGTGTTTCTGAATGTGTAGATGAAAGGGTTTAGCAGTGATGTTACAGCTGCGTTTAAGATGGTGACTGTTTTGGTCAGTTCCAATGAAGCTTTGATGGATGGCTTGACACAGAGGAAGATGGTGGAGCAGTACCAAATAATTACTATAATGAGATGGGAAGAACAAGTGGAGAAGGATCTTCACTGGCCTTGAGCAGATAGGATCTTCAGTACAATGGAGATGATAGAAATACAGGAGGTCAGGTAACGACACAGGAGCTGGGGATAACAATGGCAAACAGGACTAAGTACACCAGCTCAATGAGTGTGCAATCGGTGCAGGAAAGAGTAATCCAGGGGGAAATGTCACAGAAGAAATGGCTGATGACATTAGAGCCACAGAAAGACAACCTGGAAATCAAATACGGCTGCTAAAATGACCAGGAAACCTCCCACCCAAGAGTCTGCTGTCAGCCCCCTGGACATGATGCTGCTGTAGCTCAGGGGGTAACACACAGCTATCTAGTGATCACATGCCAGGACTGAAAGGAACATTCAGCACAACCAAATGAGAAGACAAAGTGTTGTCTTTGAAAATAAGCCTTCTGATTTGTTTTAGTATAGTGGAGTCAGTTCTCATGAATTGTAAGATAAACAAGAATCATGTTTGCATTCCTTTGTAAAAGATATCACCTGATGGACTTCTCAAGTGACCAGTGAAGATGGAGAGGTGGGAACTTCTCTGTCCAATCTCTGATCACTGTCCAGAAACTTATAGATACGAGGTCAACAATAAACTGGAGACTTCCTTTCTTCTTCTCTACCTGAACACCTGTTGTGTGTGTTACTGTGTGTTTCTATCTACGTCACAGTAACAACAAAGTACCCTCTCCATCCTTCCCTGTTCCATTATCTGGGTATCCTGAGAAGCTGCACTTGACATGCAGGGATCTTTTGCTGGGCTACTAATTTGGCTGCCATCAGCATGTGCTGCTTTTGGAAGTATTCTGCTTTTTGTTTCTCCTGATGCTTCCACAGCTGTACATGAACATTCCTTCAACCCTATGAGAAGCAAGCAATGCAAATAAAGAAGCACCACCCTGGTGATCAAGAAAAGAGATTTTGGCTCACTTGTTCAAGTGTCTCTTTCTAGGCAGTCACTGAAGCTTGAAATCATGTTTTCAGGGTTGATTTTCAGTGTTGATTTTGTCATGATTTTGGGTAGATTTCACTGTGGAAACAGCTTGATGAAAGGCTGTTAAATGCACAGACCTCAGACATGAGACAGGTTTTGATGGGGCTCACCTGTATTGCCCCATCAAAACATGATGCTGACAGCAACATGGTGGTTTCCATGGCTTGACAACATGGTTGCCATTTCTGGAAACCTTACAGGGGAGACAGAAGCTGGAGAAAAGGTGTTTGCTGCCCAGGAAAGCCTCTGGTGAGGAAAGGTTCAGAGACCAAAGGGTCCAGTGTCAGGGATTTCCAGTTGAGTAGCACCACTCCAGTTGTGGGGTCTGATGAGTGGGGAATCTCTTTGGATGTGGATGAGCTTTCACACAAAGTAGGTGGGAACCTTCTCTTTGGGCCAGTTTTCTGGTGATCTGCAAGGGGATACCCTTAGGACTGAGAGATACTGTTTTATCCTGAGAGTCATGTGAAGGGACCCTCTGAGGGTTGTTATGGTCCATGGGTCCTACTGCATCCCTAAAACTCTGCACGTACCACAGGTAGAGCAGCAGTTTCTGGGAGTGCTGTCCTAAGAGAGGAGGCTGTTGAGGTGCAACACATGAGGAGACCTGACCTATTCACAACCCTGAGAGCTTCTGGTGCTGGCACCCGCAGAAGAGGAAGGGCTGTTTCGATGTGTCACAGTGTTATTACTGTTCCCCTTCGGTGCTGGGTCAGTGCCCTCCATGTGCCCACCACCTTCTGCTAACCAGTGGGACCCTCTGGCTGAGGGGTGGTAGAAAGAGTCACCCTTTGAGGTGGAACTCGCACCTGTCCCTGGCCTGTCCCTGTCTGGCATCCAGAAGTTTGTGCCTCTGATTTTCCATTCTAACTTTTGCCTGCAAGGACACCTCAGTGTCCTGGAACAGCTTTATCACCATCAGCTCTCAGCAGACCTTGTTAAAACATCCTTACACCATCTCACCCTCTACACAGTGTGTGATTAATCCCAAGTTTCAGAATCCAGGAACCGTGGTGATCTTGTTCTTGCCTGAAATTCTCCATGGAGCCAGAGCCTGGAAGGTAGGTGAGGCTGTCCTCTGGGAAGGGCTCCAGGACTCATGGCTTTAATGAGCACAAGAGAAAACTGTTTGTCTGTTTAAGCCTGAGAAGTTAAACTGGTCTGCGTCAAATGAGCGTGATCCATCTCTGCCTCTGCTGGGGATTCTGACACTGTCCCACGTGAGGTAGCACAACAGTCCCTAAGGCAAAGTAATTTCTGGGCAGCCTGGAGTCAGTTGTTTTCCTGCTCAGGCAACAAGGACTAAGCTGCGTCTGGTGAGCTCTCCTCTGTCACTGACCCTTGCCAGAACACATGAGCACACAACCTGGTAAGGTCCCGTGAGGGCTTCAGTTCTTTTGCGTCCAGTGCCTTTTCTGTAAGGTCATCTGCTTGCAGGGTGTCTTGGTTCTGGCCAGGACAGGGGCCATTTCTGCAGGAGACAGGAGCAGGCATGTCCAGGACCCTGATGTTATTTTATTCCACCTCACGTCATTTCTGGGGGCAGGGGACTTCTTCTGAGAAGGGATTCCTTCCAGTTGAGAACAACTCCTGTATCTATTAGTGGGGAGTTTTTGTATGTGAATAATTTCTTTTCTTATACCCTTTGTTATTAGTATTGTTGCTGCTACTGTTCATTTTCTTATCTCCTTGCTGTTTCCAGTGAATTGCTCTTATCTCAACCCTTTGTGCCTCCAGTTGGACAGGGGAGGGGCACATGGTTTGAGTGGGAGTACTACCTTGAAGAATACCATTTCTAAACCAAGACACAGAGTCAGGAGAAATCAAAACTTACCAAAAGTCATGCCATGTTTTAAAAACAACCCCAAAATTCAACCCTAAACTACCTGTAAATCAGCCTGACACAGGTGGACATGCAATTAAGAAACAAAAACAAACAGGAAAATGTGAACATGGGAGATGAGTTGAATTACAGAAAAGAATCAGTAGAGAAAATCTGGCCAAGAATTAGACAGGTAGGACAGACCTCAGAAAGAGGGAAAAGTGACTGATGAATCATTAACAGAGAGACTCCCAGGTAGTGTGTGATGGTGTCATTGTGAGGTCAGCAGAGGAGGAGGACTGAGCTGGCTGAAGCCACAGCATTGCACACAGGTATTTGGATTTCTCAGTCTGGAAAATGGCTTTAGAGAATATGTGCAACACTTGCAAGTTGTGCATCCATTGTGGAAAATAAGTTTAGGGGATAAAGTAAATAATTTAATAAAATCTAAAGAAAAGTATTTTTAAAGTGGCATAGGCATTCTATTAACTTTAAGAAAGCATCCTGTCCTTTACGCAAGTGGTCTTCTTTTATTTATCATCTATCAGCAGTCCTCACCAGAGGGGTGGCAAATGTTACGTTCTTCTACAAAAAGGATGAAAAGGAGGATCTGGTGAACGCCAGGCCTGACCTTGGTGGCTGGGAAGGCTGTGGAGCAGATAGATCGTCCTGAGCACTTTGCTGAGCAACAAGGGAACAGCCCAGGGGGAGAGGAGTGCAAGCTGGGCTTTGAGCCAGGAAAGGGAGGTGGGATACTGCTTTTTATCATGCCAGTGTGTTCCCTTACACAACTGGCTCAGGCCAGTAAAACTCCCCCAGCCTTGGGAAAATAGCAGAACATTCACATCATGGCCTGAGGGTTTCCATCCCTTCTGATGGGGCATAACTGGCCCAACCACACTGATGTGAGAGGAGGCTTTTATGTCTTAGATGGTGTCATAAATCATCCAAGGTCCTTGAAGTGCTCCCAGACTCATTTCTGGGGTCTTCAACCAGAGGACTGTGCATGATCCACAGTGTTGCAACAATCCATAGTGTTGCACAGACATTCAAGATACAGAGTCCTCCAAAACAGAAAGATCATCTTGGAAGTCTCCCTGGGAGGAATCTGGGGCTGCTACCCAAGACCACAGGGCACTGTAAGAAGCAGGAAGAATCTTGGGTGGATCCCAGAAGAGCGAGTTCATTCCAAATGAGAAATGGTCACCCCAGGTTGCTTTTCTTGGAGAAGCCTTGAGCTGCTACTGGGCTCTTGGGACTAAAGCAGCTTGTAAAGCCTTCAGGAGATGCCTGGGAGGAGTCTTGGGTGGGTCTTGAGGATGTAGGTCCCATGAACAGGGAAGAATCATCTTGGAGAATTCTGGGGCTGCTATTTGGGATTTGAGGTGCTGAAATAAAAGACAGAAAGACTCCAGAAGATGCATGGGAGGTGTCTTGTGTGGAAGCTAGAAGATACAATGTCCACAAAGAGAGAAAAATAATCTTGGGCAGCTTTCCTGGAGGAGTAGGGTACTGCTGCCTGGGATATCAAGTGTCAAAATTAGAGATGAAAACACTAGGAGATGCCTGGGAGAAGTTGCAATGAGATTCCAGCAGATAACATTTTCATTCAAAAAGAGAAAAATAATCTCAGGTAACTTCCTTGTAGGAGTCTGGAACTGCTACTTGGGATGTCAGGATTTATCAGTGTTAGTGAAAATACTTGATGAGATGCCTGGGAGGAGTCTCAGCTGGATCCTAGAAGAGAGAGCTTCTACCAAAGAGCAAAACATCACAGGCAGCTTCCCTGGAGAAGACTGAGTCTGCTACCTGGGGTTTAAGGTCTTAAAATCACAGATCCAAAAGCCCCAGGAGGTGACTCGAGGAGTCTTGGGGTCATCCAGGATAGTTCCCTCCAGAAGAGATTAAACAGCTCCAGTAGCTTCCTTGGAGCAGCCTTGGGCTGCTACCCAGGACGTCAGGGCTTTAATAAATAGAAGAAAGAATCTATTCAAACTCTGGCCAGCCTAGCCCAGCTGAATGTAGCCGAAAGCAGCACAGCTAAACTAAGCCGAACGCAGCCAAAGCCAGCCGAACGCGGCCGACTCCGGCGGAGCGGCTCTGCCCGAGCCGGCCGTGCAGCGCCCCCTGCGGACAGGGCGGCTCCTGCGGCCGCTCCGGCCCCACCGAGGCCCCCGGGAGCCAGAGAGGCGTGATTGTGGGTGCAGGAGCGTGGTGTCACCGCGGGACGGCCTCTGGTGTGAGCTGGATGACGGAAGGCGCAGAGGAGCAGAGCGTCCCGCAGAGCATCCCCCTGCCTGCCTCGAGCTGGGAGTACATCCCAGTACAACCACAGTGCTGCTCCATTCTGCCTCCATGTCTGCCCAGCCCAGAGCTCGTACTCCTTTTTGGGATCCTCCAAGGACTCCAGAGATATGCCTTGGAACCCAGTCAGCACTTTTCATAGAATCATGGAATATCCTGAGTTGGAAGGAACACCAAAGACTCATCAAGTCCTACTTCTCACCCTGCCCAGACACCCCAACAATCCCACCCCTGTGCATCCCTGAGGGTGTGCGTTGTCCAAACATTTCTGGAGCTCTGGCAGCCTCAGGGCTGAGCCCATTCCCTGTGGAGCTTGGGCAGTGCCCATCACCCTCTGGGGGAGAAACCTTTCCCTGAGCTCCAGCCTGACCATCACCCAGCATAGCTTCAGCTGTCCTCTCGGGTCCTGTCCCTGGTCATGGAGTAGAAATCAGTGCCTGCCCCTCAAGAGAAGTTGCAGCCCCCTGTGTGAGGTCTGAATAAACCAAGTGCCCTCAGCTGCCCCATGTATGACTTTACATCTAGACCCTCTACCATCCTCACAGCCTTCACTGGATGCTAAAAGATTTATAATCTTGGTGTATTGAGGTGCCCATTGAGATGCCATGGCTGTGGTGGGCTCATGTGTCACAGCACAGCTGGTCTGTAGCTGGACAAGATAAGTCTGGCCATAACATAAACCAAATTTGGCTAGCCTGCTTTGCTCTGGAAAAGAAGTAGAACAAGTCCCTGGGTGAGCAATGCTAGGATAGATTTGAACTCAAAACGGGGAAACCTGAACCAATCCTGTTCAATCCAGAATGTAGACATATCACTAGCTAAGGAGTTGGGCAGTGTTAAGACCCTGACCAATTACTTGTCTAGGCCCAGAAATTCTGAACCTCCTATAAAAGGAGGGGACCATAATAAACTGCTGCTGTTTGTTGTATGATCCTCAGTGAGTCATGTGTCAATCTCCAACCTACAAAGTCATGTGACAAGCGGTGAAATCTGGCATGAAAATGGCTGTCATTTTCTGCCTATATAGCAGGGGAGAAAAACCAAAAAGGTGGACACATCCTAACCAGAAGAAGAAAGCTGAAAAAATAGAAAAAAAACCCTGCTAAAGACATGGGTGGGTGGCTCTCAGCACAAGAACACCCAGCTATGAAGGTATGGACTCACTTTCTATGGGAATTGAGCATAAGTTATGAAGAGCATGCTCTATTAGCCTTGCTTGCATGGGCTAAGAACCAAGGGTTGGACACAACTAAAGAAGCTACCCTTGACTTGAATACTTGGACACAGACTGGCCATTTCATAATTCGAGAAGTCTCCAAAAGCAACAAAAGTACCATTAATGTTATAAAGCTCTGCAAATTTATCTTGGACTTGTCTTGCCCTTTGGGATGCTGTGCCCATGGCATGTGAGTCTCTACTGCTGTATGGGATCAGTGTGATCATCAGCCATAACTGCAAACTGGACCTGTCTGACCATCCACTGCAGCCCATGATCTTCCTCCCAGTCTTCACCCTGAAAGGACTTTGGCTTCCCTGGTTACAACTACAGGTGATGGCCCTGTCCCACCATTATAATGCCCATTGGTCCCCTTCTTAGATGGTTCCTCATTGTGGGGACATGACTCTGGGGTTGCTCCAGCCTCACACCATCCTAATCCCACTGCAGGTACCACCAGAGCAGGAAAGGTCATGGTGTCAGGGTGGGTAATACATGCTCTGCCTGAAACCATCAGTAGCCCCCAGTTCTGAGGGACCTGCTGCTTCCATGAAGAGCAGCACGCAAGGAAAAGTGGGAGATGTCCTACAGCCCACCTGCCACCACTGCCAGCCCCAGGCTGTCAATAAACCTTGATTAGGGCTGCTCACTGTGGTGAAATGGAGGGATATGGGTGTCAGAAATGGTGGCTGTGTCCCCATCCCATGGTGGGGACATGTATAGCATCCAGCCATGGGCTGCTGGTCCTGCTGCAGGGATGTGTATAGGGTCTCAGGCCCCCCGCCTCACTGAACAGACCCACTAATACCTTAATGAGAGCTGACAAGTGTTCAGGCTGAGCCTGCCCAAGCGTATTAGCACAGGGAAGTCACCCCACTGCAGCCAGCTGCCCACAGGCAGGACTTGCTGGCAGGTGTGGGCACTGCCTGCCTCATGCTGGCAAGGGCTGGGCTGAGGATGGGGTGAAGCCAGTGGTACTACATCCACCAGTATGCCCCAGGCCACAGGTGGTACCACAGCCACTGGCAACCACAGCCCCTGATTCCTCCCTCCCTAAAAATACACCTGTGGACACTGACAGTGATCAGGGAGAAGCAGTTTGAGCTTTCCCAGGCTGGTCCTGGGAAAAGCATGAGAAAAGAATTTAAACAAACCTAGCACTTGGTGTTTGTGCAAATGCCACAGTGTGAGATACGTGATGTTTATGCTAGGATGTTTACCAAAGGGTGCTGTCTTTCCTGCACCAATAAGCTCACTGTATTCTCGGTTAACCAATCCATTTCTAGACTGAGAAACACACTATAAAGGTGTATGTGTGCTTCAATAAAGGACTGCTATTGCCTTCTGAAGAAATTCTGTGTCGCTGTTCTTTGCCGCTCCTAGCTCTGCAGCGACATACAGCTGCCTTCTACCACCCTTTTATTTACAGAAACTGAAAATTAAAACCACACCTGGGGCCAGCAGAGACCTGTGGAGCCCAGCTCCAGCCACTGGAAACTCCCAAGTCCCCCACCATGCAGGTGGGGGAAAAGAACCCAGTCCCAAGCACGGCTCTACTTCCTTCCATCACTGCAGGAGGGGTGTGCAGTGTCTCTGTGGTCCGGCCCATGGCCAAGGGGGGTCCAGTACCACTCTCCATGGATGTGAGAGCATGGAATAGGCAAGAAGAGCTCACTGTTGGAGCTGGAGGTTGGTGTGCAGCAGCCAATCAATGGTTTCCAGCAGGTAGGCCATGCTATAGTGCTGGGCGATGTTCTGGAAGACACTGATGTGGTCCATGAAGGCCTGGAGAGAAGAACAGGGAGAGAAGGAGGCTGCCCAAGGCTCCGATAGAGTGGCTGGGCAGGACTGGCCAGAGGGCAGCTCAGCAGGTGCAAGGGGATGTGCAGTTAGAGCAGAGGAAGAGGAGACACAGGGCACCTTAGGGCCCCTCACTGCTGGGTTGGGCAGGTGTTGAAGTACCTGGGAAGAGATGGTGAGGGCGAAGTCTCCAGCACAGCTGCAGTATACAGGCATGTGCATCTCCTTCACGCCGTGACACTTTTTGCACACCTGGAGGCCAAGGAGGTTCAGGAGGGTCAGGAGATGAGGCCAAGTCCCTCTGGCAGTGGCAAACTGAATATGGCCAAGCACAGAGAATCACAGGAATGGGCAGAGCAGGGGATCTCTGTGCTTACCAGGTCTTGCAGCACGAAGGCCATCAGCTTCTTCTGCAGGGCTTCCACCAGCGCCATCTCAATGGCATCGGTATCGTACTGCACATGGCAGTTGGGGCAGAGCCAGCCAGGCAGCACCAACCTGTCCTAGGGGCAAAGAGAGGGAGGTGAGCACCACAAATTCCATGCACTGGCATGGTGGAACTTGTTTCTGGAGAGGATAGAACATAAGCCAAAGCCCAAGCATGTTCAGATACATCACATGCAGCTAGAAAAGATGAACAGAAAATTTGCTTTAGGTGAAGGTGATCATGGGCAGCAGGCAGAGCTGCAAAACAAAAGGAGATAAAAATGCTAAAGTGGGTAAGATGATTGGCTGGCCTCCAGCACTGCTGTAGGAGGGCCTCTACTGTCCCTAGGAGAGAGCCTGCACCTGGGAAAGGGCAGGGTCCTTGCACAGGTCCAGGTCCCTGCAGAAGTTGCAGTTCCTGCAGATGACTTCAGGAAGCACATAGGAGCGGCAAGGGTCCCGAAACTGGGCTGCTTCTGAGAACTCGCCCACCTCAATGAGGCGCAGCAGGTCCCGGCGTAGTTTGTTCACCTGGTTGGTTATGTTTGCATCCAGGGAGAGGACCTGTAAAGATAAAAGCAGGTGAGCCTAGTGGCAGAAACTGTTCTCAGCAGGACAGCTCAGACCCCTGTGACCCTCATATGGATTCAGAGCACAGTAAATTGGTTATAGATCCCTCTTGGGAAAAGCTGCAGCAATGGACGAGGACCGTAATTTCAGTTCAGACCGCAATCCTTCAGCCAAGAGGCCTGGCCCACCCCCACTGACCTTGCAAACATATTTGATGAACTCCAGAGCTGGGTTGTTGAGTGGTAGGTAGGAACCAGGCAGGACTGGGAACATGTCTGAGGGCTCTGTTGCATTCCGGGAACCAGCCATTTTCTTCTGGATCTTCTGGGTGATGGTGAAGAAGCTTTGGGTGAGCTCATTTGCCACATAATCTTGTGAGAAGGTGATCATGCCTAGAAGGGATGAAGCAGAGAGTGAAGGCTGACTGGCAGCACATTGAGCCTCTGCCTGCAGCAGGGCTGCCCTGGGGCTTGGAACTCACCAGGCATGGCCCTCAGCTCCCCCAGAGCCTCCTGCGACACCTGGCTGGTGCTCCTCCGTTTAATTGGAGTGCTCCCAGGGGTGTTACACCGCAGTTCCTCCTTCATGCTGTGGTACACAGCCACGATGTAGGCTGGGAAGACATAGGCAAGGCTCCAGCTCCTACCCAGAGCTGTCACTGGGTGGGGTGCAATGACCTCAGCAATTCCCTGTGCTGCTCACCTGATACAATCATCAAGAAGTAGCTCTGGCAGGAGCCGGCCTGGGGCAGGAATTGCATGATGTTCCAGCTGTTCTCCAGCAGCTCCTCCACATTTGACTCCCCTTCCTCCTCCTCTTCTTCCCTTGCCACCTCCTCCTCCTCTCCCTCGCTCTCCTCCTCCTCCAATGCCTGCTTCTTGCTGGTGTCCTCCTGGGGGTCCCAGCAATGTCACAGCAGTCCCTCATGCCCAGCCAACACTTCCCTACTCTGATCCCAATAGACATGGTGCTTCCCATCTCTTACCTCCCCATAGTGGATGCGAGAATCCACTTTTCCCTTGATACCTCCATAATTTGCTGGGTCCATCCAGAGCAGGAACTCCCAGCAGCGGGAGAACGAGATGGTCAGAGAGTGGAAGATCTCCTTGGAGTGGATGCTGGAGGGAGGAAACTGCAGTCAGTCCCTGTGTCAGCATCATCTCTTCTCTATGGGACACTATGGGGAGGTGGTATGCTGGCCAGGAGAGAGGAGTGTCCCCTTTCCCATTGGACCCCTGCCAGGGATCTCGGGGGAAGTCATGCCCAAACACACTTGGCTCTCTGTTCTTGTGCCAAGGTGCCTATACCATAGCTGGGATGCAGACAGCCAGCCAAGGGACAAGTTGCTGGGCATCTCAGGCTCTCCTGGAGGTTCTCTTCAGGATTGAATCCTATGAATATACTTGGAATACTGCCTATATAGGGCAGCTAGGGACAGATCACTACTCCAGGCATTGACAGCAAGAGAACCGGGAAGCCTTGTCCCTTCAGTAGCTTTGCCAAAGAAAGTAACAAATTCAGATCTGAGGTGCATCAGAAGCCAAAAAGTCAGCATCCTCCTCCCTCGCCTTGAGCCCTGCCCCAGCCTCAACACCCAGGAGCTTTATCTCCAGGCGCACTCCACCTGTTGATGATGTACTCCATGTAGCTGATGGCATCCTCAATACGCCGCTTCTTGGTGCACAGGATGATGCGGTTGAAGTTGGCATAGACCACAGAGGAGCCCAGACGCTTGAACTCAGCCACCAGCCTGCAGCAGGGCACAGGGTGGGGTCAGTGGGTGGGAAAGCAATGCCTGAGGGGCAGATGCAACCCAAAGAGGATGCGTTGATCCATCAGCAGGGAGTCAACATGCAGCAACATTGGGCAAGGGATGTCATCAAAGAAGATGAGAGGTCCATCCTACTGCCCACCTTTCTGGAGGATCACTATGGGTGCCAGCATCCTGGTCACTAACATCACACCTTTCCATTCCCCATTCACCAGCTTGGCACACTTAAGAACTCACTTACTGCAGAAAAAGCTTTTTCATCATGTTGTGGAGCGTGCGGTGCAGTGCCGGGTCGTAGAGCAGGGACGAAGGAGAGCGGAGCCAGCGGTAAAAGTGAATGACCTGGTTGTCAGCATAGACGTTGTGGTACTGTGTAATCTCCTTCACCCAGCTCACCACCATGCTCTTCAGAATCCTGCCAGTGAGCAGAGATCATCATCAGCCCACCAGCAACCTCTTCCCCCTTCCTGACAGGGATGTGTTTATGGACGTACTAGAGGATTTAGAACTCCCTTGTTCATCCCTCAGCACATGATCTGTGCCTCTATAACCTGGTGGGGCATGAAAAAAGGAGAATGCAACATCCCCACACTTAACTGGTGGCTGAGGCACCAAGCAGATCTGAGGATCTTCCAATGTATTGGAGAAGATGCCTGCCATGCACTTGAGACCTGGATTTATACTTAGAGCACCCTACAAGCCCTACTGCTGGGCAAAGGCTAAAGCCAGGAGGGAATGAAGCAGGACCCTGAGGGGACCTGCCAGGATGGAGACCACCCGCTCTACCTCCTGCTGTTTCTCAAGCCACACCTGAAAGTGTTGGAGCAGAGGGCAGTCTCATCATAGCTGGCTGGGATGTTGGCAGCTTGGTTCCCTGTCACCATGTCCTCCAGGGAAGCCTGCTGAATCACATCGAAGCTAATGCTCATGCTGGAGCCTCCTTCCATGTCATTCACGTGGTGGGACTGCAACACGGTGTTCACAGCTAGGCTCTGGATGTCCAGCTCCAGACACACTAAGAGCAGACACAACTGTCAGTAGGGAAGTGGGGAACACCCTCCCTGCTGCAGCCAGAAGTGCTTTTCAGAGGTACAGGGTGATCTATAGCTGCTGCTGCACTCAGAGGGCAGATGCTTTTCTGCATGACTGGACCTTCATAGGTATTGATTGAGCCTTGTCTTTCAACAAGACTTGGACCTATTGACCCTCTAGGGACCACCAGTTTTTCTGGAGGCTGCAACAGTGGACCTCAGAAGAACTCATTACACTCAAGCTGCTTAAGAGAGACCTGTCCCAGCGTCACCAGTGACGACGACCAAGTGAGCTGTCCTTGGGCTGACAACATTGCAGGCAGTATGCCAGGTACTACTGTCATTGGTCACTTGTAAAAAATCCCATTTCAATGCCTGCACATGTTACAGGTGAACCTTCCCTGCTCCAGGACATGCCCTTAGCATCCACTTTGCCCATACTAATGCTGAAACCCCAAAGCTGTTGGTGACAACTGTCACCATAGAGACTCTTAGGGGACTGCATCCACCCCTCTGCAGGACTCAGAGCAGGATCCAGCTCTGCCCCATTCAGTCCTACCACCTTCCTCCCTCTTCACCTGTGGAGTAGCAGCCAGGGTTGTTGATCTCAACTGAGGCTCTCTCATCAAACTCCATGACCAGGCGGTTGTCATCGGCCTCCTTCCCCCCAGGTCAGGACGGGCCGTGGGGGACAGCCACAACAGGTGGTTGTGACGACGAAGGTGGCGTGAGAAGAATAGGTCAGAACCGAAGGTGGAGATATCATCAGGGAGGTTCCCAATGGGGATGTGGTAGTACCTGAGACACAGAGACATCAGTGGTCATTGGCATGAGCATGGCTGCAGGGAAAACAGGGACCCCGATCATACCCTCAAGGGATGAGGCAGTTTCTGTGGTCTCAATGAGGGCATGGCAGCCTCAGGGGAACATGACCATGCTGGTACCTGCTCATCTCAAAAGCCTGGGAGAGACAGGTGTCCAGGTTGAGGTAGTGGCGAATCATGCGGTGGGCAGCATGGCGCTGCCAGTCCAGGACTGAGTAGCTGATGTCATCTACCAGCCGGATGGGGACTAAGGGGAACTCCTCAATGATGGGGATCCTGCTTGCCAGCTGTTTCAGGTCCCAGTTGGACTGCACAGCCACCAACGTGGGGCCCCGGCGCTCGTCCTGCACCAAAGAGAGAAAGACATGTCCTGGTACACCTCTCATCTGTGCAGCCGAAAGCTGGTGGTGTCAGGTGCCCCATCCTCACAGCAGCTCCCCACAGTCCTGGGACAGCACACCCCAGCATTCCCAAAGCACTCACCCACTTCTAACACCACCAGCTCTCCAGCTGAGTGCAGGGATGGAGCGAGCTCCTAAGGTGGCCCTGCTGCTGGCACTGCCCCAGGTAAGTACCCCACAAGCAAAACAAACACCTGGTTCTTGACCTCGGGCCCAGCTGTTATGTGCAGGTTTTCTTGGAACTGGTGCACCAGTGCCTTCCACAACATTCCCTTAGTCACAAAGGTCCCATTGAAACCTTCCCCACACCTTCATCTCACCTTGTAGCCCAAGAGCAGCCGCTGGACACCTCTGTAGATGGCCTTGGGGTCGGTCTCAGCACGCACCTCAAAGGTGTGCTTGTCTGGGGGCAAAAGCTCCTTGCCCACCTTTTCCAGCAGAGCTGCACGCTCCACTGAGAACAAGGTCGTGAGGTTTGGCATCTGGTTGCTGCGTACCTGGGTGCAAGAGGGAACAGGTCAGAGCAGGGGAGAGCAACCCTGGGATGTGCAGTGCCAGGAGCCCTGACAAAACAGCTCCTGCTGCCTGGTCCTACCAGAGAATGGTCTGGGGTAGAAGGGACCTTCAAAGGTTGTCTAGTCCAACCCCCTGCCATGGACAGGAACAATACATAATCTCAGAATTGTTTAGGTTGGAAAATACCTTTATGATCAAGTCCTGCTGTTCACCCAACACTGCTAAAGCCACCACTAAACTATGTCTCCAAGCACCATATCCTCATGTCTTTTAAATCCCTCCATGGACCCCCCACCACTGTCCTAGGGAGCTATGCCAGGGCTTGACAACCCTTTTGGTAAAATTTTTCCTAACATTCATCCTAAACCTCCACTGGTGCAACTTGAGGTCAACTAGACCAGGTTGCTTCAGGCCCCGTCCAACCTGGCCTAGAACACTTCCGGGGATGGGGCAGCCACAGCTTTGCTGGCAAACCTGTGCCAGGGCCTCACCACCCTCACAGGGAACAATTTGCTCCAAATATCCCACCTAAGCCTGTCCTCTGGCAGTGGGAAGCCATTCCCCCTTGTTCTATCACTCCATTCTTTGTCCAAAGTTCCTTTCCAGCTCTCTTTAGAAACTGGAAGGGGCTCTAAGGTCTCCCTGGAGCCTTCTCTTCTCCTGGTTGAACACCTCCAGATCTCCCAGCCTGTCTCCAAAGCAGAAGCACTCCAGCCTTCATCAGAGCATCTCTGTGGCCTCCTCTGAACTTGCTTCAGCAGCTCCACGTCCTTCCTATGTTGGAAACCTCAGGGCTGGAGGCAGCCCTGCATATGGGGTCTCCCCTGAGCAAGGCAAAGGGGCAGAATCCCTCCCTTCCCTGCTGCCCACACTGTGGGGATCAGTCCAGGACATTCAGGGCACACAGCCAGGGCATGTCCAGCCATCAGCACCCCCAATTTCACACTCTCCACAGCCCTCCTTACCTTGTCCAGCACAAAGACAGCAGCCTTGTGCTGTGAGGGGATGAAGAGGCCCAGGAGTGCCTTGCTGCCCTGGGAGCTGTGGTACAGGTAGATGTGGCGAATGCTTCCTGGGGACACAGAGCACAAGGCATCAGTAGTGCCCATGGGCACCAGATGCCCCAGGAGCCCCTCTCCCAGGATGCCTCACCTGGCTCCAGGTAAGTGAACTGGGCCAGTGAGCGCATCTCCAGGTGCTCAATGTTGAAGGTTTCAGCCTCTCGCCCTGCCAGGTGCCGGACGAGCTGCCTGCTGACCATGCACACACAGCCCAGGTGGATCAGGGCACGGAAGAGCAGTGGCACCTGGAATGACGGGAATAGATATGATGGAACAACTGCTACTAAGCTCTTCTTGGGGGTTGCAGACCTAGAATAACCCAGATTAAAACCCACAGGTAGCACGTATCTGCGATGCCTTGGTATGAGTTTGTTATTTATCAGCCTTGCTGAAGGTGTAGAACAACTATCTAAAAATCCACATCTTCCTATCCAGGCCCAGATCCTACCACCAAGGTACTTTGGAGGATGTGTGGAGCAATATTTGGGCAATCTTGCTACTCTGTAACTTGTGGTTTGTCACTCTGAGGCAAGGCTCCATTTGAACCTCCAGATAATCGGCATGATGGGAGATTCACCACAGATCCATTCTGTTTTATTAATCCTGTAGCTGTCAAATCCACTGTTGGAGGAGACTGCTGAATGGCTTGCTGAGGAACCTGGTCCCAAACTAGTGAGAAGCAATAAACATTTCTTGCCTGATTGCTCTTCACTTGTGCTAGTTTTAGTTGTAGAGGCCCCTCACATCTCTTCAGCAAGATGAAGCATTCCCATCTAAGTTCCACCCCCAAGGGGAAACTATTCTCCCTCCCTTGCATCCTTCTGTTACTCCTGCTGCATTTTTTGGGATCATGATCAGAACTGCACTGCAGATGTTCAAAGATCAAGCCAGACCTTTCCTTGCCCAGGTCAGTGTCCAGCTGGTTAACTGTGTCTCTGGGGATGGAAACTCTACAATCCCTTGGGCAACATGCTCAATGATATTTGCAGAAGTTTTTCCTGACATTTACACAAAACTTTCATGTTTTAGGTTGTGTCCACTGCCTCCCATTCTTTCCTCAGCACCAGAGCAGAGCCTGGTTACTCTTCTCTGCTCTTCCCATTAAGCAGGTCCCCTGAATCTCTTCTGGGCTGCACAGTCCAACTCACTCAACCTCCCCTGAGGAGATGATGCATTGACAGATGCTGCTACCCCATGACTATCTAAATTCCTTCATATCTTTAAAACTTCTCCATGCCCTTTGTTTAACTTCAG
Source organism: Sitta carolinensis (assembly GCA_032173965.1). Classification (NCBI taxonomy): domain Eukaryota; kingdom Metazoa; phylum Chordata; class Aves; order Passeriformes; family Sittidae; genus Sitta; species Sitta carolinensis. Next base: position 13,857,836 of record CM063296.1, on the reverse strand, counting down.
GTGCTCATTTTAATTTCCCCTTAATTTCTTGATTTTTCCTCTTCCCATTTATTAAACACTACTAGAGTGTATAGGACTCAGGTTTTCCTAGAGGAAGGTCTACATATATAAAGAATTTGTATACATGTGTGTCACTTTGGACAAGTAATCTGAAGTAAGTTTTGGGTGCTGCTTACTAAAACTCAGTACAGTTTGGTGGGCACCATTTTCAACTGCTGATGGCACATATGCTTAAACCTTTTACATCACCAAAGGATTTCACAGCCTCCATGTAATCATTAAGAGTTGTGCCTTGCCTTGAGAGACCTTTCTTTAAATTTCTCAAAAGCAGAAACTTAAGGTGAATAAAAGTTTTCTTTAACTATGTCCCACTGGACTGCTTCACATGTTATACCAGTAACTTCAGCAGCAAAAGTCTCTATGATGATCTTTTTGCGCTTGCAGCCTCCTGCACATCAGAAAGAATTTCATAGCCAGTGGCACCTCTGCTTACAGCAAAGCTTGTCCTACTCAGGACTTTTCATCCATAATAAACCTGCAATACATTTCAGTATCAAATTCACCTGCCTTTATGCTTTCTTTAACTCCACTCTTACAATGGTGTGGTCTACTCTGCCACTTCCATACAGGCCAGGTCTTTTCACTACAATATCCTCTTAGTTAAATTCCTGTCCATCTGCTGGACAAACCAGTATCCTCACTGGAAGCAAGCATCCCAGGTTCCCACCATTATTTTTAGCACTGGCAAACTGAAATTTAGCCTCATTGCTTTCTACAGAATTTCACTTAGGTTGCTCTTGATCTTCCTGAACTTTCAAGTTATATGCTGTTCTTTTTTCTGAAGCTTTTACAACCTTGTTTTAGAGGACATGGCACTCAGACAGACCTAAGTAACACTCCACATGTGTTGGGTTTTTCCCCAGCTTTACTCCAAATGCCCCTTCTCTTTCCTAGTTCCAATACCAGCAGGCTGGCTCTGGATTAGTTTAGAGGAAGCTCTCCATTTCTTTCCCCAAAGTTTCCTAACTCCAAATCAACCAAAGTCCCTTTCTTTTTATACTCATCATTTCTGTCCATATGAGTGTAACTCCCAGTTTCCTGGACAATGTCCAGGGTCTTGGATTTTTGGTGTCTCACTGGAACTCAGACTAACAAGCTACTGCTCAGCAGCCCTTAAAGATGAGCACCTGGAGGAGTTACCTTTGTCTCATACACTCCCTCGATGTCCGGAGCAGAGAGGTCCGCATTGATTTCGTTAATGTGCTCTTGGTACATGTCTTCAGGAACAGAGTATTCATACAAGTTGTAAACTAAGTTTGAACGGGGCAGGATCCTGTTTACCTGCCAAGGTAAGGGACAGGACTATTAGGACACATCCCACCACATGGCACTACTCCCAGGAGCCAGGCTCTGAGCCAAGCCTGGTGTTTTCTCCTAAGGAAATCAGTGGGTTATGCTCATGCACATTACAAATTCCTGTAACAGAAAACTTGATTTCCAGGCGGGCTGGGATTAGCAGAGGGACTAGGGCCTGGATGACGGATATCCATGGGGTAGAAGAATGAAGTGTTACATGGCAGATGCTCATAACTCCTGCTTACAGGGGAGGTGAAGTGCCTTACCTAAGTGCAAGCAGCTGTTTCCCCTACCAGAAGGGGCAGGTCCTCACCTTCCTGTAGGCTGTTCCCTCCTCAGGCTTTGGGACGCGCTGGTTGACATAGAAGACACGGGGGATGCTCAGCTTGATGCAGTGCAAGTCACTCCCTATCACCGCCCACAGCTGGAACAGCCCAGGCTGGCTGGTCTCGGCAATCTGCAGGACATGGGGCACATGGTCAGAGTTAGCAGGAGATCCAACATGCCATCAGTCCTTACATCTACTCTGCAGAGTGCTCTGGGGATCTACATGGTCAGCTGGTGGCTAAAAACAAAGAAGGGGGCTTAGAGAGACATCACTTTCAGCTCTGGAGTCCATGCATCCTGCTACTGTTCCAGGGTATCATGAAGAAAACTCTGCCTCAGGCTGGCCAACCAGGCCATTCCAGGGAATGTCATCCAAGTCACTTTGAAGTCCTCCAGCTCTGAGACCTTTCTGGAGGATGAAATGGGTGATAGGGGCTGGGATTATGTGGCCACATGTAACAAAGGTTTTTAAAAACACCTGGATGACACCACTCCACCTCTTAATTAGTACATTGTCTGCTTCTAGGCACCACTGGAATCCTGTGTCCAGTGCTGGGCTGTCTCCTCAACACAGGACATGGAGATACTGAATAGAGTGAAGGGCCACAAGGAGGAAGAAGGGACTGGAGTTGTTCCTTTCATATTAGGAGAGGCTGGCAGAACTGGGACTGTCCATCCCAGAGCAGATAAAGCTCAGAGCAATCTCATCCATATATATACCAAAAGGGAAGTGCAGAGAGGACAGAACCTGACTCTTCCTAGTGGTGCCCAGTGGCAGGACCAGACATCATGGGCATAAAGCAGAATGCAGGAAGGTCCCTCTGCACATCAGAAACTTTTTACCTGCAAAGATGAACCCGGTCCAAGTTGCCTATGGAAGCTGTGCACTCTCCATCCTTGAAGATATTCCAGGACATGGTCCTGGGACCCCAGCTCTGGGTGACCCTGACTGAGCAGGATGTGGAACCAGAGGGACATGAAAGCTGCCTCAGCCTCAGCAAATGTTTTTGCCATTCTGCTTCTGTGCAGTGCTGCCCGTGGGCTGAACTAGAGCTGCCCCAGCAGCAGATCTACCCATGTATCCAAGAGTCACCAAGAATGACTCTGTAAACACCTATTTCCATTGATGTGCATGAGTCTGAGGCTCTGCAGCCCCTCCTGGGCTCCCCAGGGCTAACACTTACATGGGGTAGGTCAGGGTTGCTGAACTTCACCATTTGATGAGAGCTTAAATGTGGGGCTTGTGTCCCAGGCTGCTCTGTGGCAGGTCTCCTCCCCAGTACCTGCACGATCTGCCAGGGCAAGTCCAGGATGCTGCGTGCTGTCCGGCGCAGGTAACTGCCCAGCCCTTTGGAGAGGGCATTGCGGACCATTCCTCCACCTGCCACCACCCCACCATCCTCCAGCCGCCGCCTCTTCCGCCGCTCCTGCCGCTGCCGAGCCTGCAGCTCCCACTTCCTCTGGTGGAAGCGCAGCCAGACCAGACACTCTTCCTGAGTGGGGTGACAGCAAGCATGAAATCAGGAAAGGCTTCCCAGCCCCACAACATCACACCATTCAGCCCTAGCCCTCCAGCCCCCAGTCCCACATCATGTTCCTGCCCCAGCTGTGAAGCCATCACCCCCTTTTCTCTATCAGTGGTTGCTTTTCTGTCTCCTGGTTATATTTCTCCTTGTATCCCAGAGCCATGTGTGTGCAGAGTTTTGGGAAACCCATAGCTTGCTCCTGGGAAGCAGTCAAGCTGCTTGGATGGATGAGTATAGTCCTGGGGCATCCCTGGCACAATCTGCTTCACCTACCTTGGTGGTGCCAAGGGATGGAGGTGGACCCAGGATCTCTCGCCAGGACTGGGACAGCTCCAGGTCCTGGGACAGCTGTTGGCTTTCCTCCACTGCAGGGATGCGCTTCCGCTTATTTGCAATGGGAACCAGTGGCTGAGGGATCTTGACAGCCCCAAAGTCCTCTATGTCACCCACCTGTGAGCTGGGTGTCCCCTCCACAGGCCGGCTGGCAAGAACCTGAGAGAGCAAGGAGAGCAGGAAGATGGGGCCTGCAAGAGAAAAGCCCCACTGGCACTCCCAGAACCTTCCTCTCACCCTCTTTACCTGTTTCTTGCCTTCTGAAACAAAGAGCTCATTGATTTTTTTCTGTTTGTACACATCATTCTTCTCTAGGAGTTTCTTGTGAAGCCAGTCTGGGTGTCGGACCCGTGGCACTGGGTTCTTTACCTGCAGAGTAGCTCCAAATCACACCGAGTCCCCCACACAAATCCTTCCTCCTGTCCACCCCACCACTGCCTCGTACCTGCTGCAGGGCTGCAGGAATGGTGATGATTTTCTGGATAGTGCTGCCTAGTCTCTCGATGTAGTAGTCCCAGTCCAGGATCTGGGAAGAGGGCAGAGCTTGGTTAGTGAAAAAATCCAAGCAGAAGGATCCCCAGACACAGGATCAAACATGCCAGTAGCATCCCCAGCCCAGACTCCTCCTTTGTGAGCACAGGAAGCCACTGCCCAGGTTGTGTCTCTAAAAGGACAAGCCCCTGTCCCAGATGCGGGGTCATCTGCACGGAAGCCTCACTCACCGCACGGATGTTGAAGTCCTGCAGCGAGGGACTCTTCAGCCATTTTCGGAGGTAGTGTTTGCACACACTGGGCTCAGCTTGGAAGATGGCAAGGGGGATGGCCCTGGGGAAGGCAGGGAATCAAAACCCCATAATCTACTCGCCCAGCCTGGGGAGATCCTCCAGGCTTCTCCTAAACTCCTGCGAGGCCACTGGGCTGTACAGTGTTACCCACTGTCCTGCTCATGGCCTGTGCCAGATTCAGGTGATCACCTGGCCATGTATTACAGTTCCATCCCTTCCTGCAACCTGCCTATCTCCTCTTGGTTTCTCCCACACTGTTAAAAGCCTGGCCCCTCCAGATGGGGTTACCTCTCAGTGACTGGAGATCCTTCTGGTTTCTTGGAAATGATGAAGCGACAGCTCAGTCCTGCATCCTTCACCATCTGGTCCCCCAAAAACTCTGCCAGGCGCTTGGCAGTGCTGATGGAGGTGGACTTCTGCTCCCCATAGTCCTCCAGTTTGCGTGACATGGATCGGTTTTCTGAGATTAGCTCAAACAGCTCTGAATCAGGCATGTTAGCAGCCTTAAAGACAGTGAAAAGCCCCAAATTAGCAAGAACTTTGCTGCTGTCAGGAACAAGGAGCACCACACACAGGTGATGTGTCTCTTTACGGAAGCCTGGGAATTGCTTACTGGTGCAGCTGTCAGTAGGATCTATTGAAAAGAGGGCATGTAGGTTTCAGGCTGGCACCAGTTTGTGCCATGGACGGGCTGTGGCAGCACAGCTTTGTGTTGTGCACGCTAAGTTAGGCTCACCAAGAATTTTTGTAAAACAGCATTACAGAATAAAAGACTCATAGAGGACCAGAACTAAACATGTTTTGTCTCAAACATTCCGAGTACTGCTACAGGAAGGGTGTGATTGGAGGAGAGGGTCCCATGGAGGTGTGGAAGTGCTGTTCTGAGCTGATTCCCTGCCACATCTTAATACTCATTAATATTAGTCCCCTCTCCAGCACACATCCCGGAGAAGGGCTGGTTGTGCATGAAAGGGAGAAAATAGGTGTCCTCCCTCTCTTTTCTCTTCTCTTTCTCTTCCACTTTCTTTGTCTCATTGTTTGCCCCAGCTCTGCACCAACCCAGTGGTATGACCAAAGCAAGACCAAGACAGATCTAAGGAGTGGTGATATTCTTTGTTTTCTTCCCTTGCTTTGCCTAAGCAAAGCAGGGCTGTCATATTCTACTTCATGCTTTATATTGAACCCTGCTGTAAGAGTGGGGATCTTGCATAACGGTGTGTTAGCCAGGACCTTTGAGTAGTGGTGTTGTGGCTCATGTGCCAGCACCTTTGTGTGATGTTGTGTTGCAGCTTGTTAGCCAGTACCCTTGAATACTGGTGGTCTATTGTGGCTCATGAGCCAGTGCCTTTTGAGGAGCTTGTGGTGGGAGTTGGGAACTTACTGAAATGTTCTGTACAAAATTAAGGGCTTGTTTGCTTCCACTCTTGTGGAAGTCTATTGTAAGAACTGGCTTGTTGATTAACATCTTTTGAGTTGAAGCAGTGGGCTGGTTGCTGGAGTTACAGTGACTGTACAATAAAACATAAGAGTTCCTGACACATGAACAGCATCTTTGTTCAACCTGATGAGCATTTATGATGAATATCATGCCCCTGGACCAATAGGTCATGACAAGGACCCAGTTAGACTCTGGTTCCCTCCCACCCCCTTGTTTCAGCATCACAGAATCATTCTCACAGAATCATGAAAAGCCCTTTAATATCATCAAGTCAAAGCATTCCCCAAGCAGTGCCAAGGTCACCACTGACCCATGCACACAAGCTTCCACACAGCTTTTAAATTCCTCCAGGGAAAGGGACTCCACCACTGCCATGGGCAGCCTGTGCCAGAGCTGGACAACCCTTTTGGAGATGAAATTTTCTCTATTACTCAACCTAAACCTCCCCTGCTGCAATGTGAGCCTGTTTCCTCTAATCCTGTCACCTGTTCCCTGCAAGAAGTGTCCAACTCCCACCTGGTTACGCCTACTGTCAGGGAGGTGTAGAGTAAGAATATCCCCCCTGAACCTCCTTTTCTCCAGGCTGAGCTGCTCCTCATCAGACTTACACTCCAGCCACTTCCACAGCTCTTTTCCCTGCCCTGGACATGCTCCAGTCCCTCAAAGTCTTTCTAATGATGAGGGGACAAAAACTGACCCCGGGTTTCAAAGTGCCTCACCAGTGTCCAGCGCATGGGGATGGTCACTGCCCTGGTCCTGTTGGCCATGCTATGGCAGGTACAGACCAGGTGCCATCGCCCTTCTTGTCAACCTGGACATATGTTTAGTCACTGTTGAACAACACCCCCAGATCCTTTCCTGTCAAGTGCCTTTCCAGACTCCAGACTCTACCCCAGCCTGGAGCATTCCACGGCATTGTTCTGACCCCTGTGCGGGACCTGGCACTTGACCTTGTTGAACCTCACACCACTGGCCTTGGCCCATGGATCTTGCCTGTCCAGATAACTCTGCAGGGCTTCCTGCCCTCCAGTAGATCCACAGTCCCACCCAGCTCAGTGTTGTTTGTGAAGTGACTGAGAAAGAACTGCAGGAGACCACTGGCTCTGTGCAAGCAAAGTCCACACTCCCACAGTGCCAAACCAGCTCAGACACTCCTTCCCAGGCTCCACCATGGAGCGCAGATTTGCTGAGCTGTGCCTACCTTGCTGTAGAGCACATCCAGCCAGTAATCGGCCACCTTGGCAACGGAAGCGTAGACCTCCTCCAGGGTGCTGCCTTTCAGAAAAGCTTCGAACACAGATGACTGGAATATCTTTACCAGCTGCAGTTCTCCCCGGCGTTTCACCTCAAACCCCTTCAGCTCAGCCAGGGATCCATCCTCATTGAACACGGCGTACCTAGGAAAGAGTGTGAATAAACTTGGCCTACACCAATGGACATGTCTCCCAGGGTGCCACTGGTGTCTCTCCTGCCACGGTGCATCTCTTCATGCCTTTGTGCCACCATCTGGCACGTTCAAAGGAGCCACAGCAGCACCTGGATAATCTCAAGTATCTACAGCTCCTCTAGCAACTATTTTACCTCAGTCTGGAAAAGGATATTAGCTCCTGCCCCAGCTCATCCACACTGACTCATCAAACCACAGGGGAAGGGACCTTAAAAATTATTCAGTCCCATGCAACCCTGCCATGGACAGGGACACTTTCCACTAGACGAGGTTATTCTAAGCCCTGGCCTGGAACACTGTGGGGCAGCCACAGCCTCTCTGGGCAACCTCAAGCTGGGCTCTCACCACCCTCACATCCAAGAATTCCTTCCCAATATCTCATTTAACCCTGCCCTCTGGCAGTGGGAAGACATTCCCCTTTGTCCTGTCCCTCCCAACCCTTGTCCCAAGTCCCCCTCCAGCTCTCTTGGAACCCCTTTAGGCCCTGGGAGGGGCTCTGAGGTGTCCCTGGAGCCTTCTCTTCTCCAGGTGAGCACCCCCAGCTCTTCGAGCCTGTCTACAAAGCAGAGGGGCTCCAGCCCTTGGAGCATCTCCATGGCCTCCTCTGGATTCAATCCAGCAGCTCCATGTTTTTTTGTGTTGAGCACACCATACCTCATTGCAGCACTGAGGGTGAGGAGTGACCTTACAGTGGAGGATGACCTTAACTGCATGTAACTAAGGGGAGAGATGAGAGCCCAAGTGGGGACATGAAGATATTAGGAAGAGATTTAGAAAGAAGTAAACTGCCAACTCCAATGCTAGCAGAGGGGTTGAGAGGAAACTGGATGTAGCCATAACACAACTAAGGGAACATTCCTCCCTCTTGCCTTTTCTATTGCATTGTTTTGCTTTTCACAGCCCTGAAAATTATCTGTATGTCACAAAAAACCCCCAAACCACCACTGTGCGAGTGATCAGTGAGGAGAGGGGATACTCAAATCTGCTTGGCCAGTCCTTCTCCCACCTGCCCACATTCTCATCAGCATAGCCTTTCCTTCCTCCACCGACCATGGTGCCTGCAGCCACCTCCAGACTGTTGTTCTTGGAGAGTGACCAGGAAATAAATGCCCTTTCTAAGATCCCTAAACTATAGGAATCCAGAGGCCCCGAGAGGAGTCCTACAAGCACAGCCCACTCAGAGCTGAGCAACACTTAGACTCCTGCAGAAGGGTCTGAATGCCTGGAGAAAGGCACTGGCAGGGAATGGTGTGTGCTGAATCTTTTTATGTCAGGGATTAAACAGAAAAAAGTCCAGAATAGTGAGGACAGAGGGTGATGGGGACAATAACAGCATATTTTGGAGTCAGACCCAAGTCTGTGGGCTGCCACCCAAAATAATGGATGCTACTGCTCTAGCTCACATTCTTGGTTAGGAGGTGGTAATTGAGAAAACAGTGAAGTACGGGTACAACTACCCTACAAGGTGCCAGTAATGGCAGAACCAGTCCTACTTACAGATGAAGAGGGAAGAGGAAACACATAAGAGGAGTGTTACTGGAAGTCTATGAACTCTTGAGACATAGGAAGGCAAGAACTGCTGAGTTTAAACAGATTAGATTGAATACAAGCGGTATAAGAAATCCTCAAAAGTAAAGTCAATGTTCTCCTGTACACCTCAGAGCCAAACAGGGAGATGTCTGGTCACTAGACTGGAGAAATGTCATTTTGCTGCTTTCTGATAAAATTTACTGCCATAGTAGCTCGATTCAAAGATGATCTGATGTAAGGAACTTGTCATTTAAAGCAGTGAGTCAAATGCTGCTGGCTCTGGAGGCAAGGACCAACATGCCCCACATGAACAACAGCAATGAGATACTTAGTCTGTTAACTCAGGGAAAGAGACAATATTTCAAGCTTTGAAATCCCACCTTTTCTTCAGCTTCTTGCCCTCCTCTTTGGAGGCTGGAAGGATCATGGCCAGGTATGGACCATCCACTTCAAAAAAGATGCTGTTCTCTGAGCGCGTGATGTAGGTGAGTGAGGCTGGATCCTGCAGCTCCTGGTACTGGTCATTTGTGAAGCCTTCCTGTGGCACAGTCCCAGGAGAACAGGTTCAATCCATGGCTGACTGGTCACACCAGGGGATGCCCCTGGAACACAGCCTGCCCAAACGGACACCTGAGCACCCCTCTGGGAGCTACAGCACAATTTAAGACTCAAAAGTCAAAACATCTGTCCTGCCTGTTGAGAAGAAAAAGGGCTTTGGACCCTAAAATATTTTCTTGTCTTATACAGCCTGGAGTGAGCAAAGAATAGCTTTAGACCTTGTGCTGGAATCCCTACCTGCACAGGTAAGCATGTGCCTAACCTGGCCTCTTACAGACACCCCTCTTGGATGGGGGATATTGAGCCTCTTTCTCCACTCATATACTCTCCAGGGCCATTACCCCCAACACCTCACCCACTACACAGGGAGTGAAGATGGAAGAGGGGCTCTCCCTACTCATCTGCTCCTCCATCTCCTTTTCCCAGGCTGCAGAGCTGGCTTGGACAGGTGCCAGACTCACCTTCACCAGGATGTTGAGCATGGCACCTGGGTAAGAGATGGTCACTTTCGACTTCTTGATATTGGTTGACTTGATGACAAAGTTCTCTGGGAAGCTGTTGGGAAGGACACACCAGATCCCATCGGTATCCAGTTCTAGAGGTCTCCTAAGGAAGGAAGGAAGGAAGGAAGGAAGGCCACTGTCAGGAGCAGAGAGGATGAGAGGTGAGGATCAGCTCTGTGTCCCCCATGAAGACAGCAGAAGTCTGTTGCATTCTTTCTGTTCCCTTCTGCAAAGCAAACCCTCAAATACAACAGCAGTGTCAGGAATCTGAATGCTCATAGAATCAGAGCACTTGAAGTTGGAAGGGACCTTAAAGCTCATGTCATTCCAAGAACTTCATGTCACAGGCAGGAACAACTTCCCCTAGACCAGGTTACTACAAGCCCTGTCCAAACTGGCCTTGAAACACTTCCAGGAATCCAGGGCAGCCACAGCTTCTCTGGGCAACTTCTGCAGAGAAGAATTTCTTCCCAATATTCCATCTAACACTGCCCTCTGGCAGTGGGAAGCTATTGCCCCTTGCTCATCACCCTTGGCTGTTACCCAAAATCTGTCTCCACCTTTCCTGGAGTCTCTTTAAGCACTTAAAGGGGCTCTAAGGTCCCTCTGGAAGGTTCTCTTCTCCAGGATGAAAACTCCCAGCTTTCTCAGCCCTTCTTCATAGGAAATGTGTTCCATCCCTCTCATGGAAAACTCATGTGTCTAACATGCTCCCACATCTGTCCTAGATGCAGACAGACCTTCTTCAGCTCAGCATACACTCACCCAATCTGCTCAATCAGCTCTCTGGCCTGGGTGATGATATTTGCCCCTGTGAAGCAGACAATGCCAGCCATTTCCATGGAGTACCAACGAGCTCTGTGAGCACAGGAGACACAGTTAAAAGCATGACATGCTCCCTCCAAAACCTAGCTATGGAAGGGCAGGAGGATGTCCAGGGGAAGAAGGGCAAGAAACACAATACTGGGCCTTGGAACATTGCTCTCCTATGAAATTCTCTACTTATGATGCTCGAGAAAATCTGGAAACCCACTAACAGACAAGATTCCCATCATTTAATGTCTGGTAAGACTCTCCAGGATAAGTAATAATGGGTAGAAGCAAGAGAGGAATGTTACAAGCAGGATCTATTCTCATCTTGGTGCTTCAGGAAGCAACTGCATCACCAGAACAATCCTGGTTTCCAAGGGTCTTCTCTAAAGGACCCTGGATAGCCCAGGGAGACTTACCCTTTCCGCATGACATATCCGTAGAAGGAGTTAAGGATGCACTTGTGGGCAAGCTGCAGGGAGTCATAGAGGATCTCCATGTTCTTGCAGCGTTTCACTTCAGATGCATCTCCTGTCTCCACTGCTGCAGACAGCTTCCTCTTCCACACCTGCATGCCAAGGGCAGAGTCAAGAAAATTCCACTACTGGTGGCACCCAACTAGTTTCTGCTCAGTCCTGGTATAGCATTGTAGCGCTACAGGAGTATCTTTGCCAAAGATCACCATCATAAGTCAACATCCCATTTTCTTTTGCAGCACAGGAGCAGTTGGCCAGAGGCACTTTATCACTTGTCAGAAGAGACTTGTAGCTCCCATCATTTATCTGAATTCGAGCAGCACCAGCTGTGCTGCACCATATGTGTGCAGGGAATAACTCAATACACTGCATGCTGCAATCCATGATGCCCAGCTAACAGCAGAACCACCAGTGTAGGAAAAGCCTTTCTGTCAGTCCTGGGAATCCTGGAAAAAGAGGCAGCTGGAAGGAACTTCAAAGCAACAAGCTCTTTAATTAACTCTGACAGATGTAGAGCCTCCTAGAATAGTTTGGGTTGGAAGGGACCTTAAAGCTCATCTCATCCCATCCCCTGCCTTGGGGTTGCTTTAAGTCCTATCCAACCCAACAGGCTATGGACACTTTGAGGGATGAGGCAGCCAATAGCTTCTGTGGTCAACCTGTGCCAGTGCCTTACCTCCTTCATGGGGAAGAATTTCTTCCCAGTAACTAATATGACCCTGCTTTCTATCAGTGGGAAGCCAACAGAATAATCCTTTAAATTTTCAGCGATGCACAAGGAGGTCCCCAGGCTTGGCAAGACAATGTGAGGAGCACCCAAGCTTGGTACCTTGTGCAGCCCCTTGAATTCGTATCGGCGGTCCCGGAATGCTCGCACTGTGTCCACGTAGAAAGAGTTTTCTCTTTGGCAGATGGTGGTGACTCGCTCCTCCACCTTGGTGACATGGATCTTCTTGTATGCCTTACGGCAGTAATCTGATCAAGGCAGGAGACAGAGGGAGGTTCTCAGGGATGGGTGCCCTGCTATAGAGGGATGAGCAGAGTAGGGATAGGGAGGCAGCTAAGCATAAGGCATGGGTGAGTGGGGAACAGGTGATAGGACTGTGTTTCCCTTTCATTAACTGGCTCTATTTAGCAGCCTTGCAAAAAATGAAGCCTTTCATATTTCAGCTCAAATCTGTGGCTCTCCAACACAAAGGGAAACACTGACAGAGGTACCAGTGCCGGGCTCCTCTTAGGATCCATGCATGAGTCTGCTGGCATCTTGAAGAAGTTTTGATACCAGCCTGACCTAACCCCAAAACCCTAGGGTCACTACTACCAAACACTGCACACAGTCCAGGTTGTAGAACACTGCCAGGACCATGACCTTGATTGACTTTTTTACCTGCCAGGCGCTTTTTCTCGTATTTGGCTTGTTCTTCGCGGGAGAGCTCATGGAAGGCACGGGGTGGTCCATCAGGGAACAAGGGAGGGAACTTCTCCGACTCCAGCTGCTGCTGGATGCGGTGGTACTCACTGCGGCTGGCAGGCACTGCAGAGTAGGACAGTGATCAGCCTCTCAGGGGAGAAGCAGGAATTTGCCTCCATCTCTGTGGGCTGGACTACGTGGTACTTCCTGTACTTACTGAACTCTCCTCTCCACTGCCATGTCATCCGGCGCTGACAGTTGGCACCTGGCTTGTTGAAGTCACAGGCAGCACATGTGGCCTCATCCACCATGGCTGAAGGCTGGATACAGTAACAGACACATAGGTGTTAGAGTCAGCTCTTGTGACAAGTCCCCAGATGACAACTCATGCTAGAACAGGTGGTGAGTGGCAGGAGAGCACAGGTGTGAACATCAGAGATGGTATTCAGTGAGTTTCCCTTTCCAGAGCCTTTCAGGAGCACAAGCCCCTCAAAACAACAGCTGGGTTTTTGGGAAGAGCTCTAGCTAAAGCTGTAGCTGAGTCTCTGAAGACCTGGCCATCAAGAGAAGGACAACAGAGCTGCGGAAGGGGCTGGAGCACGACTCTTATGAGAAGTAGATGAAGAATCGGGGTGGGGGGGTGGTGGAGTTCAGCCTGGAGAAAAGTAGGCTCAGGGAGGACATTCTTGTTCCTACAACTCCCTGACAGGAGGGTGGAGCCAGGTGGGGGTCAGGCTCTGCTTTCAGGGAACAAGTGAGGAAACAGCCTCAAGTTGTGCCAGAAGATGTTTAGGTTGGATATTAGAGAAAAATCCTTCACTGAAAGGGTGATCAGACACTGGCACAGGCTGCCCAAAGAGGCATTCTCCTGAAAGTATTTAAAAGTCATGTGGATGTGCCACCTGGGGACATGGGAGCTTTGGCAATGCTGGCAGAGTAGTTGGAGTCAATGGTCTTAGAGGGCTTTTCCAACTAAAATAATTCAGTGATTCCACAATTTGGCAGCTTGACCAAATTTCACACCCAGCCTTATCTGCTTCCCCTGCCCTGTGCAGAAAGTTCAGCCCTTCCTTTTAAGGGGATCCAGAGGGTCCATCAAGGTCATCTGGAAGTCAGATTAGGAGAGACAAGATTGATGTTACCCACCTGCAACCTGTTGGTCAGAATGATGTTGGGGTACATGGCCCCCACATCCAGATGATAGATAAGAGGACACTCGATTCTGTTTGGAACATCCTTCAGGGAATTCAGTTTGGCCTTGATTTCATCACAAACCTATGGTGAGATAAAGAGAAGTGAAACTAGGATAGGAAGGAATTAATGAGCCAAATACTTGTTGAATTTGGTTTTTCTTTACAGGGACACTTGCCCCAGACTCTGGGGATAGATCTAAAGGACCAAAGGAGCAGATCTCTCCAGTCCAGCACTGCCCTCCAAGAAACTCCACACTTGGATTTGGAGAGGAGCAACCTACAATTTTGTAGCTGATAAGAAGTGGGGAACAAGAGGAACAAGAGTATTTGGGATATCTGAGGGGTCAGACTCCTCCTTAAATTCCTTCCTAGCTCTCTCAGAGCTTTGCTCCTGGTTGAACTTGTGAAGGAAAAAGCAGGAGCTGCATTCCTCAGATGGGGCAGTGTAGTCTGGTTTTTTAGGTTTGAGGTTTCTGAGTTTCTGAACTCAGTTTCTTCGTGGTGTTTGGGTTTCAGAAGACCTTGTTCCCACGGATTTGACATAAACATCCCAAGTGTTATTGTAACGAGAGTGATGTTTTGCATTCTTTTCTGTAAGATAGACTTGTCTCTATCCATTGGTTTAGGCCAATGGTTAGAAGAGTTCTGGCACTCTTCTAACCAATGAGAGTGGCCTATTCCAAAAGGTATATAAAGAAAACAGTTGTTTTAATAAAATGGAGTCAGATACAGTTTTTCATAACGAAGTCTCTTGTTGTTTGTTCATCACCCACAGCGACAGGGCAGACCCTGATCCCCAGGCTGGGCTGCTTAGTCTCTCTTTGTAGAACATAAACCAAACCCAAACAAGCATTTTAGAGCTGCAGTCCCAGTTTCCTGCCCAGCTCAGCCATGCTGCAGGTGCTGTACCTCCTGGAAGTTGGTGACCTGATCTAAGGGCAGACCCTCCTCTTCCTCGATGGCATGCTGCAGGGTCTTCTCCACGTGCTGCACCAGGAAGTCGAAGGCAGCAGGATTCTACAGGGATATGAAGATGGCAGTGAGGCCATAGGCAGCTGTCCCTGCTTGCAGGCTGGCAACTTCTGCCCTGCACCCCTGTCCCTGCTTGGCTTGGGGACCTCTAAACTGTACAGGACATGTTGAGGCACCTGGGGATGTGACGGAGGCAGCAGAAACAGGTAAAAAACCCTCAAGAAGGGCTCAGAAGAAGCTCTGTTTGGGAAAGAGGGCAGGATCCCAAGCAACAGAGGCATAACTTCCAAGAACCACTGGCTGAAAAACAAACCCAAAACCCTACTTCTCCACCATCCCTTGCTGTCAACAGGTTCTGCATTGCTTGCTCTTCCACTGAAGCAGAGACAGCCACTTAGAGATCTCCTCCCATTCTGTCCCAGCCCAACTTTAGGTAGCAAGGATCTCCTGGAGGTTGCCAAGAACTGGAACAGACTGTTGAGGTCAGTGGTGAAATCACTATTCCTGGAGGTGTTCAGAAGTCATGCAGATGTGGCACTTGGGGACAGTGGTGGCCTTGGCAATGTTGGGTTAAAAGTTGGACTTGGCAGCATTAAAGAGCTTTTCCAACCTTACTGATTTCTGTGATTCTAGGTGCTGCATTAGAAGGCCAGCAGGCCAGCAGCAGTGGAAATGCTATTCTTCCCCACCACGTTGATCCATGAGGACAGGGGCTGGCTGCTGGCCCATTACCATTTTGAAGCGGCAGGGAATGTCACTGCGGAAGACCCCAGATTCCAGTGCTTCCACATGGCCTCCCACGTAGGTCTCTGAGTCCAGCACATGTCCATCTTCTGTAAGTTTGTTGAATTCTTGCTCCTGCTTGTTAGGGAAGATGATGTTGGCATGGTAAGCCTGAACCATCAGCAGTGCCTCGCACAATGTCCCAGATCCTTTTCTTAACACCTGCACGTGAGAAATAAAATCTGGTTTCAAATTCAAAAACAGATTTAAATATCAGAGGGAAATTCTTCCCTGTGAGGGTGGTGAGGCACTAGACTGGCACAGGTTTACCAGAAAAGCTGTGGCTGCCCCATTCCTGGAAGTGTTCCAGGCCAGGTTGGACAGGGCTTGGAGCACTCTGGTCTAGTTGAAGGTGTTCCTGCCCTTGACAGGAGGCTGGATGAGATTATCTTTAAGATCCCTTCCAACCCAAACCAGTCTGTGATTCTTTACAAGTGCTGTGCCAGCACTGGCAAGACTGGACTGTCACACAATGAGCTGGACAGCTTCAGCTGGTGACACATTTGCAACACCACTCCATCAAGTGCCTTTGTCAGCTCAACCAGGTGGGAACAGACTGACATCTTCTACGTGCTTAGCATTGACAGCTTCCTCATCATCCTCCCTACAGCTGACAACAGCCATCAGGAAACACAACTTTGCATGCACAACTCCATGTGAACTTGGCTGAACATGGAGCATCAGCCATACTTTCTTGCTCCAGCCCTGCACTGCCAAATCTCAGATGTCTTCTTATAGCAACCTGTCTCCAAACACCCCACAGTTGTAGGAGAAAGGAGTAGCTTCTAAATGCACCCTCCCTTCCTCCCTGTCACACACACAGTGTCTAGGCACTCTAGGGGGAATGAGATCAGTGGCCAGAGCACCTCTGTGGTGTGGGAATCATGGCACTTCACTCAGCAAAGAGATCATCATCTTGGGAAAGCACTCACCTCATCAGGCTCCATGGGAATGATGGTACACAAGGCAAAAATGAAGGGATGCACATACTTCATATACATGTAGTAAGTAGCAACGGCATCGGACACTGAGTAGGTGGCCAGAGTCTGTCAAGGAACAAGAGAAGAAAATTAATTCAAATCCCATGTGACAGAGTGGCTCAATGACAATGATTTCTCATTGCTTCCTGCTGGACATTTTCCTACAAGCAGGAAGAAGGAAAAGGTGAATTTCTCCATAGCCTAGGTTGTAACAAATAAAGTGTTCTCATCCTGCTTTAGCTCTAATCAGATGTTGTCCCTGAAAATAAACCTTCTGATTTGTTTTAGTATAATGGAGTCAGTCCTCATGAATTGTAAGAATCATATTTGCATTCCTTTGTGAAAAGATATCACATGGATGGACTTCTCAAGTGACCAATGAAGATGGAGAGGTAGTAACTTCTCTGTCCAATCTCTGATCACTGTCCTGGAAAAAAATAAAGGAGAGACTTCTTTTCTTCTTCTCTGCCTGAACACCTGTTGTGTGTGTTACTGTGTGTTTCTATCTGCATCACAGTAACAATCAAACAGCAACATGTCAGCTCTAACTGAGAAGGAACAGGGAAGATGATCTGAAGGCACAGAAACTGCCCAGTTTGGGTGTCAGGAAGAGGCTTACAGGGCTCAGCAGAACCTCCTGCCTGTGTCACCTGGAGTGCTAACCCTCTCCTGTATCCCCAGCAGGTCTCAGTTCTTTGTGGCATTTCTGATTTCAGTGGTGCTCTTCACCTCACACTGACATAAATAAATACAGGGAATGCACAGTGCAACACCAGGGCCAGAGCCACTTTGGGGGAATCCTGTTCCTTCTCCCTGTGAGCTCTATGGCATTGGAAGTCTGGGGAGACAGATTCAGTTAATTTCTCAAAATCCACTCCAACTTACAGACTAAGTCATAGTGCAGCTGCTCTAGGCTTGTTTTCCCATAGAGCACAGAGACGGAATACCTGAGGCTCCTCCGTGGCCATCCGGCACATCTCTTCAGGGTCCAGCTCCACTGGATCGTAACCCAGTTTTGCTTTAGCTGCTGCTTTCAGGTTGTGACTTCCTACTGGGAGGTAACTGTCTCTCTTCACCCACCTGAACAGAATCAGGAAAATATCAGTTTGTGCAGAAAAACCAGGCCTGACCTCCAAAACAGGGTCAAGATTGTGAAGGGGACCTCAACTACCATGGGGATCTCTCACCAAGGACAGCCCAGCATCCAAGAACAGTGGGGATTACAAGGCTGTCTAGTTTTAGCTAGCCAAACCAGAACAACCCCCACTGTCCATCTCACCACCACTGCTCATAATTTCCACCTTCCAGCTCCCTCAATGCCTTTAAGATAAATATTTCACCACTGAAGAAGACCCCACCTGCAAGAACTGCAAGGACATCCAACTGCGCCCCAGAGCCCAGACTGCTCTAGGGGGGAAAACCCACATAAAACTCCAAAGTTCTGTTTCTCCCATGTGTCCTTTCCTCTTCCCTCTATGTCAGGAGGCTGGTAGGTGAGGCTATAGTCCCTTTCCCTACTCCAATGGCCAGATCTTAACCCTCTCTCTTTCTTTGTTCTCTCAAATCAGCGATCAAACACCCAAGGCTGCAGGGCAAGAGCATCCTGGGAGCTCTTCAGGGGAAGACTTGGCAGCTCCTTGGCAGGGATGCAGCATGCCAAGGGGAAGAAGACAACAGAGGAATTGGATTATCAGCTGAAGAAGGTGACACACAAAGCTCCCAACAGACAGAATGTGCAAACATTGTATTGAAATACAACTGTAAGGTATTTTATCTGAACTGAAGAGATAAAGACACAGTTATGTGGTAGAGGGACAGCATTCGGTACCTCAGACAGTCCATGTGGATACACTGGGATGCTTTGTACTCTCCCTGGCTATCCTTCTGAAACCCAATTTCCTGATACATATTAATTCCATGAGCTGCTGCTCTTGCTTCCACGAAGGGCCTGAGGAAAGATGCAGCATGAAGAGGAGGAGCAGAGCAGCCATTTTCCTGCATCTTCAACAATGGTTCCATGACCACTTTGTTACGAACTGCCTAAGAATTTTTCTTGTTATTTATCTGTGTATCTGATCACAGGGAAAATCTCCTGCAGGACAAGTAGACACATCATTCCTGGAAATGTTCAAGGCCAGGTGGGACTTTAAACAACCTGGTCTAGTGGAAGGTGTCTCTGGTCATGGCAGCGGGGTTGGATCAGGATGATTTTTAAGGGCTTTTCCAACCCAAACCATTTTGTAGTTAAACAGGCAAACCAGCTTGCTTGTATCCTGCAGCTGGAAGCAGAGGTGTGTGGTCCCTCTCCTCCTGCTTCCCCAGGCTTGTCTGTGCACTTCTTCCAATATCCCCCAGGTCTCTTTTGACCCTCTCACTGCTCTCCCACGACTGAGCTCATCCATACAATGACATTCCCACATTGCCAAGTGTTTCGCAGCAGTTCAGGCAAGTGGATGGGGCTCTTCAGAAAGTCCTACTGCCAATCTAATGACCACAGGATTTGATGAAGTGCAGGACATGGCTGCTCCACATGTAGACACATGGCCTCCCCAGACTGTCTCAGCTCAGGAAGGGTGTTGAGGATGGAACCTGACCTTGCCCTCTAGCTCAGGTGACACGCTGCCAGTTTCATCATCATCCCTTATCTTACCAGTCAAAGAAGTCCCCGTTGTATGTGACAATGATGGTAGGTTTGGTCTCCTGGATGTGTTCAAACCATCTCTGGATTAAATGAGCCTGGAATGAAACAGGAAAGACATGTATTTTAAGGAACTTCATCTCCTCCACAGAGAGGTGGTGGATACCACACAGTTTCTTCCACCCTTCCTCTTCCCTCAGCACCTAGCCCAAACCTGACCTCTCTTACCCTTATTCCCAAGAAACAAAAGCACAAGCAGCCCTGCTGGACTTACTGTGTTCCCCAGAGAAGCAATCTGCCAGAGAATGAGCTGTCTGGACAAGAAAAGCTCCAGGCAGGTAAAACTCGGCAGAGCAGAACTGACTTACCTCATCCGGTTCGTTAAAGACACAAAATGGACCCTCATACTCTGGCTTGGGAGTAAACTCAAAGTCTTCAATGTTCTCTGAGACAATCTCCCTGTTTGTGATCAGGTAGCCCTGAGGAGGTGACAAGGAGGCAGTGAGGAGGACTGGGGTTGCAGACAACTCAAAACTCCTGCCCAAACAATGGAATGCTTTCCTCTTGAAAGCGGAACTTTTGTCAAGGGGGAACATTTTGGTCCATCGAAGCATCATTGACCATTGGAATAGAGGCCATGGAGACAACATGGGACACCAGTGCTGTCTCTCCCCTGCAGAGAAGCACCAGCAACTTGGGCTGGGTTCCACGAAACTTGGTGTCCTGTACATCACCCAGACTTTAATGCCATTTCCACAGCCACACATCATGCAGCTGGCAGCATGGCAAGCCTGGAGACAGCATGATTGGAGGGGAATTCTAGGCTGCTTCCTGGCTTTGCTGCCCAAACCCAAAGGAAATCACCCTGGTATCCTTACCTGCCCATCAATCATGTAGGAGATCATCATGATCTGGTCTGTGTCTGCATCAGGAAACTTCAAAGGGAGTTTGGTTGTTTCAATATCAAAGGCAAGAACAACAGGATCCTGGGCAGGACCAAATCCATTAGAAAAGATTCCAGAGCTGACTGAAAGGGTAGTTCCATAAAACCCAGTGTTGGTCCACTAAGTGAACCAGAACATCCCCATTAATAATTTTAGTGCTTTATCAACCCAAAAATCACTACCCAAGTCCAGCATTCCCCCTGCCACCATGGTTTTACACTGGCAGTGTGTCAGTCACCAGTCGTTGGGGCGGACACATATGCACAGAAGACACCTGCCCAGTGCTCACCGGCCGCTCCACAAGGTCATCTCGGCGGGTGATTTCGGGGGGGCAGGTGTTGCCCCGGTATCGCACATTGTACCAGTGAGCCTGTGGAGAGATAAAGGTGGGCAATGCCTTATGGCAGGGCCACATCCCCATGTCACTATATCCAACTGCTGGGGATGGAACTGTGGCAAACATGCAGCCCAGAAGAAAGGCTCGAACTATGGCCATGCACTAATTGGGTATCTTCTCTGTGTGCCATTAACTAAGGAGAAGCCCAGCAGAACAGAACTGAGCTCTAGACATGAACTCATTGTCACCAATACTTTTGCAAAGGTGTTGGAGAGAAAAACTTTTCTGTACCTCAGGAGTGTGATGGGAAAGCAAAGCTCACCACATGGATCTTCAGGTCGATGGAAAGGCGAATGTGGTAGGGCACATCATACTCCCGCATATCCACGATGTTGTCCATCTGGTTGGCAATTTTTTTTGAGGCTCCTTCCTCATCTATGCTTAAACTGCCCCCACTCAGGGCACTGCAAGAGCAGAGAGAAGCAGCTGCCTTACCTAACTGTCACACAGAATCACTACGTTGGAAGAGACCTTCAAGATCGAGTCCATCCCATGCCCTAACACCTCAACTAAACCATGACACTGAGCACCACATCCAATCTTTTTTTAAACACATCCAGGGATGGTGACACCACCTCCTTGGGCAGATGATTCCAGTACTTTATCACACTTTCAGTAAAAAACTTTTTCCTAGCACCCAACCTAAATTTCCCTTGGCTCAGCTTAAGACTGTGTCCTCTTGTTCTGTCAGTTGCTGTCTAGAGAAAGAGACCAACCCCACCTGACTACAACCACCTTTCAGGTAGCTGTAGAGTGATAAGGCAATCTGCCAATCACCTCTGAGTCTCCTTTTCTCCAGGCTAAACAACCCCAGCTCCCTGAGTCATTCCTCACAAGGCTTGCGTTTCAAGTCCTAACTAGCCTTGTTGCCCTCTTCTGGATGTGCTCAAGTGTCTCAACGTCCTTCCTAAGCTGAGGGGCCAGAACTGGACAGCACTCAAGGTGTGGCTTCACCAGTACCAAGTACAGGGAAGAATGACCTTCCTGCTCCTGCTGGTCACACTATTCCTGATACATGCCAGGATGACATTTGCCTTCTTGACTACCAGGGCACCAACACTGCTGGCTCATGTTCAACCGGCTTTCGAGCAGTACCCCCAGGTCCTTTTCCTCCTGGACACTGTCCAGCCACACCATTCCCAGCCTACAGTGCTGCAGGGGATTACTGTGCCCAAAATTCAGGACTCGGCACTCAGACTTATTAAACTTCATCTTACTGGACTCTGCCCATCCATCCAACTGTTCCTGGTCTCCTGGCAGAGCCCTCCTACCTTCCAACACATGCTCCCAGCTTAGTGTCTGCAAATTTACTAATGAGAGACTCAATATCGCCATCCATGTCATCAATAAAAATATTAAATAGAACTGGCTTCAGCACAGATCCCTGAGGGACACCACTGGTGACTGGCTGCCAGCTGGATGCAGCACTGTTCACCACCACTCTCTGGGACCAGCCATTCAGCCAGTTCTTAACCCAGCAAAGAGTGCACATGTCCAAGCTATGGGCTGCCAGATTTTCCAGGAGTATGCTGGAGACATTGTCAAAGGCCTTGCTGAAATCCAAACAGATAACATCCACAGCCTTTCCCACATGCACCAGGTGGGGCATCTAGTCATAAAAGGAGACCAGGCTGGTCAAACGACCTACCCCTCCTAAACCCATGCTGGCTGGGTTTGATACCCTAGCCATCCTGTAAGTGCTGCATGATGACACTCAATACAAACTGTTCCATAACCTTACCGGGTACTGAGGTCAGACTAACCGGCCTATAATTACCAGGATCCTCCTTCCCACCCTTTTTGTGAATGGGCATCACATTGGCCAACTTCCAGACATATGGAACCTCACCAGTGAGCCAGAATTGCTGGCAAATGATGGAGAGCGACTTCGCAAGCTCATCTGCCAGCTCCCTCATCACCCTGGGTGGATCCCATCAGGTCCCATTGATTTATGAATATCTAAGTGGCTTAGCAGTTCTCTGACTGCTTCCTCCTGGATAACAGGGGGACCATTCTTCTCCCTGACACCATCTACCAGCCCAGGAGGACAGTTGTCTTGAGGACAACTTTCTGCTAAAGTCCAAGGCAAAGAAAGCGTTAAGCACTTTGGCCTTCTCCTCATCTGCAGTTATTAAGTTCCCTCCCACATCCAGTAGAGAAGCAAGGTTAGTCTTACCCTTCCTTTTGCCATTAATATATTTGTAAAAACCATCTTATTTTATCCTTCACAAAAGTTGCCAAATTAAATTCTAACTGAGCTTTGGCCTCTTAATTTTTTTCCTAAATGCCTTAGAAATTCCCTTAAATATTTCCCAAGATACCTGACCCTCCTTCCAAAGATGATACATCCTCTCTTTATTCCTAAATTCCTTCAAAACCTCCTTGCCCATCCAGGCTGGATGTTTGCCTCGTCAACTCATCTTTCAGCACACAGGGACAGTCTGTTCTGAAGCATGCTCACCCTTCCTGGACTCCTTTGTTTTTAAGGGCTGCTTCACAAGGAACTCTCTGAATAAGTCTCCTACATAGGCCAAAGTCTGTCCTCTGAAAGTCCATTGTGAAAGTTTTATTGATGCTCCACCTTACTTCACCAAATATCAAGAACTCTATAATTTCATGATCACTATGCCCCAATCGGCCTCCAACTACCACATCTCCCACCAGCCCTTCTCTACTTATAAACATCAGGTCTAGCATAGTCCATCCTCTGTCTACCAGGGACGCCCACTGGCACTGGTGACACTGACAGCAGGAGTCAGGGACAAGAGAGAAACAGAAAATGTTGGATTATTTCTTGATCACAACTAGAAGTAAGTTGTCCATTGCCTCTCTGAATCCTTTCACAGGGAAGGGGTAAACTATTTGACAGGCAACAAGAGATACCACCACATCCTACCCCATCAGTTCTGGGGCATGGAGCTGGAAGAACCATCCTGAAAATGGGCGGCAGAGAGGTATAGCAGGGGTCAGACCCAGGCAAGACAACAACTCTGAGAACAGCTAGGAAATAATCAAGAGGGTCAAATTAAGTGGATGGTGAGGCACCGGCACAGATGGCCTAGAGAAGCTGTGGCTGCCCCATGATCCCTGGAAGTGTTCAAGGCCAGGTTGGACAGGGCTTGGAGCAACCTGGTCTAGAGGAAGGTGTCCCTGCTCATTGCAGGTGGGTTGGACTAGGCAACCTTTAGAGGTCCCTTCCTACCCAAGTTACTCCGTGGTTCTATGAAATATTAACATGAGAGACTGACTGAGGCCCCTGCAGAGAGTTCCCACCTTGACAGCATGGTCGTGTAGACATCACTCGCCTGGTCCTGCTCCCTGTTTTTCTTCACAGCAGGAGAGATCTCCTTCCGCACTTTCACCAAGTCCTCCACAGTGTTGAAGGACAGCTTGATGTAGTTCCTTTTCAGGCCCACCAGGTGGTTTGGCTGCAAAGCAGCAGGAGAACAGCAGCTCAGGGATGGGCATTATGATAGAGGGGTGAAAGGCCAACAAGACTGATGCAGGTAGAAGGACTAGCCAAAAAAGAGGTGCTGATGGGTGTGAGAGTAAAGCACTGAGGAGAGATTCTGGTGGGTGTGTCATGAGCACAGAGCAACACAGCAAGAGCCCAGCCAGCCTTGCTGCTTGTACAAGCACCCACAAGTGGGATTTACCCAGGGAAAAAGAGGAAGAATGGGTTGAGCATGAGCAGCATCCCCCTCCTGCAGTATCCTTCTTCCTCCAACTACTTTAATTCCAGAAATTAACATCCTGAACACATTGTCTGAAACAGCTGATATGTTCAAGGAGAGGAATGTAATTACTGGCATTTCTGAGATGCCACAGTTGTCTCTGAAAATAAGCCTTCTGATTTGTTTTAGTATAATGGAGTCAGTTCTTATGAATTGTAAGATAAACAAGAATCATGTTCACAGTCCTTTGTAAAAAGATACCATCTGATAGACTTCTCAAGTGAACAGTGGAGATGGAGAGGTAGTAACTTCTCTGTCCAATCTCTGATCACTGTCCAGAAACTTATATACATGAAATCAACAATAAATGCGAGTTCTTTTCTTCTTCTCTACCTAAACACCTGTTGTGTGTGTTACTGTGTGTTTCTTCTCTGCATCACAGTAACACCACAGCACCAGGAGACTTCAGTCAAGGATGCTGCTTTCTCTCCCTGCTCATCCCTTCCAATGGCACTAGAGCTGTGCAAGGTCCAAAAAAACCACCACAGAGGGATACAGACCAGGTCCAAGTCCTCTTTGGGGACAGTTTCCAGCTTTGCAATCTTCCCTTGGAACTTCTTCGAGAGGAAGGAGGACACTTCCCGCTCGCAGCCCTGTCAAGAGACCCTGGGGCTGAGCAGCGCATCTCTGTCCTTGGGACGAGATCATCCCAAAGCAGGCTGCCCAAGAGGTCTTGAGCTCCCCAAGATGCTGTCTCCTTCCCTGGGGAGTGCAGCCCTGCCCCTCCTCACCTTTTGGGTGGCAATGTAGAAGTAAGGCTTGTAGGGTAGGGCCACCTAGGAAGGAGCAGACAGATGATGGTGACAGGTGTCCCTCCTGGAACACCGAACCCACTTGGTCCCCCCCTGGTACCCACCTTGAAGCGGCTCCCATCCTCCTGGATGAAGTAGTAGTCCACTGCGCTCACTGACTGCCGGTCCTCATCCAGCACCTCCGTCTGCCCACGGGCACCAGGACTCAAGGTTCCTCCATGAGATTACCCCGTGACCCAGCCACAGGACCCTTTCCCCCCAGGGCTTACCGGAAGACTCTGTGTGGGACTTCCCTCCCGGTAGGGCCAGAAAAACATAGGAGGCCCAGTAGGGACACTGGACCTCCTCCCCAGAGTAAGCCCGGGGTCTGTCTATGGGAGCCGCTTGGCTCGCCCTACTATGGGTATCCCCAGGGGACTTCCTCCTCCACGCCCTGTGTGGGGGATCCACGTGGGACACTCCCCCCACACCCCGGACTGTATCGGGGGTCTCCCCACAGGACTCCTGCCCCCAGCCCTACCGCCCATTACTCCGTGGGACTCCCACCCCTGGTACGGCTGGGGTGTCTCTGTGGGAAACCCCTCCCCACGCCCTTTCGGGGGTCTCCCCACAGGACGCCCCGTGCCCCATCTGTCGCCTGCTTGCCTCCCGCCGCGCCGGCCCGTACCGGGTGCATATTGATGAGCCAGCCCGTCCGCTCACCGGGCTCTGAGGGCCGCTCGAAGCCGAACAGCGCGTCCAGCCGGTCCGTGCGCTGTGCCCGCTCCAGGCGCTTGAGTGCAGACAGCGCGGGGGCATCGTCACGGCCGGACCCGACGCCGTCCACCGGCTGCCGGGGCCCGCCTGGACGCCGCCCCCGCCGCGCTGCCTCAGGCTCGGCGCCGTCCCGCAGCCCCATCTCGGCGGGCGCGGGCCGTACCTCAGCGGCGCCGCGGGAGGAATTTCCCGCGCTGTGCCCGATTCTCGCGAGAGCTAACCCCTCGCCTCGCCCAGCGGCGAGAGCACCAATCAGAACGCGGCCCCGCCTCCCCGTGGGCACATCTCACCAATGACAGCGGAGCTCTCGCCCCTCATCCCGCCCCCGGCGCGCGGCCCCCGGGCGGAGCGGCGGCCCCCGGGCTGCGGTGGCTGCAGGGCGGCCCCGGCCCGGCGGGAGGGGCGGGGCGCGGCTCGGTTCGGCGCACCCCGAGGAACCCGCTGCCCGGCTGCTGGAGCCCCGGAGCCGTGTCCTGCCTAGGCCCAGTATATGGCTGCTGCTTTCCCCGCTGTGGATTCAAGTAGCAGCGAAGCTGAGCACGGGTGCCAGAGTGAATCCTAAGTGGTATGTAACAAAAGGTTAACCACAAGTAATATCGTAACAAGATGTGCAGGTAAAACAAGCAAGATAGCAAGTGAGTTAGCAAACGCCATCAAGAGCAAGATAGCAAGACTTAACGGAACTTGCAAACTGCAAAATGAGCTAAAACCAGGTTAGACTGAAAAATAAGGACCAAGGCATGCGCTGAAAATAGAGGTAGAAAGTTCAAATGTCAGGAAGACTACAGAGTCCTTTGTCAAAAGACCACCAGAAGACTGACAGCCGCCACAGAAGGAACTGACACATGCGCGAAAGCAACAAACTTGTAAAATCATGACACAGCTTTTTGCAAATATGTGAGTATGCCAATCAATATGTTGTAATTGTGACGTTGCATAGAAGGACTTTTAAAATGTAACTGAAGGCTAAAGAAGATTGAGTGAATTTTTGGCAGAGAGATCCCCCTCACTCCCAGCGCTGAATAAACAAATACCTGCTCTGTAGCCGTCTGACTATAGAGTTTTTTCTTGCACAGTTTTGGGCTTCAAGAGACACACACAGGTCCCAGAGACACACACATGGGTGCAAACACAGGACACCCAGGACTCACAGGCACCGCACACACAGACGGCCATCCGCAAGATGCTGCTGACATCACATCTTGCACAGGACCCACACATCACACCCCAGCCCCCATTCCCACACCCCTCCCCGCGTCTGGTGTCTGATTCGTGGAATAAAGACTCCACAACTCGTTAAAGTTATGAAGTGAGTATGTATTGAGCGCCCGACACAAGCGACATAATTCTCAGTCTTGTGTAATTAGCCCCGATTCGAGTTTTACATTTATTTGCAAAGGTATTGCATATGCACAACTTTTCGTGACTACTCATCCCCTGGTCCCGCCTGCCCTCGCTTCCTATGGTAATTAAATCCACGTCCTTCTGAGCATGCCTCATTCACTGTGGTCGCACGGGGGTCTCTCGGGGATCCCTCGAGGCTGAAGGCCGTATGTCTACCTCGCATTGAACTTCTGAACTTTCTTTTTGTGCGTGCGCTTTGGTCCCTTGGTGCTTATTTAAGTAGATCCACCGGTTCTGGGCAGTTTTGAAGTCTGAAGGATCTCTTATCTAGGTTTCTTGTTTTCCTCAGTCTTTCCTGTCATTGTCCTTTTATCGTCAGAAGTTTGCCTTCTTCCTTGTGCCTTTTGTATTATAATAGATGTCTCTCAAGTAAGGGTTAAAGGTCATCACACAATTCTATAGGTTAAAATTCTAAAGGCTAATTCATATTGATAACTTAACTGCTTGTGTTAGTTGAACTCAAAGTCTCCATTTCATGTCCTCCTGATTTACACATTCAGCAGTGCCAAAGCCCAGGCTGATCCTTCTGGGAAGGCCAACCCCAATGGGTTTTTGTATAGCCCATGGATTAGTATCCCCTTTGTACAGAAAATCATGCTATGAAAAGCCAGTGTACTTAAAGGAGACAGTGTTGGAAATAATACGAAGTTTAACCCTTTTTTTATGTAACTTTAGTCAGCTTAGTTCCCCTTGGTCCAGGGGAAAAGGGAATTGAAGTCTGTTTTCAAAGGACTGTGTTTCACCAGGCGAAAACTGGTAAGTTTAACACCTATATATATTGGGAATATCCACCAGACACAGATACCTGCAGATAGGCAACCTTCAACAAGCATTAACTATCAACCCCAGACACTACCTCCTGGCATGGTCAGAGACACCTGGTCCAGAAAAGAGTGATAAGAGAACCAAGGAATGAAGACCAAATTAGCCTCGGAAGCAAAGAAATCCATAAACAGTAGGAAACCAAACACTAAGAACTGTGTAACTTGGGACCAATGCACATTGAACCAATGAATTTCTATGAGGTTCGACTGTATAAAATATGGGGAAAATCTAGTACAATTTATGTGTCATGGAATGATTTTCTCTGCACATCCAGGCAATGTATGGGTGAAATTATTCCTGTTGCACATTCTGGCCAGAATAAAGTAATGCCTTGATTCTAAAAATGTTTGTTGGAGAGTTTTTTGTTTTCGCTGCAGTTTTGGTGACACATTCATCCTTTCTATTTGACCTGAATTCTGAGGGTGTCAGGGGGTATAGAGGTCCCACTGAATTCTCAAAGCAGCCATAATCCTTTGAAGGATCCCTCTGCAAAATGAGTTCCCCTGTCCAAGTTCACTGCCTTGTTTCCCATATTCAGAAATCATTTGTTAACTGATCAAAGAAGTTGCTGAAGGGGCTAGAAACGCCCCTGGCCACCCTGCCAGTCATCATATCACTACCAGAGGATATTTAAGCCCTCTTGCCCAGGGCATCTCAAATACACCCGACATCTCTGGAAGGACTTATAGCCCAGGGTCATTCCCCCACCTTGCAATCTCCTTTGTAGTCTGGCTCTGAACTTAAGCCAGGAACCCCTCAATAGCTTGGTTTTGCTAAAACAAAGAGACCCAAGGCAGAACATCTTGAGGAAGGTCTCTGCCATTCTTAGAGAGCCCAAATGACTCCCCTCCCTCCATGGAGTTGTTTTAACATTTGCAGGGTCAAAGCTCCTGGCATCTGTCTTGGTTCAGTCCTGGGGTCCTAACTGGGCTAGCTCTGAACCCCAGAAGTAAGCCCGACAATGATAAAAGTAAAAAGAGGCACTCTCCTTCCTCCAAGATTCAGACCCGGTGGGTTTATTACAAGATCATTTCCAGGGAAGAAAAAAAGATACCCCAACCACATGTCTGGGGGAATTTAAAACCCAGGATAAAGGCGCGAGGAGTAAGGGGAAACTGCAGCCAATGGGGAGGGGTCAGTAGGGGAAAACCACACCACAAGGTTAGGAAATATGATATATGGTATATATGGAATATACCATGTGTAGTATAATAAAACAATTTATATGCCATATATTAGTTACCCAGTGTGAAATTATAACAAAACCCAACTAACTATTTAGTGCAATACAACAGGCATCTACTGTTTACTGTCCTCTGTAAATGAATTTTCCCCACTCTCTTCTGCCCCACCACCTTTAATTATCTCCAACTCCTCTGATGGGAAAGACAGCAGCAGCACCACCACCAATTCTCCCTGGCAATGGCTGAGCCACAGGGAGCAAAGAGAGGATCCCAGAGATCTCTGGCAGAAGTGCTTCCTTCTGAACCTCTCTGTTGGCCAGTTGATTACATATTGCCTCTTCTGAGTGCCTTGCCTGATGTCCCCTAACACGTGCTATTTCTATCTCTTTTAGTAAATTCACCACTTCCAATAGGCAAGTAATTGAGCTCTCATGAGTGGACTTTTTTTCCCCTGCAAGTTAAAAAACATCTCTCCTCCCAGTTTTCCAAACTCAGGTACCACCCCATATGCATATTTTGAATCTGTAAATACTCATTACCTTTCCTTGATACACTTTACAGGCTTTTATTAAGGCATAAAATTCTTAAAATTCAGCATGGTCTCTGCTGACCATGTCCGTGGTAGATTCCCCTCTTCTTGCAGTTCCCTTCCTTTTACTATACTATATCCAGAAACTCATTTTCCTCCTATTACTCTTGCTGATCCATCAATAAACACCTTTCCCCTTTTGGCCAAGGGCTATCTTGTAAATCTTCCCTAGCTCTGATCTGGAGATCGGTTACCTGCAAACAGTCCTGAGTTTCCTTTAGGTTTCCTTCCTTGGGAGCAGTTAAACAAGAGGCTGGGTTAAACCCTTACCCACTTCTCAGTTCTAAATCCTCCTGTTGCATTAGACAGGTTTCATACTGTAACAATCTAATGCAGGTCATCCATTTAGAACTTGATGCCTGGCTAACAATCCTGCCATCAGTTACCATCAAAGCTGTGGCTGCACTGCAGGCAGCAGAGCCTCAGTTACCCTTAGAGCAAACAGTGGGGCCACCCTCTCGCCAATGGGTCAAATGTCTTAGCATTAGAATTCCTTTGGCACAGCCCTGTTTAACATGCATATACAATTCAAATTCCTTTTCTGAGTCTGGCCAAAGTCTTGATCTTTCTGGTGTCCATGCCATAACATTGGGACTATCTGAGTTTAAAAAGTCACAGAATAAAAAGTCCTTAATCCAGGTCATGCAATACTGTATTAATCTTAAAAATTGTCATAGCTCCCCTTCAGTCCTGGGCAACAGCACCCCCAAGATTCCCTGGACCCCCTCCGGGCCAACATACTCCAAATCTTCAGTGAGAATAGCCCCAAATATTCAACCTTTCTCTGCATCTACTCTGCCCTCCCTTCAGACACCCTAAGCCCCCCTCCTCCAGCCAGAAAGTTAAGCAGTTACACAGTGGCTTCCCCTACCACCTCCTCCAGTTCTCCTGAGAGGAACTGGTCCTTCACATACTTCAATAACCTAATTCCTATGTATGGAGTAAATGCTTTTAATATCTTGCCCAAATATGACCAGTGCTTCTGTGTATCCCTGCAGAAGGACCATCCATGTCTTTACTACTTTTCCTTCTCCCTCTTGCTTCCAGACAAAGGCAAAATACTGTGCTCTGTAAGTGGTCATCCCCAGAAATAATCTTTTAGATCAAGTACTGAATAGTAGCAGTGTGAGGAGAAAACCTGGTTCAAGATGGTATAAGTATCTGGGATCACAGAGTGCCTGGGTTCAGTAGACTCATATATTATCCCTAGGTCCTGCACCATTCTATAGGTTCCATCTGATTTCTTAACTGGCAGTATCAGGAAAATTAATCTACAAACACCAGAGATTTATGTCCAAAAAGGACACAGAGGAGTTCTGTAACTTTATTTGAATAAAGGGAGGGTTCATGGGACATTTTCCCTGGGGTTTCTCAAACTTTTGGAGGACACAGGCTCCTTTTATCCCAATTTCCTGACCGCATGTCCCTCTCTCTTTTCCCATTGGCTGAGGTACTTGAGAGGTACCAATTTCCTGAAACACCTAATACCTGGGCTGATGCTAAATTGTATCCCCATTCACCTGTTTAGCTAAGAAATAAGTTTTGCACCTTAAAAACTGGATCTGAGAGTGAAGGGGGGAGAAGTGGTGCAATGTCCGAGGCGGTTGTTTTCAAAACATAAAGAGTTTTCAGCTTTCCTCCACACACAGCCTGTGTTGTCTGCAGAGCGGACAGCGGGAAGAGCTCTCCTTTGCTTTTTGTTAGTTTTTGGCTAGCTGAAGGAGAGAAGTTCTCTGGACTGTGTTTTTTTTCCTTTTTCTTGTAACTATTTGAACCTGCTCTGGACAAAAACCAGAATAGCACTGTGAGCTCACAGCCATGTCCCCCCAGGCCTGGCCTGGGCGCGGCATTTCCCAGTGCCAGGGTCTGACACAGACTGAGTGAGCCATGCTGCACCCACGGCAGAGACTTTTTGAATTAGTCATCTCTTTGGAGTGGCGAGAAGTTTTGTTGTTTTGTATTTTTCATTTGTTCTCCCGGGGAGTGCTTTGCCTGTTAAATAAACAATTATTTTCCACTTTCCTCCAAGGAAATCTTTTTTCCCAAACCAGTCGGAGGAGGGGCCATTTGGATTTGCTTTCTAGAGGGACCTCATTCAGAGGTTTCTTCCCAAATTTGCCCTAAACCAGGACACTAAGACCCCCTTCTAATGTATACCACCCATTTTGTCTTTTCCTTGTGTCATTCAGTGGAATTCCTTATGGAATGACTGGTTCTTCCCATTGTTTCTTTCTTCTCTCAATATCCAGTTGTATTTATCGGCAGACCTACGGTTTGTAAAGACAAGTCTCTCATTCCTCTCAGCAAGATAGGAAGGTTATAGGGAGACATACATAGCTCAAAAGAATCCCCCTTTAACAGGGACTCAATAACAGGCTGTAATCCCTTCCTTCATTCCCTTGAAATGAATTCCGTTTTTAGGCATCACTTGTCCTGGTTGCTTCAGAGAAATTTGGAGAGGCTCCACATCCAGTGTTCCATATTGACCTGGGACTGCCAATAATTCTGGGTCCACTTTAGCATAGGCATTATCAGCACAACAGTATTAGCCTCACCATCACCCCTCACAACACTAACTTGCACTCCCAACTCAGTCATCAAATCCCCTCCTAGAAAACCACAGTCACAACTAGGAACAAGGAGAAACTCACAATTTTCAAACCCATCTCACATATTCACCAGTAGTGGTCAAATAAAGTGCATTGGGTCATCTTTCCCACTTACTTCCTGAATTATTAAAAGAACCCCCTTTGACATAAAATCCTTTGACATAAAATTCAAAGTAGACAGAGAGGCTTCCAAATCTACTAGGAAACACACTTCTCGGTTCAGACCCACCCCGAGAGTTATCAAGGGCTCCAGAGTGTGGTGAGCTCCCAGCACAAGAGGAGATCCTGACATCTGACATCCTTGACAATCTATTTCTAATGTTCTCCCAGCACCACGAGCTCTGTAGTGCACCAGATCCCAGTGGATGGGCACAGCCGATGGTGCCACACGGACAGGCAGGCAGACAGAACATCCCACAGCTTTATGGAGCCAGGAGGCAACTGCAGCTGCTGCCTGTGTGAATGGCCGTGTCAGCCACTGCCCGGCACTGAGTCTCACAGCCTTGGCTCTGTCCTGCACGTCCCACACAGGACCCCAGCCTGTTCCCCTGATCCTGCCGTCTCACACCTGGCCTTGGCCTCCTCACCATAGAGAAATCCCCTTAAGTACTGAGTAGTAAGCAGACAAACACAAATCCTCCACTCTGGCTCCATAATGACGTAGGGATGGGTGGGGGGTTTAGGAACAATATCTCCCTGTCTTCCCTATCCTGGAAGCTGAGAATACAAAACACTTGGGCCCTGTATTAGACTGCATGTTTTGAAGATAAGGTGGAGAACATCCCAATCCTCACTGTTTCTCTTTTGTCACATAGATAAAAGAGAAACATCTATTCTCCTTATCACAGTCTCCCACTGCTGTTTGCCTTAACCATATTCCTCCACACTCCCCTTCAAACAATCCTTTCCAAAACCAACACCATCTGTTGCCTGTTGCAGAGACCCATTCTTAACTCCCCTTATTGTCCCTTCTGGGTGTGGAGATTGCCGAGACCCTTTCTCAACTTTCCCTTACTGCCCTCATTGGACATCCACCCCTGTTGCCGAGACCCCTTTTTGAGTCCCCTTATTTCCCCCTCTGGGCATCTGTGTCCTTAACTACCTCTGGGAGAACATGCAAACCATCTTAATATTCTCCCAAAGGATCCTTTGTAGGTATTTCAGGATCATCATCCCTATAGTTGAGACTCTTCTTGATTTTCCTTACGGCCTTCTGTCATGCTTTGGCCCTGAGTAGCCAATTTCTAATATTAACACAAGATTAAACCAATGAAAAGGATGGATATGCCTTTCCAAATATGCGTTTAAGGACAGGGAGGCCCGGGGGTAGCTCTCTTGACTTCCTGCCTTCGAGGAGATGGCGGGCTGGGTCCGGGGCTGGACCTCTTGGCCCTCATGGCCGGGCCTGGCCCAGCCCAGCCCCGCTCTGCCCAGCTGAGAGTCTCTGTCCCTGGAGGAGTGGTGAGCAGCTGCTGAGCCCTCACCAGGGAGCCCGCAGGGCCCTGTCCCAGCGGGGCTGAGCCCCTTTGCTGGCAAAACTTGCAGACCTTTTTTCCAGCAGAGTCACCGAGTCATGTCAGCCAGAGGCTGTATCAGCACCAGGAGCAGCTCTGCGGTGAGAACCAACACCAGTGGCTCCCGTGGTCCGTGCTGGAGGTGGCCCTGAGGCCAGGAGTGTTGGGAATAAATCCCCAAAATAACCTGGTTCAAAAGTTATAAAGTTTATATGTTAGACAAAATAATATTAAAGCTGCAATTACGATAAATTAAGTTTTAAGTACCTGTTAATGATTCTATTGTTATTCCCGAGTGTCTCCTCTGCTCCCCATCCTTGGAGATGACACCTGGGGCCATGAGGAGGAGGGTGGCACTGGAGCTTGGATGCAAATAAGAGAAAACTTTTCACGAACTAACAAAAAAGACCCCTAGAACTACGAGTCACCACAAAATAAAAGGGTTTAAATCACATCTGTGGGTCGAGAGCGAGGTATAGTTATCCTCCTGGACTTTTTTTCCTCACCCTAATTACAGAGACATTGTCTGGAAGGAGGACCCCAAGACCCCAGACAGAGAGCGTCTTCTTGGGAGCTCCTGCAAGGCCGGCAGCTCCCACTCTGCCTGCATCCCTTCAGTGCCCAAAGCTGCTGAACCTTCTCTGAGTCACCCTGGGAGCAGTGGTGGCGTGAGCGCGACCCGTCAACCCCTACCTGGAGCTGATCCTTAAATAACGGCATTAAAAAGGAGCAAAGTCTCCTGCCCTGTCTATTTCAAGGAGCATCTGTGTTGACTGCTCCACAACGGGAGCACCCACACGGCCGGGGCGATCCCGCACGGCCACCTTGACATGGCTCGCAATGAACTTTATTTGCTCAGCCACTTTGAGCCAGCTTTGCTGCAGACGGAAGGACAAAAAGTCTCAGTAAGCAGGTTTTTTTCCTGTTTCCAGCACGCCAGCAGAGTCGGACCAGGCCCGGTTCGCATTGTGCCAGCAGAGCCCATGTGGGCAGCAGAGAAACAGGGCGAGTCACATTCTCGATGCAGAGCTTGGAATAAATTAACTATTCAGCATTGCAGGACTCTGTAAAAACTGTTTCAATTGATACAACTTGAGAACAAATGACCCAATGAACACCAATTCTCTCCCGAACCAGGAAGAAGGAAAAGATGAAACTATGTAGAAACAACAAAATGGGACTCTGAGGTCAGTCAAGAGAGTCAAATTCTAGATGGAAGGGATTGAACAGTTTTGCCTTAAGCTTGGGCTGTGAAATTCTTTTGTGAGGCTATGATAAAGATATACTTGGTATATGAGACTTTGAGTTTTCTCCTGTAAATTCATGGAATGCTTTGGGAGAATGTAGTGTTCTAACCACAATTATGAGCAGAGGAACCAGTGTTAGAAGCTTGATGAGAAACCTTGCTCCTGAGGATAAAAGGGGAAGACTTCCGTTCTCAGAGATGAATGAAAGCAACTTTTATATTATTTATAAATAACACCGCAATGAGTTGACATGGACCAAAAGCACAGTTGTGAGAAAAACTGTGAAAGAACTTCACAAATATAGATCTCGGGTGGCTGTTACTTATGAGAATTGAAGCCACAAGAACTTCTTTTCTTGTCTGGAGTTTTCCATAGCATTAGCAAAAGATGCTTTTCTCCCTAAGTGAACTGAAGAAAGACTATTTTAGAACTGGAAGAACTGACTGAGATTTCTGAGTGTTGTTTTTCTGTGCGTTTTCGGTTGAAGGAAAAGAAGGTGTGGGGAGGGAAGAGGAAAAGTGTTCTGAAGGTTTTATTCTGATTTTCTTATTATTTGTTTTTTGTGTTCTGTTAATAAAGTTTTCTTTATATCTTTTCAAGTTTAGGCCTGCTTTGTTTTTTTCCTCCTAATTCTATCTCACAGCAGAAAATAGACCCACCACACCCTCTCTGGGCATCCTGCCATGTTTTACACACCGAGGTTCCCACTGTATCCTCTGGTGGTCTTTTTCTGTGGACTCCTCACAGACACCCGTGGTATGCCTCTTGTCTGTCTCCTGAACAGTCTTGGGTACCCCAACAATTACCTGGTGCTGGCCACTGCTGGAGGGATTTGGTCACCTAAAAACTGGGTGAGGAGTGCCTCCAGCTCCTCTTCCTGTGTGCCAGGCCCAGACAGTGGAAGGACCCTGGATGAGTCCCCCATCTTGTATGGAAAACCATGCTCTGAGAAGCCGGTGTTCATAAAGGAGATAGAGGAGTCCTGCAACTTTATTTGAATAAAGGGAGAGAGGCAACTGGGTCATTTGACCATAGGGTTTTCTTTTTCCAGGTTTTGGAGGATGCAGCATCCTTTTAACCTAAATTCTTGGCCACATGTTGCCCTCTTCCCTTCCTCATTGGCTGAGGTAGTAGAAAGGTACAGCCTTCCCAAACCATCTACCACATATCCCCCTTTAACCTGTCTTCTTCCCCCAAAGTTCAGCAGCTCTGGCTTGTGCAGACCCATTTCCTGTATCAGAAGTCAAATCTAACCATAACCCAACTCTGGGTTCTATAACAAACCTGCATCTTGAAGCTGATAGAGACATTAAGACCTATTTCAAAGACATTAACACCCAAAGACATACCTTCACCCATCACATTGTTTGTAAGGACAGTAGAACACATCTTTCCTATCACCTTCACTGCCTCCCTCGTCACCTGGCAGTCATCTCTGTGTCCTCTGTGTTCCCATCTTCCTTCTTTTAATAACACATCCTGGTTGCACTGAGGATACTCAACCTTTCCAGGAGCAGAGACACACTCATAGTCTGTTTCCACAGTGTTATGGTTTAGGAATGGTATTCCCCAATTTAGTGTTCTCACTGAAACATTCTAAATTATGCACCACCCTGTGGGTGGCTGGAGAGGAGAATTGGAGGCACAAAATCACAGGCTGAGATAAGAATAATTTACTGGAAACAACAATGAAATAAGAAACAGAACGGTAACAGAAACAGTATTAATAATAGTAAACAAGATGGGAACAATTCACATGTGAGTGCTCACCATGTGGAATCTGATGTTACCCTGATCACAGGCTTCATACTACACCAGAAGAGACCCCTTCCCCCACTCTGCATAATTCTAGGTGATACAGAATAACTCCCATCCTGGCTGTGTCCCTTGTGGCTACTGCAAAAATTAACCCTGCCATGGTTGGAACCAGGACACGCAGCAATGTGCTCTCCATGTGTTTCAGAGAAGGAATTGAAAAACTTAATTCCTGAGACAGAGACCTGATTTCAACCCAGAAATCCACAGAGAGGTGAAGAGCATGTCACCACTCCCTTGAAACTCCTTTGAGCTTTCCAAATTTGCCATCTCCACTTAGGAAAGTATAAATTATACCTAAGCTTGACCCAAAAAATCTCTTTGTAGATCCTTGCTGCCAGAGCAGATTGTCCCGCCCTGACTGGCATGTCCAGCAGCAGGAGATTTGGATCAGTGATGACATTCAAATGGTCCAAAAAGGAACTGACTATGGATGTGAAAAATGTGATTTAAAAATATCCTGCTGGTTTTCTTCTGAATGTGCAGCATCTGCAATGGAGTCAGACTTTCCCTGAAGATGCAGGGACCTGTGTCTCTTTTCTATTTTTTGTGGCTCTGTCACCTGGCTCCTGTGGAGTCAGGTTGCCTGTTTGCTCTTTCGGTGGATTTTGTTCATTTTGGGTAAATAGGCTGGAGAAAAATCAGGGAAACGTTTGATGTTGGATTCATGTCAACATCTGCAGTTTTCTGTGGCTTGTGCAGGTGGACAGGCCTTTGCAGGCACCCTCAAGAGCAGCAGAGGCTCTGTCATGGGGGCAGACAGGTCTAAGGCATCAGCACTGGATTGTGAACCAAGGTCTTTTCTTCCAGTAACTTCTTACCAGGTGTGACACTGGTTGTCCACTGCTGGCATCTGAGTCAGTCAAGCAGGACAGGGCTGAGACTGGATGGTTCAGAAGGCTTCTTCCTGCTCTGCACTGCGGATTTTGCATTCAAAGGTCAGAACTTGGGTGCTGGTAAACCTGACTGCTCTTCAGTAGCAAAAGAAATCACAGAATCACAGAATGGTTTGTGTTGGAAGGGACTTTTAAAGGTCATCTAGTCCACAACCCTGCCATCAGCACTGACATCTTCCACTAGATCAGGTGGCTCCAACTCACATCCAGCCTGGCCTTGAACACTTCCAGGGATGGGCCAGACACAGCTTCTCTGGGCAGCCTGTTCCAGGGCTTCTGTCTTACTTATTTCCACTGGGTTGTCACCTGGGATCAGGTAGAGGTGAAAAGCTGGAATTTCACCTCCAAGGAGCCCATGGGGCGTGAATTTAAGATTGAACATAACCTTCTCCAAAGCACTCTCTGCAGTGAGAAGATGGATTCTCTGGCATAGCAAAAGAAGCTGTCTGTTGGGGCAGTCTCTCCAGGATCATCTTCCCAGATTTAAAGTGGTCTGTGGAATAAGGGCTGGTGTTTATCTTCTGCAAGACAAACAGGTAGCAAGGTTTTTATAAGTTGTCCTGGCACCCTATCAGGCTGCCCCTTCTCTTTGAGGCTTTAGCAGCAGAAAGGGGACACATCCACACACAGTGAAATGTTCTGCTTTGGGTTCCACGTGTGTCCTGGTCTTTGGAGTTCAGAGGGCATTGCAGGCCTTTGGCAATCTTCCTGAGGGCTCAGAAACTGGCAGATCTGAAGGCAGCAACATGGGACCATGAAAATTGCCAGATTTCACCATGCTGTGTCCTGCTTGCAAGGGTCACACACCACATACAGGGATGTAGGTGAGTACACCAGGTGTGCATCTCCCTGGTGTTTGATCACATCTGGAGATGACATTCCTAGGGATGACTGGGTCAGAGAGCTCTGCTGATGACCAGTCTCCTGGGTTGTCTCTGGAGTACACTTTGCTATTAACCTGGCAGGCTAATATAATCAGACATAATAAAATAGGCTAGCTCTGACCTCTGGCATCCCACCCAGGAGCAGTTCAGGTGGTGGGTGGGCACAGCTGGCCAGCTCCTGTCCTGGTGGAGTAGAGCAGGGACAGTCATTGCCATCCACAGCTGTCAGAGGTGTAAAGGGCTGGAAACCGTACCAGGGAGCAGAGGTCTGGGCTGTAATAGTACCCAGGGGTCACCATAGTAGCTGAGAGGAATGTGGGGGAAAGGAGAGGCTGGTGGCGTGGAGCTGGAGATTGGGGAGTGGGAGAAGGATGAAGTATGCTAAAGAAAAGCACAGGAACACAGAGGAGACTTTGGAGGAAAGGGAGAATTTGGACCTGCATGGAGAGAGGTCTCCAAGGAGCTGGAGAGGTCCTGGGGGGGTGACAGACTGAGGGATGGTGGATTGGGACTCCCAGATCCCTATGGCTGCTGTAACTGTGAGGTGGGTGAAGTGGGGGAGATGCACTTTCTGCACAATCCTGGGCTGCATTTCCAAGTGGAAGAAAGATCTGGTGGGCACTTGGTCAACCTTGCTTGGGTGCCTGTTTCAGGTGTATCTGTAGATGATGGTCTCTGCTGACTTCTGCCCAAAGCTGAGGCCCATGATGGAACACTGGATGTCACCTGCACTAGGGAGGTGGCTCTGCAGGTGGGAGGGATGACTGGCATCTGGAAGGTGCTCCTGCTTGGACTGAACCCTCTTACCAGGTGAGGTACCTCAGAAAGTATTATGTTATCTCTGGAAGATCCTGCAATACACATGTAGCCAGTTTGGGTTTGAACGGGGTGTTTTGCACTTGGTGCTGCTTGCAGGGTGTGTGCTGAGATTTACAGCGAAGCACTGCACAGCTTGGCATTGAAGATCAGAGCCTTGTGAGCATCACTGCCATCAGTGAAAAAATCATTGACTGGCACTTCCTAAACCCGTGGACCTGAAACAAGCACTGGCCATGCGTGAGGCTCATAATCTCTTTAATAGAGATGTCTGTGTGCAGGCATATGACCTGATGCCTTAAGTTTTAGCTTTCATATTTTCCAGATTCTGTACTGCTTTATTATGTAACTCTGAACTTCATATAAAGTGTTAGCAAGTTCTCTTCACAGTTTGGTTAGACAAAACAATCCTTTTCCAGCCTGAGAACCAAGGACACGGTTGCAGCTTCAGGCCCTTAAAGTGTAAACAACAGTGAATTGAGGGGCACAATTTGGGAGGATGTAACTTTATAACCTGAAGCTGTAATAGGACAATAAACCCCAATATGTAAAGAGACCAAAACTTATAAAAGTGTGAAAACTCATGACCGTTATCCATCTTGGGTGTAGCCACGGCTGGGGTCTTGTACTGCCCAAGGTGTATCCTTTGAAGGCCTTTTAATAAATACCTTCTTTATTCCTTTAACACTGTTTAGCCTCTGTTCCAGGTAGCCTCTTTAGGCATCAGACCCACTTGGGCCAGTGTCACTAGAGGGAAGGCATTGGCTCATCTCTTCAATCCATGGGCAGGAGCACTACTGAGGTGGCCATGCAGAGCAGTTCCTGGAGCTCCAAGCTGTGTTTCTCCCACTAATTTTTTGCAATTGGAAGTTCCACATGGGGAAGTTTCTGTAGCCCAAGAAAGCTGTTTCCCAAAATGTTGTTGGCTGCTTACTTTTTTTTGAGTAAAGCCTGTGTTGATCCCACTCTGCCTGGGTATAGCTGCAGGAAGGAAAGTGGCCACAGGCCATTGAAATGTTTAGTGAAAACAAATTAGGGATGCGAGCATGTGGAATTTGCCTTTCCAGGAACTTAAAATATGGTGCAATTTGTGCTGAGTTAGAGCAGTGAAAATGAGGAGACTCATCTGGAGGAAGAAGAATTGCTGCGAGTAACAGGTTCTTAAGGTACATCTGACCCTGCAGATGACAGCCAGAATCGGTCCCAGCTTGCCTGCTCTGTGTGTGGTAATGACAGTGCCTTGCCAGGACCAGCAAAGACCTGACCTGCTGGAGGCAGGAGAAGTCTAAGAACATGAGCAGCATCCCCAGCACCAAGTGTAGTTCTGGCCCTGCTCCTTGCTCATGCAGGATGGAACCAGGCTGGCATGGGCACTAAGCCTGCCTGGCCCACCATCAGGGTCCGTCCCTCTCCTGGGATTGAGGGCAGCTCCAGCCACCTGATGTGGTGCTGCTGTGGCAGTGTGTAGCACTGGACCCCCATCCACAGTGACGCATGTGCTGCAGTCCTGCCTTCCCCCTGCCCGGCAGTGCTCCTTCCTTAGGCACCTCAACTTCAGGTGAGACCTCCCCTCTATGGTCCTCAAGGAGCATCTGTCAGGGGTGTGTGAGGGCTGGTCACCAGCTCCTCAATCTGTGTCTGGAACAACGGGAAGACATTGTCCTTTATGCCTCATATTTGTGAGAAGTCATGCTCCAGCAATCTTCACCCAGCCTTCCTGATGCCATTAGCTGCACAGGTCCCCCTGGGTGCCACCGTATACTCTCACATGTGCCGTGACTTCCACATCCTCTCCCATGCTCCTGCAGCTCCAGCAGCCCCACTTACCAGGCTGTCCATGAGGACCAGGACATGATGATTCTTTATCTTCTCACACCTCCCAGGTGCACACACAACCACCTGGCTCCTTACCTCCTGCCTGCACTCCTGGCCAGGGTCCCTCTCCAGGAACGACCCCAATCTGCACCCACTCTTACCCTCTTTGGACAAATCTTCACTCACCTCCCCCAGCCCACCCTGCATGATGGTATACTGCACAAAAAGCAGCTGGAGGCGATTTTGCAGTGCTGAAGGGTCAAGCTGTTTATCTGCCTGCTGTTGTAGTGCAGCATTCCTGTTTGGGGAGCTTGGGAGGAACCCAGTGCCTGGAGCTCTTGCACGGAGACACTAGCACTGCGGACATTCTGCTCTGCAAAGTCCTGATGAAAACACAGAACTAGTTGGAGCTATCAGCCATGGTCTGCTGCTGTGCTGTGCTATGGCATCTGTCCCAGCCATCTCAGAAGATCCAAGGCTCTGGCTCTGTC
Organism: Sitta carolinensis; assembly: GCA_032173965.1. NCBI lineage: Eukaryota > Metazoa > Chordata > Aves > Passeriformes > Sittidae > Sitta > Sitta carolinensis. The sequence continues at coordinate 13,816,098 of CM063296.1, read as the reverse complement.
ACTTCCCAAGAAACTGAAAGCACTGGGTGATGTCAGGGCTGATCTGCTGTCAAAGTGCCTTCATGTCCCAGCTGAGCACTCCGTCTCCTGCCCATGGCCCTGCCTGCACCTGCTCCCTCCCCTGGGCTGCTCCATTCGCACAGCATCTCTCCCTTGTTCCCTTCCCTTTCTGCTTCTCCCTCACCCAACTCCTTTTCCAGGACTTCCTTCCCAGGCAAAGGCAGGGCAGGGCTGTGCAGGCAAGGGCAGAAGTTTTCTTGCAAGGAAACATTGAAGCAGAGGCTTCAATTCAGCCTGGAAAGCAGGTCTGGGGATGCTGGAGGCTCCACCACTGGGTTATGGGGTCACCTCAACGCCTGCCATCACCCTATTCCCTGCACCTTCCTGGCCTCCCAGCATGTGCCTGGGCTGGGCAGTCTCTGCCTGCCCCAGGCTGCATGGAACACCCCTTGCCCTTGTCTCTGCTGCAGTGACATGATGGGGTGTTAATTTTCAGGTGGTGGGAGGTGAAGAGCTGCAGGTTGCCATCTCTTTGAGACTTGCAGAGAAGGCAGAGAGCTGAGGGTTTGCAGCACAGTGGGCAGTTGCCTGGTACTGCTGGTATGGCCTCATCAGCCCTGCAGCAAGGCACCACTGTCCTACTTGGGACAGACCCGCAAACTGGGCTCTGGAGCACCCGTTGCCACCACCAGCAGAGTGGCTTAGCACCCCACCATGCACCATCGGGTGACTGGGTCAGCTCAGGAGCTGGGCAGGACCTACTGTGATATTTCAGTGACAAACACTGCAGTGCAGGCAGTTCTCAGTGTGGGAGTTGTGTCAGGGTGATGGAACCATTGCCAGGAGTGCAAGAAACTACAATCATGGGGGCATGCACTACCCAGCAGCTCTGTGAGGTTTCTGGGGAAGGAAGGATCTCCAGCTGTCCATCCCTCTGGGCTCCTGCCCAGTCACCCCACTGCAGGCAGAACTGCATTTCTTGCTGTTCCTGGGGCAGCACAGCCTCACAGCACTGCTCGTGTCTCATAGTCCCATTCCTGGAGTGATGTGGTCAGACCCTGTGTTGTTTAACCAGCCCACAGAAATGAGCTGGCTGGTTTTGAGATTGGCATTTTATTGGACTAATGGGAATGCATTTCGTTTTCTGAGTGTTGTTACATTTCAAAGGAAGGAAGCCTGGGAAGCTTCCTTTTCATTCCCACTGTCAGAGACAGAACACCTTCCCCCTCATCCTTGGGCAGAGTGGGGGAGGGAGGGGAGGCCACTCGCGCCAGGTAGGGCTCAGCTACTTTTGAGAACATCTGCTGACACAGAGTTCTGCTCTGCTGTTGGCCCCAGGATGGACTCTGCGTCTGCTGTAGCCCTGGTAGAGAGAGAGAGGGAGAAGCAATGCTGCACGCCCGAGCCACCCTGATAAGACTGAGGGGTGGAAAAGGGATCTGGGGATCTGTCCAATTTTCCCCCCAGCTGCATAAGACCAGTGAGCAGCTGCCTTTTGGCACAGGCCCTCTGAGAGCTGTCCCCCCTCCCCCAGCACGGCTTTGTAAGGACTATATGACACCATGGACTGCAGCCCACCGAGATCCTGGCACAGCTCCAGCACAGCCCAAATCCCTCAGGTGAATGCCTCGGCCCAGACACTGCCTTTGTTAACTCTTTCAATGCATCAGTGCACAGATGGGACCTGAAAAAACTTCCATCCTCTCTCAGGGGAGAGAAAATTAGAATGAAGACATGTAGAGACCACATGAAAGTATCATGGTCAGTCAAGAAGGAGTAAAGGTCCAGATGGAATGAGTATGGGAAGCTGCTTTCAAGCTGTAAAAGACTCTCGTGAGCTATGGTGGTTGTCTATAATATATTGAGATATTTCCTTTAAACCATAGAGAAATATGGGGAAGATAGAGAGTTCAAATCGTAGACCTGAGCAAAAGAATGAAATGTTGACGAAGCTATTGATTTCATGAGAAGTTGAACAGAGAGATGAAGTGACAAAGACTCTTTGCCTTGAATGAAGAAATGAATCTCTGTTCCCTGAGATGAAGGTGATCTCAAAAATAGATAAAGACAACCTTTGTTTTGAACAGTTTATCTTTAAAATAAACCCCCATACATCAATGTGGCCCAGAGGCACAACTGTGAACATGGCAGGAGTTTCATGAACGCAGATCTTCTGGGCAGCTGTTGTTCATGAAGATTGGATCCAGGAGAGAACTGTTTTCTTGTGGGGAAACTTTCCATAGTAAATGAGAGATGCTTCCCTCCCTAACTAAACTAAAAAAAGGCTGGAAAACTGACTGAGATTTCTGAGAGTTGTTGTCTTTACATCGTCGGTTAGAAGAAAAGAAGAGTTGGGGAGGGAGGAAGAGTGTTTCGAAGGTTTCATTCTGATTCTTAGGGTTTTTTCCTTTTTAGTGTTAGTTAATAAAGTTGTATTACTTTTAAGTTGAAACCTGCTTTGTTCTTAATTAAAAAATTTCAAATTAACAAACACAAACCAAAACAGACCCGTAAGGTGTAGTGAAACAACCCCAAATTTCATCCCCTTATGGTGCCAACTAAGCATCGAATCACAGAGTGGTTTGGGTTGGAAGGGATTTTTAAAGGTCATCTAGTCCACACCCCTGCCATTGGCAGGGACACCTTCCACTATCCCAGGTTGTGCCAAGCCCTGTCCTACCTGGCCTTGGACACTTCCAGGGATGGGGCAACAGCTTCTGTGGGCAACCTGTGCCGGTGCCCCACCACCCTCACTGGGAAGAATTTCTTTCCAATATTGGATTTAAATCTATCCTCCTTCAGCTTAAACATGGCCACTCACAGCTTGTGACAGAGCTTGCTGTCAGGACAACTCCCTGCAAACCCATTTACTGTCTCCTTCCAAGGCTCAATCCTTGCTGCTTGCTTGCCAGCTGCATAGGAGCAGTTTTTCACACAGGTCAAAAATCCTGCACACCAGGTAGAGTAATGGAGGTGATGGGTCTGCTAGGGGTCCCCACTGGCAGCAATACCACATCCCATGGAGCTCTGCACCATGCCCCAGGGAGGCACAGCGCCATATTGCAGGGATCCTCAGCTGCCTGCAGACACTGGACATGGGATCATTTCTCCTCCCTTAGAATTGAGGCAGCTCCATGAGGATCCACTGTCCACCTCCCAAGGCTCTGGAAGCACGTGGGTTCCTGGAACTTCTACACTGGAACACTTCATCTTTGGGTTTTTTGTTTTTTGTTTTTTGTTTTTTTTTTTTTTTTGTTTTGTTTTGTTTTGTTTTTGTTTTTTTTTTTTTTTTTTTCCTTTAACAGCAGTGAGAACTGCAGATGAACAGCCCAGTTAAGCATCTCATCCCACTTGGAGCAGGGAACTAAAGCTGGATGTTTAAGAGCAGTGATCTGCCTGTAAAGCTTCGGAGGTTGTATATTTGGACAACAGACAAGCATCGACCGAAGAGAAACTATCTTGGGGGGGGGGGGGGGGCGGGGCGGGGGGAGAACTTTCCTCTGTACCCAGAGTGCTCTCAAAAGTCATCCACTGAAAACAAACAACAGATTTAGGGCATGTGATAGAAAAAGTCACAGAGAGATGCTGATACTGCCAGATGGCATGATGGGGAGGGAAAGAGTTTTCTGGGGAGAAGAAAGGTTCCAGGCAGGAGGAAGCGGAGGCAGGTGCAGACCTTTGTCTTCGATGGGAAAGCAGAGACGTGAATCCAGAACGAAAATGTAAAGCAAGTGACCTGGGAAGGGCCGGTCCGGAGTATTTCAGGTGGGCAGGAATAGCCCCGGCAGTGGCGGCCCCGTGGGACCGAGCAGAACCCACTGTCCCGGTGTGCCCGGGGCACGTGGGACCCCCGGCCCGGCGCGTACCGAGAGTGGGCAGGGCCGGAGGGGCCCTCCCGCTCCCCTCCCGCGGCGGGGGCGTGTCCTGCGCCGCGCTCCGCCCGCCGCGCCGGCACCGCCGCTGCTGCCCAGGTAAGCGCGGGGGGCGGTGGGGACCCGTCCCGGGGAAGATGTGAAGCGAGGGAAGCTCCCAGTGCAAGGCCCCTGTCCAGGACAGCACCGCGGGGAGCGATCGGTGCGGGCCGCCTCTGCCCCCAGGAGCGGGGGCACCGGGGGTATCGGGATTGCCGGGGCGTGCGGCGGACCCGGGGAGCTCCTCTACAGGCGGTGTTGCCGGCGGGGCCAGGATCGGAGCCGGGGGGCCGGCGGTGCGAGAGCGACGCATGTCTCCGCATCTCTCCTGAGGTACAGCAAATGCCCAGGAAATCAAAGCGACAAAAAATTGGGTCGCGGAGAAAAGCCGCATTTGTCCTGAACGAGGTTTAGGTCCCTGTGTCATGTCCTCCCGCCAGCGTGTTGTCTAAGTTTGTTTGCCCCTGTTTCGGGGGACCATGATCTCGCCCGGACAGGGGTGAATGTCTTTAAGCTGAAGAAAGGTAGATAAGATTAAATACGAGGAAGAAATTCTCCACTGTGAGGGTGGTGAGATAATGGCAGAGGTTGCTTAGAGAAGCTTTGGCTGCTCCATCCCTGGAAACGTCCAAGTCCAGGCTGGACAGGGCTTGGAGCAACCTGGGATAATGGAAGGTGTCCCTGCCCATGGCAAGGGGTGTAGAACGAGATGAGCTTTAAAGGTCCCTTCTAACTCAAGCCATTCCATGATCCTTGTGTGATTCTTCCAACTCATTACATTCTATGGTTCTATGAACTGCATGGTCTCCTTTGAGAGGGAACATCTAAGTGTGATGGATGGAGCTGGACTGTGGTGTTCTACTGTAGCTGTTAGCCATGGAAAATATTACTGGGGAAAACTCTGGCCGTGCTCCAGCTCCTGTGGGAAATGCAGATTGCTTTTGTTCAACGGGGACCTGGCACAGCAGGGTCTTGGCTGCCTGTGGTGGAGCAAATGAGAATTAAAGGTCTCTTGTGTTGTGAAATTATTTTAATTTTGCATCGAGCACTCTTCATCTGGGGAGAATTTCCAACATTTACGATTTTTATTGGCAAATCTTTATGATCTAAACCAAATCCCATGAATAAAGATTGACAGTCCAGCTCACAGAGGTGTGTGGAGGGGTGGCAGTGACAGTGCTGCCGAATGAGCCTTTAACCTGGAGCCGGTAAATTGCTGAAGCAGCAGTCAGGAAAACAATCCTGTCTGATTGTGCTCTGACATGGCGCTCTCGCACTTTGGGAGACAGCAGGGTACATTAAACGGCAGCTTTGTAGCTCTCTGTGCTGCCGCTGACACAAACTCTTGGTCACAAGGTGAAGTGCATCAGGGCACGTCACTCCCTGCCCACATCCCTCCCTGCCAGCGCTGAGACGGGGCCGTTCAGCCCATCTCTGGGCCGTGAGCTGCTCTCACCGTTTTGCAGCTGACTTTTGCTTCTCTTTGTTGGGACCATTTGAAAGGAAATCACCCGGCAAAGCCGAACCTGCTGCTTTCTCCAGGTGGGTATAAAACAAATCTTGGACCCCACCAGGAAGTGGCTGAAGAGGTAAAGCTTTGGCAGGGAGGGCTCTCCTGAGAGGGCTGGGCAGGCAAGGTGGAGGACAGAGCAGGAGGTGAAGGAGGCATCCAGTGCTGCTCTGAGGGTGTGCTCTGTGTGTCAGCAGGTGTGTGACTCTGAAGCAGAAGCCAGGCAGCAGGATTGGAATGGGTATGAAAATGGCAGAAAAGTGGGAATGGGAGGGTTGGGCAGAGGGAAGGGGAAGCTAGCTGGAGAGCTATCTAAGGGAAGAATGGGGTGAAAAGCTAGAGAGGTAAAGAGGAGGTTGGGGTGCCAGGGAGAAGAGAAAATGGGGTTCCTCTGTGCCAGCCCCCTTGATTTTGGCTCATCTGCTCCATGGGCAGAGGGCGGGCAGCAGTGCATTGCATGTCTGCACAAGCAGTGTTACCATGTTCTACATACAGCATCTTTGAGGTGGAGGAACAAGAAGCAGTGACATGAACACAAGTGTGGTCCCCTAGTTGGGCACCCCATTCTAGAAGGCTGATCTGCTGGTCTCGTCTGGGAACCACAGCTAGGGACTCTCTTTTCATCCACTGTAGTGTGATTCCTGACAAAAATGTTAACTTCTGGATGAAGACCGTCTGTTTACATCCTTATATTATTTTTAAAACACAAGCTCTCCCTGCCCTAAAAACATCATACCCTGTCATGCTCTCTTCTGTATTACTTGATTCTTTTCCCACTGTCTCATTTTCTCTTTGCAGCTGCAGGTGGTGTTGATAACACAGAGTGCACAGCATGGTCCACGGGGTGGGGGTAGAGCCTTGGGCTCCCCAGCGCTCCAACCGTGCCTGGGCTGTGTTCAGAGTCCTGTGTCCAGTGGAGAGAGCTGCTTTTTTTGGCAGCAGAGTCTGGCTTGTCCTGGAGACAGGGCAGTTTGATTTTGCTGAGCCAGACCTTGCTGGGAAACATGGGGGCTCCTCATTGAGATCATGGGCTGTGGCACCCAGGGTGCTGCAGTAGGTGGAGGTTGGACGCCAGGGTGAGCAGAGAGGGGAGCTGCAGCCAACTCGGAGTGTCAGTCGGACTTTGTGCCAATGGCAGCTGTAGTTTTTTAGGGGAATTGATCTCTGCAGGGTGGTGAGGACGGCAGGAAGGTGCATGTGGGCTGTGGGACATGGATAGTGTGGCTGTGCTTGGACAATAGCTGGAGCCCAAATACTGTTTCACCACCACTCTGCACCATGAGGAGTGTAGTGTGTCCACTGTGGGGTCTGTTCTGGCTCCTGCTCTGACAGGTTTTGTGGAGATGGACTGGGACTCTGCCACACCAGTGAAGACTGGCTGATTTGGGGGAGGGAAGGGGGTGAGCTGTGGGAGAGTGCTGGTGCACCTCTGGGCTGAAGCCTGGTCCCTGGCAGGATGACTAGGGCCAGGAGGATACTGGAGCGGAGGCAGGTGTACTGCTTGGTGAACTGCAGGACTCTTGGGTTCCACCTTATATATTTTTATTAATGCCCTCTGCACAGAAAGCAGCTGAAACTGGCTGAGGAGTTGGAGGTGAAAAGCATCACTGGTGGCTGGAGTAGCACCACTGAGCAGAGACAGAGAAGTGAGCATGAGACTGTGCATGGTGGCACTACTGTGAAACAGGAGTGGACCTTCAGGATATGATGGAGAAGGACAGTCTGGGTGTACTCATCAAGGACAGAGAGACGTGGAGTCACCACTCTAAACTCTGAGACAGGTGTGGAGGAACCTTGTGAGGGTGGTGGCCCCCTGCTTAGTTCTGACTAAACACTGTGGGAGTTGAACTAGTGCAAATCCCCAGAAAAGTGAGAGAAATGGGCAACCCTTGTAAGAGCACACCATGACTGGGCATATGGTACATGGGGGCTTGTGATGTGGTAGGGGTGTGTGGTGGGTCAGGTGTGTCTGGCTAGGATGGAGCATCAAAGGGTGATGGTGGGGCTAAGGGATGTGGTCCACTGCTGGGTGCCATTGTGTGTGGTGAGGAGGTAGGTGGGAAAAAATGTTCTGGGTCCTGGTGATATTCAGGACCCAGTGGACCAGAATCCTTGTGTCCAGTGACCAGAGCCTGGGCTGCCCCATAGGACAAACTATGCTTTGTGGGCTGGGCTGGAGAGTCTGTGGTGGGATCTGTGCTGCACTTTGCTTATAGGGTGTGACCCAAACAGGCCTGCTGCTGGGACTGCTCCATGGCTCCTGCTGGCCTTGTGTTAAAGACAATATTTTGCATGTATGGAGAATTGGCAGTGCTGTAGTGGATAGGGTATGGTTTGGGATCAGGGCTTGTTTTTTCCCACAGCGGGGACCAGAGTCAGAGCCAGCTCTTCCCTGCAAGCATGGTTGGTGACACCAGATGATCTGAGGCTCCAGCTGCCCCTTCTCTGTATACCTGCTTGGGGGATGTGGGAACCAGCTTGCAGAGCTGGATGTGAGTGGCTGGAACAGGCATATGGTACCCTTCACTCTTCAGAGCAGACAAGCAAGATTTCCAGATGTTGAGCTTGGTCCTTAAACAGAGCAAAAAAGAAATTACTTTATCTGGACCCTTTAGAGACATCCATGAAGGATGACTCAATAAGAAAGTGCTGAGCTCTTCAAATAGCTGTAACATTGTTCTCAGTCCAAAAATTATCTGTGGGAACTGATAGAGCTCCTGAAGGACAAAGTTCTAGGGGCAGAAATAGGCAAATGTTTGCAGACAACAGAACACAGATTCAATAAAAAGAAAATTTTATTGTATGCAGGGGCAGTTAAAAGCCAGCAGCTCCTGTTCAGTGTGGAGCTGTTGGACATCGCCCTAGAAGACCTATGCTACAAGTGACTGAAAGCTAGAAAAAGAAAGCTGCCATGGTGAAGAGAGGTGGAGAGATCACACACACAGCTGGACTCCTGACCCTGCCATAGCAGGGAATCCCTGTCCAGAAATAACCCTGAGGAGCCTGGCAAGGGATGATGCTCAGAGCTGTAGAGGAAGGCAAAAGCCCCCTGGCACTTGTGGCAATCTCCAAGGAAGACCCTTCCTGACCCCAAACTGGCAATGAGCCATTTCCTGAGCATGTGAGCAATCCATGTGCCCAACCCCTGCTGCACAGCACAGCTGCCTAACCCCTTTTCTTCCTCTACTGGAGGCACTTCAGGGAGGCTCAGAACCAAAAAATACTCCAGAAGTGGTGTATCCTGGGAGCAAAAACTAGTTTCCAGTTCCACCAGGAGACCATCAGTGCTCCAACGCATTGAGGAAGTGAAATCTTTCAACATCTCCTGTTCCCATTTTTAATGAGTGCTGCATCTGGCAAATGTGTGGATGGGGAGGTCTGTGGTGGTCTCCAGATGCCTGGAATAGATCTTCTTGTTCTTTGTAGACCACTGAATCTTTCCCACTGATACCTATCTAAAAAGGTCTTGAGGACCCCCAGATGTTAGTGGGTCCTGTCATGACTAGTGTTGAGTCCATTCTCCAAAGCTTAAGGCAGAATTAGGGTTTGATCCAGGTTGGTATGTCACCCTGCTCACAGCTGGAATTGGGTCAGATGACCACTAGAGACCACTTTCAGCCTAAATTCTTCCATGATCATGGGCAGAAGGTGCAGAGCAAGACGTGCCACCCTGATGGGAGATGAATACCAGCATAGATATGACCACAACTGCCTTGGGGCTGCCATGTTAATGCTCCCTGCATTAAAAGATGCTGAGAGGTGTCTCTTTGGTTGGCCCTTTGATCCCACTCTTTGGGAAACAGCCACCCCAGGGCTCACACTGCCTGCCTCTCCTTTGCAGTTTTCCTTAGTTCTCCAGTACTGAGAAGTTCTCCCTTGACCTTGGGGAAGCTCTCCTCCTCATCCTGACAGAATGTCTTTGGGAGATACCTTGTTATATCTATCTTATATCTCTCTTTGAGATCCTGGTGTGTGTCTGAGAAGAAACCTTCCTCATCCTCACTTGCGTGGACCTTGGCTTTCCATGTACCTGTAGCCCTTCTCTTTCAGACTGGTGATGTCAATGAAGAGACAGAGGTCATCTCCTTGGGAACAGAGCAGGTCTCAGATGTCCCACATGTTCACTGAATTCCACTGGTTCTTCAGAAACCTCCTCCAAGGTCTTCTAGGTGCACTGCCAGGTTGCCCCCCAGCTTTCCTCCAGTTCCTGCTGCAGAGCACTGCAAAGAAAACAGAGAGCTCACGTGTGTGGAGGAGACAAAAGTCCTTGGAGTCTGGTTTTTTGGACCCATGGCAAAGATCATTCAGGCATTTCCAGATGTGGGAGGGAGCCAGTTCAAGCAGTAGTGCCTGGAAATCAAGAGAGGAGAAAGGCTGGCTGAGCACATGATTCTGAGCTCCCTGGGAGAATGGAGGTTGGATGCTGATGATGGCAGGATAGGAGCATCCACTCTTGTCTGGTTTCCTTGGGATGGGCTTATTCCTGAGCCTTGGGAACCTCAACTGTGTTCCCAGCAGACCTAGGGCTGGCTTGTGTCTGTCCCAAGAGGAGGACAGGGCAGCGGAGGAAATGCAGCTGTGGGAGGACCAGAGCTGTGCAAAGCCTGGAGGATCTGGGTAAGACCCAGGGACAGAGATGTTTCTTATTTTGGTAGTCACATCCAGGATCCTCAGGAGCTGGAAGCTGCTCTAACATCTTTGTCTCCTCAATGCTTCGGCCCCAGGCAGGGTCCCTTCTCTGAGAGCATGTGGTGAGTTGTTCACTGAGGCCCTGCCTTCTCTGGCCTCACACCCACTAGCCCCTGGTGTCAGGAGATCATATCAGTCGTCCTGATGACACTGGGAGCTCCCACATCACTGAGGAGAGGAAATTTGGGTCCAGGGCTTGAGAGGATGGGTTCAATGGGATGGAGAGGGGACAGAGCTGCCTTGAGAGGTGGAGAAATCTCCTCTGTCCAGGGTACCAGATGAGGGGACTTGTGCTGGACAAGTGGGAATGGAACAAGAAGCAGCCCTCTTGCCTCTTCTTCCTCTGGTGACACCCAGGGCTGGTGTGGCCAGGGCAGTGGGGGTCAGGGTCATGTCTACAAAAAGGTGAATGTGCAGCCAGAAGCTCAGTGAGGGGGTCTGGAGAAGCCTGGAGAGGCCATGGGGCAGCTCATGTCCATGTGCACCAGGCCCCCTCACACAACAGATGAATCATGGTTGAGGGGACTCCATCAACAGTGGTACAAATGTGTCTCTGCTCAGTGATCCACAGAGGTCTCCAGCTGCAGCTAACTGGGACTGCAAACTGACATCTCTGGGAGATGTCCATGTCATGGGGCATGGCTTGGTGCTCATATCTGTGCCAGATTTCTAGGCTGGCAATGCAGGATTATTTACAACAGCAGGACAGATGCTGACAGATGCTGCAGCTGGATGGGAGTGACCTGGATGCCAGGTGAGGAAATGATATTGGGGCAATAAACACAAACTGATGATCCAGGGAAAAACAGTATTTGTACCTAAGGTGTACTAATACACTTACATAGTTGCATAGTTGTCACATTAGCACTTGGAAAGGATTTGGAGTCACAGCAGAGCACTTGATTAAAACAGGAGCCTGGGGCACTGCAGAGAGCAGAAGCACAGCGCTAATAATAGCTCTGCCAGCACTGCACTGCTCAGAAGTGGTGCAGGCTCTGGATCCTGCTCTGAGCCCAGCGGGAAGTGTGGGCTGGAGTGTCCCTGCCTTCCTGCCCTGCTCCTGCCTGCTCTTGGCAGATGGGTACTGTTGGCTATGTTTGAGCAGTGGACAGTGGGCTGAGCCAGGTGGGCTGTCTGGTCTGATATCCCTAACCTGCACTGAAGTTTGATGTTGCCATATTTTACATATTTTGCTGCCATGCAGGGGAAGTGCTCACAGTCAGTAGCACTAGACTGTTTCCTATGTTCCTTTTCTGTTGGATCATTTTCCCAGTTTCTCCGGTTTGGGAGCAGGCTGGTGTCCCTGGTTGTGTGGTCAGGCAGTACTCTCTATGGATGCTGGAGGTCTGCAGACAGCCTTGTGTAGCACTGGTTCCTCATTCACACTAGAGATTTTAGGGATGGGACTAGTATGTTCCTCAGCACCACAACAGTTGCCTCATATTTTGCTAGCCCACTCCTTCTTGCCCTCTCTGAGCAGATGCTGAAGGTGTTCCTGCTCAGTTGTGTGCCAGAGTGTTGTTTTGTTCAGGGAACAGATGATGAACTGGTTTCCTGAGCATGGATGGACACGTTGTTCAGGTCAGGCCGTTGCCCTTCAGGACATAGCAAGGTTTTGCAGGTGGTCCCGGGTTCAGCTACATTGTGTTGTATATGGGCTTATTTTCTTCTCCTAACAGAGCTTATGGCTTTGGCCATGAATCCTTCTATGGATCTAGCTCTGGATCAAAACCTCTGGATGCCATGAGCGTGACATGGCCCTATTGTGTCCCTTGAGTTGGTCTGACAGGGGATGCTGGTGCCTTTCTGCAACCAGCTCAGGTGACTCTGAAGCTTCTCCACATGATGGCTGAGACTGAGGCTGGGAGCAGCCGGATGACTTCTCCTCTGATGTCATCAGCTGAAATCCTATCAAGAACCATTTTTGTTTTGCCCGGTGAACTCTAGGAGAGGAGAAGGGTCACCTCTGATAGCAAACATTTCCCTCTGACCCACTTTGAGAGGTGCAGATGTCTCAGTGCCTTGGAAAGGCTGGAGAGACCATCAGTGGAAAAATTAGAAGATGTGAAGTGGGCTTGAGGGGGATGGCTGCAGATTGCCATCTTTAAGGTCCAAACAAAGCAAAGGCAACTCGGATGAATGGCTGACATTCCGACATTCAGGAACTCTGACACCCCGCAAGTCCTTGTTGAAACCAGCTAGACCAGCTAGAAACCAGTCCCACATCAGCATCTCTGGGAGGGTTGGAGAAGCTGGAGTGATTTTCTGGTGAGGCATATTTGGAAGCCACCCTTCTACCATCCAACCCGCCACTTGTCCAGGGGTCCCTGCTGTGGTCCCCCATATGTGCAGCATCCCAAGGGAATTCTGCAGTGGTGCCAGGGTACTGCTTGCCTGGAGCATGATCCTGTCTTGCTGCCACAGTGTCCACTTCTGCCACAGAAGGCAAGGAGCTGATCTGGGTTAGTGGGGACTTGGTTTGCTTCAGAGGCATCAGTGGCAGTATTTTGTTACATGCACTAAATTGTTGTACTGTAACACTGATACATAGTGACTCAAGATTTAGTTTGCCTGGTTCTGGCAAAGGGCACTGCCATTTTGCCTTTCTTTCTGCTGGTTCTGGCAAAGGGCACTGCAGCAGCTACTGCATGTGACATCCCCACTCTGTTTTCCTCCACTGCTCCCAAATCTTCCTCTGCATTTATGCACCTTCTTACATGGTATCTTTTTTTTTTGCATTTGCCCTTGCATAAACATTGTCATGCTACTTCCTGGGATGCTTTGGGAAGAAGAGCTCTTCCCTCTGCATTTAATAATCCCTCTTTGCAGAGTATCAAATAGAACATGCCTACTTTATACCATGGGCAAGGCTTGTGTTCCTCTATAGCTTGGATTGCTTATTCAACATGATCCAGGCTCTGAAGCTGCTTCTGCAATGCAGCTGGGGCTTGGCAGAGGTGATGCTATGCATGGAAGGGGAGTCTGAAGGTGTGTTTTGGAGGGATATAGCTGAAAACAGAGGGATACATCCTGATATTTTGAGTTGATGCTTAAGCTAAGGAGAGAAAGTGCTTGGTGTCTCTCTCCTGGCACTTCTCTAATTTCTTCTCATTCTAAAGATCTTGAGGCATTTTCTAAGCTACAGAAAAACCTACTTTGCCTGTCTCAAACATAATTTGGAAATTGTTTTAAACTTCCTATCAGAGGGCTTTTTGAAAAATATATGGCAAAGCCATAGTAAATCATTATAATTCATGTAAGAATGAGTAAAATGAATGAAATATACTGTTTTATTGCCAGTGTGTTGGATGACTCTTTGCAGTTTTGAGTCATGGAACTGAACTGGTAAGGTTTATCTAAATCCTTAGTCAGTACCAAATCTGAGAGCACCCCAAGTCAAAGCTAATAAGAGAAACACAACTTGACCTTAAAAATTTTAACCCACCCCCAACTCAATAGTGTAAAAAAAGGAGGTTGATGCAAAATGGTCTGATATCAAAAACCCTTTCTCTAAATAATTAATTTTCCTAAGCCAATGGTGTTTCTGCAGGAATGAGCATAACTGGCATTGGGAAACTTGCAGGACTGTGCAATAGAGCAGACTTACTTTTTCAGTCTCCTAATAATAACACAAAAACCCCACCTGAAATGTATTTATGGTTTAGTCATTGTATTTGGGCTGTAACCTGTGTGCTTAGAGCTTTAATTCCCAGGGGCAAGGCTTTGGGATGTTATTGAAGTCTGGCCATAAATGATATGAGGGTTTTTGTAATTAACTTTGATGACTGGATTTATGAACTTCCTAACTGAATTTAGCGGTGTCTCCCAGCATGGTGACCCCAGCAGCTCGTTGTCCCCGTGTCCCTCGGGTCACTGGGGTGTGCACAGTGCGTGCCCGCAGTGCTGCCGGCACTGTGGGCACAGGCGGCCGCGCTCTCAAGGGTTTGCTTCCCCTGCTTGCCGCACCCGCCTTCCGGCCGTACTAGCTCTCACGGAGCTTTTCTACCCAGCGCAGGTGGGGATCGACGAGAGAGCTGGGACACGCGAGCTGACCCCGTACCATGCCAGGATGCGCCCTCGCTGACCTGCCCGCCCCCGCCCCCGCTGTCTGTCCCGCCCGGCACCATGGGAGGATGCTTCTCCAAGCCCAAACCAGGTGACTGCCCCGCGACGCCGGGCCCCTATCCCACTGTCCCTGTGCGAGAAGTAGGTCAGCGGTGGACGCTGGCCGGGGGAATGTTAATGCTTGGCTCCTGCAGGGAGGATTACTGGTCTCTTAATACTCCCAAATTCCTTCGTGCTCTCGCTCCCAGGCAGGGAGCTGTGGGGGGTTGCAGAAGTGCCAGGGGTGTGGTATGTGGGTGGGAGGGGAGTTTACCCTGTACCACGAGGGAGGCATCTCTGCCTGGTCACATCTCTGTTCTTCACCTCCCACCTGCTTCTACCTTTCTGCTGGATCTGGAGCAGAGTTACCCCCGCCTTGTGCCCCAGTGTAGGTTTGGGTGACAGCTGTCCCAGCACAGACACATGGGGCTTCAGCACCTTCCTTCTTCTACAGCTTTGTCACTCACTGGCCAGCCCTTATTTCTTACCCTGTGGAAAGGGAATGACCTGTGAAGGAGCAGGCTTCAGCTGTTGGATTTTTATTTTCTTGGTGAAGCTTGTCCATCTGTACTGCTTTTGGTGAGGAAAGCAGCTGTAGACACCTAGACATCAAGGATTCTCCCCTTGCCTGGCACATTCCTTCCATGGCCGGGCTGGCTGTGTGGGCTCTCTGCTCTGTACAGTTTGGGGAAGGTTGGGTGTATGTGTGAGGGGCAGCAGTTGTGCCACCTGCCCAGGCAAACTGGCTTGTTGAGGGGGGCCTGGTGCAGAAGTGTCAATGCTCAGCCTTGTTCTGAGCAGTCTGGGCATGAGCAGGCACTGTGTGATCACTCATACTCATCAACCCTGTCAGCACCTGCATGACCCCAGCAGAGGACCGAAGGAAGTGATGGCTGGTCCTGTCAGTGTTCACAAAGCTGCCATGGAGGAGTGCTCCCAGCTCCCATCCTGCAGCTTGTTTTGGTTGCCTCAGAGGGAGCTTAGGGTGACCTTGTCCTTGTTACTTGCTTGTGCCCAGGGCAAGGGGAATCAGAGAATGGTGGTGCTCTATACAGTCAGTATCTCTGTGTAGCCTTTGTGGGTGGAAAGATGTCTTTGGGGACTTCTCCTTGGCAATTTGTCTTCACTGCTTGAGGCAGGAGGGATTTCAGGTTGAAGGACTAAATGGGTCAGAAGGGCAATACAAGTTGTGACTCACTGAGCATCCATGGAGTGATGTCCTTGCCTTTATACAAGGCACAATGAGAAAATAAAGGTGGTTTTCTGCCCTTGACCTATTCTGTAATTATGTTCTGGGTCACCACCAAGGTAATATGGCACTGGACACTTTGACCTGTAAGTTTTCTCTGTGAAAGCCCTGTTTATATGTTTCCTTAAAATGTCTGAGGATTAAAAACACATCCAGGAAAAAATACCTTTGTTGACTAAACTTGTGACAAACTCTGTTATGAGCTTCTCTTAATTTTGTGCCCTGTCAGCAAAACTGTGTAATCTTGGACCAGTGTTGGAACACCAATGCTCTGTGGGCATCTTTCCTGAGCTGCAGATTTTTGCAGAGAGTGGTATTTGCATAGCAGGGCCAAATGCCTGAAAATGCTGCCCTGCAATGCACCTCCTTCCCTCAGCTTTGGTTTGGATTAGCATCTTCAAAGGCTTTGCACAAGCCTTCCGCAGCCCCTGGGTAGCTCAGCACTGACTGCGGGACTTCATCCCAGGCTTATAAAACCTGCAAATGCAAGGAGGTAAACAGAGGCATTTGAGGATACTGATTGTTCTAGCAAAGAGTTTCACTGATGTTTCATATGGGAATTGTACAGTATTAGAGTTTAGTACTGGACTTTATTATTTGTAGGAATTCACCTATTCCTTGTCTGAGTAAGAAGTAGGGACAGAATAGAGCTATTTGCTCCATCAGTGCCGTTTCCACATGAAAGGGTTATTTTGTACGCAGCCTGAAGTGAACAGAATTGATTCAGGCACCTTTTCAAGGTGTGCATGAGGTCTTTATCTGCTCCATCTGCTTCATTACAAGAGACACCCTCAGTCAACCTGAGCACCACCCTCAAGATAGCCTTGGCACTGTGCACATATCACCTTTTGATGGGCAGATGAGTGATACAAGAGCTCTGGGGAGTGGAGTCCTGGATCCCTAAATAGCTGTGCTGACTGTACTGCCAGCCAGCCATAAGGTCTGGCTGCTGCTGCAGCGCCCATCCCAGTCCAGATATTTCAGTGCTTAATTGAGAGCTTATGTTCAAACAGTGAAGTAATATGCTGTTATCTCCAGTGCTGCAATCCCGTGATGCCGGATCCTCTTCTGAAAGCCCAGTTCTCAATCTCTGCATAGCAATTTTCTCCTCGGGTTTGTCTCAGGTGTGTGATGCATAGGGGATGAGCTGCCCAGCAGTCAGCCTGCATGGTATCTCCGCACCCACTCCTGCAGTGCAGCCAGGTCAGGAAAATGGGTGACAGAAACCATCATGTGCCAGCTCTGTGTGAACTGCGGCAGCTCTGTCTCTGTGCTGGGTACGGGAGAATGGCTTCAAAACCTATAGATTGTGATTATGCTTCTCAGTGCTTGAGGCTCTCAGGGCTCAGTGTTTGATGGCAGAGCAGTTGCTTCCCAGTGCATGGGGTGTCTGTGGTTGGGTTTTGCCCTTGCGTAGAGGATGCATTTAGCAGGAAATGTGCTCCCTTCCCAGGGATGCTGCACACTGCTGGAGAGCATGCCGTTGGCTGTCTGACCTGAGCTTGGCTCTGAGCTTGTCCTAAGCCTTGGCTGATAAGTCCTACCTCCTGGTTTTGGACTGTAGCATTTGCTGACAGAGCATCTGGAGAGGGAGAGCAGAGGCAGGCATATTTGACATAGTGGTTTTGTCATTGGCTCTGTCATTTTTAATAGAATGATAGAATCATGGAATGGTTTGGGTTGGAAGGGTCTGTAAAGACCAAGTAGTTTCAAACTTCTGCTGTGGGCAGGAACACCTTCCACTAGACCAGGTTGCTCTAAGCCCTGTCCAGCCTGGCCTTGGAAGGAGGGAGAAGTGATCCATAGAAATGGAGTCTCTTTGAGACCACCTGTCATTGGGGCTTGTAGTTGAGGTAGGGTGGGCGAGTCCGGGGGATGCCTGGAGAGTGCAGCTCTGGCAGGGCACAGTGAGCCCCAAACATGTCCCATGATGGTGGATTTACTCTGTGCTGGCTTTGGGAAAATAAACCCTACTGGGGTAAACTGAGATTTCTGGCTATGCCTGCTGGTCCCTCCAGCATCATCCCTTGATGCATTTCTGGTTTCCACTTCCCCCAAAGCTGTTGGCACCATACAACCATCACCAGACTGTTCCCTGCCCTCAGAGCTCCTCTGCCCTGTGCCTGCACACCTGAGGTGTTGCAGGGTTTTGTGGCTGGGGAGGGCAGAACCCTGCTCTCCCCTTGCCAGCTCAGCTCCTCCATCCCCTATAGCCAGGCGTCTTCATCTCATTCAGACTCCCCTTAGTTCAAGTCAGCTCTTGGCTCGTGTCAATTCTCTCTTTCCATATTAACTCAACATTTTCCTGGTTTCTAGTATTTTAAGTATCATATGCCTGGAGGTACAACCTTTCAATGACCCAATATCCATAATTTAAATTTAGCCTTCAGAAGGGCTCTGAGCCATAGTGGGAACCCAATCCTGTGATAAAGTATTGGGTTATCTAATTGTCCTATTTCTTAAAAAATGATGCTTTTGACCCTACACTGCAACCTAGCCACCTGCCATCACCCTGCTTTGGGATCGATGACAACAGTTCCAGCTTCAAGTCTAAAGTACCTCTCCGAGAGCAAGCAGAAGCTTTTACTTGTCCCACAAGGCTGTGAATAGTGATGGAGAAGGAATAAATTTACAGGAGATGTAATGGGATATTAAGGACTGACTGCTTGTGTGAATGACATAAAGGCAAAGCATAAGAACATTGTGGCCACAAGAGAAAAACAACACCTGAGTCAACTGTGATAAATGGTGTTGGGACATGGTTCCTGATTGTATGTGAAGGATCCCAGCAGTGTTCAACCTAAAGGCTGAAAACCTGGGGAAAAAAATGTGTGTGAAAATTTATAGTCTTGTTGAGAGTCTGTGTTTTAAATGATTCTGTGACTTTGAGGAGGAGACTCAGGATTTTTGGGTAGAGAGACTTAGGATTTTTGGGTAGTGAGAGCTTGCAGTGCTGAGGTGTAAGTGGATATGTGATATGAGTACTTGCTGATACTGGTCCCTCTGCTTTTTTTTATATTCTTAAAAAATATTTCCAGCCCTGACCTTCTGGTTCTTCATCTATGTAAGTGTGTATCTATAGAGATATCTTAAAAATGTGCATGAACTTACACATACACACACATATGTATGTATATAAGTGATGTTGGTGGCACAGGGCAAGCAGGCACATCTCTGTCTTTCTCTCGTCTATATCTATGCCTATACCTGTACATCTATACATTTCTATTTCTATTTTTATCTATATCATCTATATCTATACCTTTATGCCCATACCTATGTATCAATATCCATATTTATATTCATATTTCTACCTATATTCCTGAAGAGTTGCCTACTGTCTAGATTTGTAGTCACATGCCTAAAACTTTCCAAACAGTTTGCTTTAAGGTCCAGACCCTCTCCTGGCAGTTTTAGGATATGACTGTCAAAGAGCTGGAACACACTGGCCCCAGCCCCATTGTACCAATTGGATTTCAGAATTAAACTTTGGTTTATAAATATTTCATTTAAATGTAATTTTCCCTGATGGCAACTGAACGAGTTTGTTGGATCAGCTCAGGTGCTGCTTAGCCCTGGATTCCTGGAGGGATCATCCCTTGGGAATGCAGGTTTCAGGCCAGAGGGATACCCCATGAGGGGCTGAGAGGCATGAGGAGGAGATGGGGTAAAAAGGATTGCTGAGAGGCAAATGGGATATGCCTCCCCCAGAGGCAAGCGGTTAAGTGTGCGGCCTGAAATAGGAGAGAGAAGATTTTATAGCTCTTTTTCTTTTCCTCCGGTCATTTGTCCAGCAGTGTTGGTGGGTCCCAAGTGGCGATGGCTGAGTGCCAGAGACCTGCTTCCTGCATATGTTTTTCTAACTGAGGAAGAAGGGAAAAGCTCAGAGCTACATTTCCATCTTCATCCCTGCAAGTTCATTTGCCTGTGAATCAGTGGGCACTCCATGTGCTCACTTGACCCAACTGTGCTCTGGAAAACAAGTCCTGGGGCATCAGCCAAGTGAGAGATGGGATTCGTTCCCCGCAGGGTGAATTCACTGATATCCATGTCCCACTCACCATTAGGGCTCAGAGCCTCCAGCTTTGCCCAACCTTTGTCTCATCCTGCGACATGGTCTCTGCAAGTCTGACTGCAAGGATGCACAGCCACATTTTCTGCAGATTGACTGTGAAATCATATGACATCAGCCTCCTGTTTCTTGGGCCGAAAGTATTTCAGTGGGATGGGCATAAATGGGTATTCATTATATGTCCAAACTCTGTCCTGGAAAATCTATGTCTGCTCCTCCCAATGCCCTAGGAGAGGGGTGCTTCTGGGGAGCAGCCACTTCACTAGGTGCCTGCAGCAGCTGGGCTGCTTCTCTAGAGCTCCAGGAACAGATTTGCTGATAGCAATGTGGGTTTTATTCATGCATTGTGCTGGCCCTATTCATTTACATTAACTCCTGCAGCTGCAAGAGAACAGCAGAAGTTAATGTTTTCTGTTGGTTCAGCGTTCATACACAGAAAACCACTTTCCTGGATCTGTCTGTCACTACTCCTGGTGAATTCTGCCCGAGCAAGCATAGGGATTTGGCACTTTGACAAAAAGCCATGCATCCCTTGCCTTGCATAAGCAGCAGAAACATGCAGGGCTCCTGAGACAGCTGCCTGCCTCCAGGGCCTGAATGGCCATGGATGCTTGCTTTTCTCCCTTCCAAAAATGAACCTTCTTCCTGATTTGTTCTTCCATTCTTCTCCCAATATTCTTGCAATAATAAGTTTAACAGATAACAGATAAGGTTGGGAAGACCCAGCAACCCTGTCTTTCACAAGCCTTGCTGAAGGGCTTGTTTTTACCCTTCCTCTGCCTTTCCTTAACCTGTTTAGTTTGTGAACTTCAACTTTTATCTTCTACACAGATTTTCCTGTTTATGACATTTATAAGACGGGGAAAGCTCAATGATTTCCCATGTACTTGAGACACTTCACCAGTCTCCAGCACTTTCCTCTGGCTCACTATAGAACTCCCTTGTGTTTATTATTATATTAGTGGCTTTATCTTGATGAAGTTCCTAGGACATTAAGTGATGTTTTCCACTTTGTGATGTGAGAGCACATCAGTGGCTTCTGATGCTGCTGTGACCAGCTTGCCCAGCATGGGCATGGGGTGAAGCATAGGGTTGTAGCTGTGTGGGCCTGTGGGAAGAGTGAGTGAGCGCTGCCCTTCAGGGAGCTCATATGAACACAGAATGACAGAACGATTTGGGCTGGAGGAGGTCTAAAGCTCATCCAGTTCCACCCCCTGCCATGGGCAGGGACACTTTCCACTATCCAAGGTTGTTCCAAGCGCCATCTAACCTGGCCTTGGACACTTCCAGGGATGGGGCAGACACAATTTCTCAGAGCCAATCTGTGTCAGGGCCTCACCACCATCACAGTAACTTCTGCATGTCCTCACCTGGGTAGCCAAGGAGAGCAGCGTTGCTCCCCACTGTCCCTGCTTCCATGTGTCCCTGGGTCCTCTGGTCCCCAGGACAGGGATGATTTATTGTCATGTGTTCACTGGTGTACACATGAGAAAAATGGACCATCCTCGCTTCTCTCACCTATTGTTCAAGAGTCACTCTACACTCAAAACCTCATGTGTAAATTATTTTAGGTATTTCTAGTTCCTTATTAATTGGTGTTCATCTAATGAAGCAGCTTTATGAACCATGCAGCAATGCCTTTCTCTTTCAGTTAACATTACTTACAAACAATTAAAGGGGTTTTTGAAGTCGGTCTGAGCCCCAGAGACCTTGGCATGCCTCATGTGGAGCTGCCTGAAGCTGTTTTCTACTAAACAGGACAAGAACTGTACCTAAGAGGTTGTTTTGCACCAAGGACTCATGTCTGCTTTCAAGAATATGTACTTTTTGAATGCAAAGTGCTTGATGCAGAAAGAACAGAGGAATAATGGGCTCAGGTAATCTAGCCAAGCTTGATGTCAAATGTTTTATCTTCCAAGTCAAGCCAACAAGAAATATCTGTTTTGATGTCTGTTTCCAAGTTCAGGGAAAGAAGTAGTGATAGAACAGTGAACAGCAGCAGAACCTTTAGCTTAATTTTAACAAAGGTTTTGGGTTGTTCCTGCAGTTGAAGTGAAAATTGAAGTTGTGATACCTGAGAAGGAGAGAAGCAAGGAGGAGATGTCACCCAATGGGAAAGCCAGCCCACTGATCTACAAAGTCAATGGGACTGCTCGGCACTACCACCTTGAGGAACATCCAATTGCTAGCAACCCCTACCACAACCCAAAAGATGTGGTAGAAGCATCTGTGTGCCATGTGAAGGACCTGGAGAATGGACAGTAAGTGCCCAAAGTTTTCGCAGATAAAACTTGAGAGACCTTATAACCTAATCTGAATGCCATCTTGTTCTTTAGAGTTGGATAATTTAACTTGGTAAGCTTTTTTTAATCTTAAAAAATTACATCATGGACAAGTGACAACTGTTTTTACCAGAAGGTCTTCTGTTCCCTGCATGATCTGCACGGGGACTTGTCTCAGAAAGAGGTGATGTTTTGTAGCAGACTTTCTCAGGAGGCTCAACTTGTGCTAACTAACCTAGACAGTTTTTTTTTATAAATTTATAGCCTTAGTGATTTTACAAAACAGCAGGAGAAGTGCATGGGTGGAGCTGATGGGTCGTGCTCCATCCTGTCTGCAGTGCCTGGGTGTTCCAGCTGAACTCATCAATTTGCTCTTTCACTGAGGATGCAGCTTTTCAGATCTTTTGCAAATGAGAACACACTTCAGCTGGGCACATTCAGTACCCTGATTTAATTTTCTGCAGTCTAAAGAGTGCCTGTCCTAGTCACTGTGCTTTACAGATGCCTCTTTTCTGGGTAGAGGTACAGGTTCCATTGACATCTCAGAGGGCTCCATCTGTATGTAAAAGCAAATAGTTTGGAATAGCTTTGTTCCACTGAGGGAGCAATGTAAGGTGTGTGGGACACAGCAGAAGTCTGGCAGCTGTTTGCTTAAAATTGAAGTATTGCCTGTGATAGTATCCAAGAACAATCCATGTAGTATGGGCTACTTTGTACTAAACTTAAGGGGCTTCATGGGCCATAAACTAACTCATTTTCTTAGGTAAATTAATCCAGAAATAAACATTTTTTTTCATTGCAATGGGAATTATATATTTATTATAATATTCTATAAAGGGATGCACTGGAGTCTGTGGATTAAATCTTCACATGATGTGGAGCAGTTGAGGTTGCTTGGCTTGTATCCTGGTTCCAGCCAGGACAAGGTTAATTTCTGCAGTAGCCAGGAGGTGCGTGGCCAGACCTGGAGGTTATTCTATACAACTTCATCTCATTGCTGGGTCAGGAGAGGGGAGTCTCTTGAGGGGAGAAGTGGTTCCTTCTGGTTAAGTAACTGTGTGGGACAGAGTATGGTGCACAGGATGGTGGGGTAATGCTGGTTCTAAGACACAGGCAGTGGGGTGGTGAGGTCTGGGTGAGCATTTTGGCATGCAACTCACTCTCTCTTTGTATACTTGTGTTATTAATATTCTTGCTGTTACTGTTGGTTTTCTTCTTTCATTGTTGTTTCTAGTAAATTATAATCTCAGCCTATGATCTTTGCATTTTGTGACTTCAATTCTCCTCCAGCCACCCACAAGTGGGATGGGGGGGAGGGAGGGAGGGAGAGTGAGCAGCAGCAGGGTTTTAGTGGAGCACTAAATTGGGGAATTCCATTCCTAAACCACAACAGCCTATTTAACACCCACCATGTGGTGGGAAGGGTTGAGATATTAACAGATCTGTCCAGAGAAGGTTGGAAACAAAATCTGATCTAAGCACTTGTTGTGTTAGGAACAGAGCAACTGGCCACAACATTGCTTCGTCTGTTCACGTGGGCGTGGTACCTCACCCTGTCTATATTTTCATATATACTCTCTGTGCCCATCACAGTGCTCCTTTTGAGAGCAGGGAGAGGGGTCAGGATTTCTCTGTTGGTGCAGTGGGATATTGGTTTATGACATGATAACACTGAGGACAACGAAGGCCATTTGGGATGCATATTCAGTGTTGATCCCCTGCCTTGTCCTTGGGTACTGCCTCTGAGAGTCCATTAACAATCACATCCAGTCTGTGGGGAGAACAGGGGAGGAAGATTTTTCCCAGTTTTTACCACCTTTTCCTCTTCCAAGCCTGTGACAACAGTTTTTGAAGATTTTGAATTTCTCTTGGATGTTAAGGAAAGCATATTCTTGTTGTCTTAAGTCTTCCAGGTCTCCTCAGTGTGGTCCACACCATGTTTAGTTACAAAACAGATTTTTTAGGAAGGTCATTTAGAGATCTGCCCCAGGGGTGGATAGTCATGAGTGGCATGTAATGTGTCAGGAACAGGACTGTTCTGCTCCAGTGGTTTGGAGGTTCACCACTGAACAACTACAGGATCCTGATAAAGTGGGAGAATATTTGAAAGAAAAATGCTGTGGCAGTTCCAGGGAGATGCAAGGTTATGCAATGTGTTGGGCCCTGGCTATTATTTATCAGACAGTGCTCCATACTAGACAAAACTCTCAGGGAGAGGAGAAGGAAGGCAGAGCAACAGGCACCATGGTGCAGCTGAATCAGAGGAACAGCCCATGCCAGGAGCATTCTCCTCTGTGGAAGAAGTCATCCAAGACAAAATTGGGTCACTTAGTAAAGGATAAATAGGAACCAGGACCCTCAGAACAGGAGGTAGACTCAGGGCCAGAGACCTATCAACACCTATCCCCATGTGAGTTGTGGGATATCCGAAAAGACTTCAGCTGCCAGTCAGGAGAGCGCCTGGAGACCTGGTTGCTCCAGTGGTGGGAATTCGAGGCCCATGATATGGAACTAGGTGGTAGTGAAACCAAGGAACTGGGATCCCTGTCCTGGGATGTAGGCACTGACAAGGTGTTGGGGTTATGATTTTTTTTTTCTTTCCACTCACAGAATTTTCTCCCATAAGTTGCTAGGAAACAAGATCGACCAGGTACTTAATAGAGACAGAAGTGACCAAGCTCAGGGAAGGAGGGCATCTGGCTGCATTTTTCTTATCTGAGGTACCTCTCGGTGGGGCAGAGAAAATTGGGCTGGTAAAAGATGGGGCTGTGGGCAGCTGCTAGTTCCTTCCCTCCGTCTCTGTCTCACTCTCTCGGCGTCGGACGGTCGGAGCTGCTATTTGGGGGAGGGAATTCGGTGCCGCCACCAGAACCCAGCCCGGTCCTTCTTCTGCTGTGGGGTTAGCCTTTTGCTCGAGATAGTAGCCCACTGAACTGGTACCTTATTAACACTCTACCTCACTAAAAAAAAGGGCTTTCCCTGCCGTGCTGCGAGCCAGGCTGCCACTCCCTCAGCACTGCTCCGAGTCTTCACCGTACTGCAGTCCCGCACACCCTGCCTGCCGGCATCCCGCGGTTCCAGCTGCAGCTGTGGAGTTTGACACATCTCATGTACCCCCGGGGATGTTTTCGCTCACTCCTGCCGCTCACAGCCCTCTGGAGCACTGGGAGCAGCTGCCCCTCTCTGCACCCCCTCCCATGGCGGCCGAGCCGCCATTCCCGCGCGCTCCCCGCGCAGCGCCCCCTGCCGGCCGGGCCCGCAGCTGCGCCGAGGGCGGGAGCCGGGCCGGGCCGGGCCTGCGGCTGCTTTAGAGCCGGCCCGGCGGTTCCTTTGCCTGGTTGTAGGTACTGGGAAAGAACCGCTGTTCCTTTTCACACGGCATTGCCTGAAAGCCCCTTGATTTCAAAATTGTAATAATTCGAAGGGAAGGGGGTCATATATTTAATTTCAACAGAGGCTTCTGCCCTCCTTGGCTGACACCTGTCTTTCAAACCAAGACACGGGAATTGGGAAGAGGACAGAAACTCTCACCTCTGGTGGTGGCTCCTGTCAAATGTGAGGGAAAGGTATTCTCTCAAAGATGTCAGATTCCAATGGATGTGGCCAGAAAACCACCAGCTTTCTCCCCGCCAGCCAACAAGGAGACACAGGCTTTCCTAGGAGCTGTGGAGGATGCATATTCCAGAGTACAGTCAGATTGTCAGCCCTCTCTATCATGTGACACAGGAAAATAATGATTTAAAGGTGGGTCTTGAAGAACAATAAGATTTGAAACAAATTAAACAGGACATTGTTGATGTAGTAGTCCTTGGGCCAGACAGGACAGGACAGGGTGAGAAAAATGTACTCTACACCACAGCCAGGAAGAATGGTTCTTCTGGAGCCTCTGGCAGAAGGTACCTGGGGAGACTCAAGGACAATCCCCAGGGTTCTGCAGTCATATATACAGAGGATCTAAGGCCTGTTATACCCTGAATGAAAAAGAGATACTGGCAGTTTGTTAAGAGGTTTGATCTGCTTCAGAAGTGAATAGCATGGAAGCACAGCTCCTTCCAACTATCAGTGTTGGGCTGGGTGTTCAAAGAGAAAGTCTCTGCCATACATCTTGCCACTGATGTTACCTGGAGTAAGTAGATTGGTTTGATCACACAGTAGGCTCAGATAGAAAACCTCAATCATTCTGGGATCTTGAAAATCATCACAAACTGGCCCTAAGGTGAAAATTTCAGATTGTCATCAGAAGAGGAGGAGGAGAAGGTGACCTGCTGAGGAGGCCCCATCTGTCTAATCAGCTACCTGAAAGTAAAAAGCAATGTGCTCTCTTCACAGACAGTTCCTGCCTTATTGTCTTACAGGGATGCATTGAACGTGGAAAGTTGCTGTATGGGGCCCTACACAGCAAGCAGTAGAAAGTATTGAGGGACAAGATAGATCAAATCAGGTTGTAGAATTGGAAGCTTTCCATCTGGCTTTAGATATTGCTGAGTGAGAGAAGCGGCCAACACTCTGCAGTGACTTGTGGATGGTAGCAAATGCTCTGTGGGAGTGGCTGGAACGATGGAAAAAGATCAACTAGCAGCACAGAGAGAAACTTCTGGGCTGCAGAATTGTGGCTAGATGTTGCATGCTGGGCAGAGGAGTTGGCTGTCGAAGGCCATCATGTGAACATACATGTTCATAAGTTGAGTGCTGAAGAGCATCCCAACAATGGACAGGTAGATTGAGCGGACAGACTATTTAAGTGCCTCAGATAGGTCTGGGCTAGCATCATAAGGGTGAGTTATTTCTGACTCAGTGAGCACATAATTCCTCAACCCATCAAGGAAGAGGTGCAGCATGGCCTTATGATTAAAGGATGGATTTAACCATGGACACTACATCCTGGGTAATCCATGATTGTGAAAAGTGTAGTGTGATGAAGAAGGCCAAATGGGTAAAGCTCCTGTGGTCTGGGGGGTGGTGGTCAGTGTAAGTATGGGGAGCCCTGGCAGATCGATTGCATCACACTGCTGCAAACCCGCTGCCTAGGTAAGCATTATGTGCTGATAGTGGTAGAAGGCATGACTGGATGGCTGGAGACATACACCATGCTTTACACCACTGCCTGGAACAGCATTTTGACCCTTGAAAAAAAAATCGTATGGTAACATGGCAGCACTGAAAAGATTGAGTCAGACAATAGAACTAATTTCAAAAATATCTTTATAAACACCCGGGTTCTGTGAAAGATTCAGAACTGGGCTTATAAACGCTGAACAAGGTATTGAGTGGGTGTACTATATTCTTTGTCATGCACCAGCCTCTGCAAAGGAGGAATGGTGCAATGCACTGTTAAAAACTACATTGAAATCCGTGGGTGGTGGGACCTTCAAACACTGGGATCTATATTTAGTGAAGGCTACATTGTCAGTTAACACCAGAGGGTCCACCAATCAAGCTGGCCCTGCCCAATCAAAACTTCTATATACGTGGTGAATGTGAAGAATGTGGTAAGGAAGTATGTTTGGATCCATTCTACCTCAAAGACAAACCCATATGTGGGATTGTTTTTGCACAGGGATGTAGTTGCCTTTGGTGGGTGATGCAGAGGGTCAGAGAAATACAATGTATCTTTCAAGGAGATTCGTCATGCGGAGGTGTGGGTGACCTGCTGCCACCTGTGCAGGTGAGCAGTGACAGCAGGGCTGGAGAGGAGCAGGGCAGAGCACAGGCAGCAACTGGAATTGCCTTGGTGATGAAAAAGGGGGAGTCTGTCTTGGGAAATACTGGTTGCACGGGGAGGGTTCTGTTCCAGGGTCAAGATGCAGCCTCACCTGGTCTATGGAAGTGTCCCCGCCCATGGTAGGGGGTAGAATGAGAGGGTCTTTAAGGTCCTTTCCCACACAAACCACCCTGTGATTGGCTGGGGAGCAGGGATTATGATACACAAAAAGATTTGGAGAGCTCTTCTGGCAGCAGGGAAGGTGAGGAAGAGCTGGCTGCAGCCTGTGAGAACATATGTGGCTGCAGGTGGCCATAGCAGGGAGCTCCTCAGCTAAAGCCAGGGCTAGGAACTGGCATTGTTCTGGAAGCCAGTCCCATGTGCATCAGCTGCTGCAATGTGCTATGAGTGTGACGCAGATGTGCCAACACCAGATATTTTAGGTTGAGAATAGCTGTTTTCTAGGAGGCTGAGTTCAGGTCAAGATAGGAGTGCTGTAATAGGATCCCACAACTCACGTAAGCAATAGGCCAAGCCAAAGCAGTCCCCTTGCATTGGTTTCTAGAGGGATTTTGTGGGATGATTCTCCCAAGGAGTGTTCTGGGCAGGGTGTGTGTGGGCATCGCAGCAGCACAGCTGCATGGTACCACTGCCTTGCATTAATGGAGTCTGAAAGCACAGAGTGTGCTTTCTGCCCAGTCTTTATGCCTTTTTGCTACCAGCATGGCCTTAGCAGAACTGAGATGCAGAAAGATACTGGAGGATAAACTGATGCTACTGTACCCAGCCAGCCTCCCAGCAGGCTAACTGGAGGGACAGAAAACAGCTCTCCAATGCTCTAACACTTTTGAGCAAAGGTCCTTTGCAGGCCAGAGCTGAGATTTAGCTGTGCTTCTCAAGTGGGGAGTGGAGTGGGACAATAGGACAAATTGTCAACTGAGTAAACAGCTCAGCAGGGTTCAGGGCAGTGTAAATCATTCTCTGGATTACTCTGGAGTGAATGCAGGATGGGAGCCTTGCAGGTGGCTTTGTGCTAGCTTGAAGACACCAGGTCTTATTTTTGACTCTCTCAGCTCACACAGCTCCTTGGGTAAGCTGTAAATTCTTTAACTTATCTTATCGTATCTTCCCAGGGAGTTATAGTTGCCATTGAACAGGTTTTATCAGCTGAGGAATGCAGCAGGACTTGTACTGCTCCGTTCCCCTTGTACAGAGGGAAGAGCCCCAAGTGCCGAGTGTCCTTCTTGGGGAGGGAGCAGAGGTGCATCTCCGAGGAGCAAGGTGGCCGAATTAATGGGGCAAAAGGCAGGCGTGGTGAACTCTGGTGGTTTTCACCCAAAGTGGAAAGGAAATTGGGAAATTGAGCATTTGTCATTGGACAGTTGATGCAGCTGAAGCACCTTCCCAAAGTCTGGCTTGAGGTGGGTTTAAGGGTGGAACAGAAGTGTTGGTGGGATGAGCCGTGTTCTCATCTCCATGGCTTCAAAGCAGATTGGGGCAAGTGTCTGTGTAGCCTGAGGGTAAGTAATGGGATTGAGTTAGGATGTTAACTGAGAAGGAATGAGCATGCAAAGTTTGTCCCATTCTTCTGAGACCCTGGAACCTCGTGTGCATGAATAGCATTCCAGAATCACACATGACCAGTGACTTCCTTGAGCAAGTGGGGTTTGCTATGGCCACAGTGATGTGTTTGGCACCCCAAAGGCAATGTGCTGAGGTAACTGTAGAGATGGTCCTCTCCTTGCAGTGGGAGTAACCAGGATTTCCAGGTAAATATCAAGCTGTGTAGGGATAGGCTTTCTGGCTGGAAGACAGGAAGTCTCCCCTCTGTGTTCCCTGTCCAGCTCTGTACAAAACAAGGGTTCTCTCCTCAACTCTTATGTTCCTCCATGGTTAGCTGGAAGACTGTTCTGGGGAAGCAGCTGCCAACAGTTGCATTGGAAAGAGATTCAGTGCCTCAGGCAGACCATGGATTGCACAGACTGTATCAGGACTACTGGTTGGAAAGGGAGCATCTGAGAGGTGAGAAGAGACAGGATGTGCTGAGAGGAAGGTCTGGTGGGCCTAGTGGAGGCAGAGTGAGAGGGCCAAGAGTAAAGGTCTGGTCAGTGCAGAGCAACATCAGTTTCACTTGGCAATGCTTGGGCACTGCTCTGCAAAGCTCTGCAAAGGAAATGTCTTTGGCCAAGGTCTGGGCAGGTGGAGGAGTGGAGGCCTCAGTGCTAGAACCTTCTGTACCCCAGTCTCCAGCCTGCAGAGAGGATCAATGAACAGCCTCCTGGGAATGATGGATGGTTGAAAGACTCGTGCTCCAATAGATAGTGCCACTGACTGGTGTAACATGGCTACCAACATGAGCCCAGTCTGTACACAGTCTACAGGGCATGGGAACTGGCAAATAAAAGCACGTGTTGAAGCTGCAATGCAGAGCCTGTGTCCTGTCAACTTGCAGCAGGCAGAACCAGAGTCACTGGGCACCATGAAGGAGGCACAACATCCTTACATCCCTGGGAGATGCTGTGGACAAATTCAACTGCATGCAGCTAGTGCAGAGGTGTGTATTGCTCAGTTTATCCCTGCTGGGACCGAAGGCTATGGAGCAATTCTTGGACAAACATTGCAAGGATTTTCTAAAATGCTGCTTTTCAATGTTAGTAGCATCATCAATCACTCATTCAGCAGATGGGTGTGCTCAGTATCTCTTTCTGGCTTGCAGACAAGGTACATGATTGGCAGAGATGCTTTTGGCCAGGATGGAGCTGAATCTCAGCCTGGCTTAGCTGGTCAAGGAGGGATGTGTGGCCCAGTGAGCCTAAAAACTGCCAAGCTCAGTGTTGTAAACAATTTCTGCTGTGCTGATCATGCTTTGATCCAGGGTACCGCACCACGGAATCATTGAATCAGAATGGTTTGAGTTGGAAGGGATTATTTAAGGCCATCTGGTCCAACCCTCTGCCATGGGCAGGGGCACCTTCCACTAGACAAGATTGCTCAGAGCCCCATCCATAGAATCACAGAATATCCTGAGTCCTGGAAAGGACTCAAAAGAATCATCCAGTCCAACCCCAGGCCCTGCCCAGACCCCCCAACAATCCCACCCTGTGTTCCCTGGCAGTGCTGTCCAAACACTCCTGGAACTCTGGCAGTTGGGGTCATGTCCACTCCCTGGGGAGCCTGGGCAGTGCCCAGCGCCCTCTGGGGGAAGAACCTTTTCCTAATATGCAGCCTGACCCTCTCCTGGCACAGCTTCATGGTGTTCCCTTCGTAACTGCTCTGCGCTTCCATTTACCATCAATGTGTTTGGCTGAGGCATCAGTGAACCAGACGTCTCTAACTTCAGAGTATGATGTAACTGCAGGAATACCAAGTATAGCACTAGGCTTATATAACTCTTGCAAAGCCAGCATATCTGGGATCATGGCTGTCTGTAATTTTGCAGGTTTTGTTGGCCCTTCAGTTATATCCATTGGACCTGGGACATGGGCACACCATTTATGCACAGTGTTGGTCTTTGTGCAATTCCACCTCATGGAGCGCAGCGCCTATTAATAATGCCTAACAGTATTAAAAGGTCTTTGGATTTGCACAGATTGGTGCTGTAGAATTTTTTTCTTCTTGTTTAAGAGCTTAGATCAGAGATAGTAATCCCTTTTCCCAGTCAGAGTATCTCCTCTCAGGATTTTTTAATGCTGTGGAACTGAACACTAATGGTTGTTTAGGTCTGTGTGGGCCTTTCTGGAACAGTAAATCCCATGTTTGACAAAACCTCATTCAGCTCTTATAAGATCATTGGTATGAACTGCCCCAAGTGATGAATATATTTTTAACTCCTTTATTAGTGTTTGTAAAGCCTTTTGTGACTATCAAGCCACCCCTAAGTCTGGCTTTTTCTCATTAATGCATACAATGATCTTGCTCCATAGAAAATCCAGGAATATGATTTCTCCAGTATCCTGAAATGGAACCATGAAGAACATGGCTTTTACATCAAGAACTGCCATCCATTCGTGTGCAGCTGCTTGCAGGGTGGCAGTGAGACTGGCAGTGTTTGGGATGAGTCTTCCCATATTGGCATTCAGCCACCGATTATCAATTATTAAGTGCCAGCTCATGTCTGGTTTCCTCACTGGCCAAACAGGAGAATTTTATGGGGTATGTGTCCTAAATATAATACCTCTTAGTTCTAAATTTTAATACATTAATTTTCTAATTTTTCAGAGAATTTATTATATGGAGTTTTTGTGGGTCTGGATGACCAAACATTCCTGTTGTGCAATTGCCAAACTTCTTTTAAGGATATCATATCCTAAAATGTTTTCTTCATGATCTGTGATTGCAAATGTGTGTGAGGTCATTCGTTTTTCCCCAGGTAGCCATAAACAGACCTTGACAGTGGAATATATACTATTTTATCCTTTGAATCCTGTTAGATGGACTTTCTTTCTTTTAAAACTTAAATTTATTTTTTCAGCATCTGTGGGGGTGATCAGAGATATTTGGGCTCCTGTAGTAATTAGAAAATTCAAATGTTGTTTTCTAGGTCCTACTGGTAATTAGATATGGGGCCCATCCTTATCAGACCATTGATAGGTCATAATGAGCTGGGTGAGAAGGCCCAAAGTTCACCCAGAGCTTAGTTTCTTTTCTCCTTTTTGTGTTTCTGTTAACTCAAAAGGTTTGGGCGGGGTGGGGGGTGTTCCTGTGGAGGCTTTCCATTACTTGTGTTCCCCCTGTCCTGCAGCACTTTAACTAAGTCTGCTATCTTTCATTGGACTGTCTCCCGAGGGCATCACAGGGGACTCCTAAGGTCACTGCCATCCTCCACAGCTCTTCCCATAAGTAAGCAGAGTTTTGATATTTTGTTTCTCTCAAGTAGGGTATGTTTAAAGGTCCTCACCCAGAATTCTGGAGGTATCTGCATTCAAGATTTTAGGTTTCTCTCAATAGCCTGAGTTTTCTTGCCAGAGTGCTTTTCCCAATCCATTTCCCTTGTCTAGTTCCCAAGCCATGAAGAATTCTTCTCATGTGGGGATAATTGCTTGGGGATATTGTAAAGCTTCATTATGCATTACATCTCTTATAATTTCAT
This sequence comes from Sitta carolinensis, assembly GCA_032173965.1. Taxonomy (NCBI): domain Eukaryota; kingdom Metazoa; phylum Chordata; class Aves; order Passeriformes; family Sittidae; genus Sitta; species Sitta carolinensis. The sequence goes on along the minus strand of CM063296.1, from coordinate 13,783,491 downwards.
CTCACCACCCACTAAATAAATTTTTGTCTTTGCAGGGGCTCCTCTCAACAGAAGTCTTAATTAGGACCCACCTCCGCAGAGATTGGGATGTTTCTGTTTTCACATCAAAGCTGCCTTTATAACAGCAGCAGAGATTTCATTAGGTGACCATATGGATATGGAAGCTGTCTCTCCTCTTTGCATAACATTTATTCCTTCTGCCCATTATGCAGCCTCACTGGTTATTGAATGGGGTTGATTGGCAGGCTCAGGTCCAAGATTTTATAAGACTCCTGACCCCCAGTATCCCTTACCTTGAGTTCCATTCCGCAATATTCTAGCTTCCCCAGAGAGACTCACTCTCCACAAATACTTGGTTTCTGACTCCCTTGATTTTCTTCCATATTTTTCCTGTAGATTTGCCAGTTGCAGGGGGTCCCAGGCTATAGTTCTGTCTGTGTTCCTCCTCTGACCTCCTTGGGGTTGTTTGGACACTTTGGTCTGAATTATGGGTCTCATTTTTAAATCTGGAACCTCTTCCTCTCTAGGAGGTGGAGGTTGAATTGTTTCATTTGCATTCCATTCTCTCTTATCAGCATTTTCATCAGTGCTTTCCCAAAAATCACCATCCCAATCCTCAAGTGGTACTACTAATTTTCATATTTTTTCAATATTGGGTTGGGTCAGTGCTAATTCTTATTCCAAGGCATTTTTCTTTTCCTTGAATTCTTTTAACTGTTTCTTTCATTAGTCATTTTGATACTATAAATACAATTGTACATGCTTTCTGTCTTTTATTTCCTCTCTCAGATTATTAGTTTCTTTTATAATTTGTTCTCTCCATTGCCATGCAGCCTTTAAGCATAATCCCAGGACATGACACATGATATGTCTTCCTTTTTTATCTTCCAGTGATCCCTCTTTTTATTTAATTTCTCTTAGATCCTTTCCCACTCATTCCAGTTGTTCACTGACCAAAGATTATCAATGTCAATGTGTCCTGTGCCACTGTAAATATTCTGTTAAGCCTTTTCTCTCTTTCTCAAAATTATTTGCCATCCTGCTGACTATGTCAATTTGTCACAGGTGGAGTGGGAGTTTCAAAGTTTGTGAGAGAAGCTGTTGTTGAGTCAGGATGTGCAGAAAGGACCATCTGGCTTTCTAAACTTCTTCAAGAGAAGCCTTGCTGTGGCTGGATCCAGTCCTAGCCCTAACTGCCAACAGTTTAAGTCTAAGGAGTTATAAAGGTGTGATTTAACCTTTGAACAACTTTGTCCTGCAGGGATAAGGATGGCAAACCAGATATATTTGTATAAAAATTAATGATTTATTATCATAAATGATTAGACAAAGTCTAAAGATATTACTCAGAATTATTTACTCTACAGGACAAAAGCTAAAACTAATAGTAAAGTAGGGTATATTAAAGTAATTGTATTACAGCTGGAAAACCCCACGATTGTGAAATAGAGATTGATGTCACTCACCCAGACTAATTAGCATGGGCAAACCCTCGCTCAGTCTTGAGGAGTGACCTTGAAGGGTCTCCCCACCCCAGGGAGGAATCTCCACACACACTCCAAGAAGGGATGTGTTAGAAGAACCTGCTATTTGTAAGGGACAGGACTTTTAGAGTAAAAAGTTATTGTCAGTCAGATATCTGCAGGCCAGTTGTGCCACTCTGGAATTTTTAGATAAGGATAATTTACCATAGCTGCCCCATCTTCCTCTTGCTATCAGAACTATGGGGTTGATGAGTCAGAATGGATTTAGCACAATTCAAGACCAGAAGCAGTGTGACACCCCCTCTCAGTTCACCACTGACTGCTTTGCAAAACTGGGTATTGTTGTCTTACCTCATTCTAGGCAGAGCATCCTGCTACAATGCCACTCTCATTTTAAAAACTTTTTTCTTATATGTAATATAAACTGATCCTCTTTAAGACCATTACTCCTTGTTCTGTGGGCAACTGAGAGATTTCAAAGAGAACCTGAACCCCTCCATAGGAATGGCTTGAGGTTTGCTGTCTCCTCTGCAGAGCAGAGCTGAACCCAGCAGAGCTGGAGCCAGGAACCTGGTGCCAGAGGTCACTATGTGAGCTCCATTCTGCAAAAGTAGCTGAGGAAAACATCAGGAAGGTCACACACAGGTGTCTGCTGTCCTGAGGGATTTATCATGAAAAGTGGTCCTGGGACATGGCGAGGATCAGAGCAAAAACCCCTGAGGTGTGGGAGGCAGACCCCAAGGTTCAGAGTCACCTCTTCTGCTTTTCAGCTCTGGGAGATGTTGTGTTTGATTTGAAAAACTGAACACAAGCCTGGCAGGGGCCTGCTGAGCTGCTGAGGCCAGGAGGGAAGCTGATGTCACAGTTAAACCAGTTTTTGTTTTCTTGCTCCCACTACCAGCTCCCCCAGCAGCTGGGAAGGTTCTTGAGCTGCCTCTTGGCACAATGATGGATAAATTAGATGCTGCCACTCAGAGGTCCAGCTTGAATGTGCCCCAGGCTGGGACAGCAGAGCCACTTCTAAAGCTGGCTTGGTGACAAGGAATGACCCACATTCGTAGTCACCTGAAGCCAGTAGTGAGCAAGTTGAAGGAGGAGTGGAGCCTGGTGGGATTAGGGCTGGATTGTCGGGTGGGAATGGTGGCATCTGCAGTGAGGTGGATGCTCTACCATCTGTTTCTATATTCCTCCTCCCCAGGATGCGGGAAGTGGACCTGGGCTGTGGGAAGGCTCTGCTCATCAAGGAGAGTGGCGAGTTTTACGCCGTGGGACACAAGTGTCCCCACTATGGGGCTCCGCTGGTCAAAGGTCAGTCTGCATCATGTCCTGGAGAGCAACCAAGGTCATCACAGGGCAAAGGACAGCCCCCTGACTGTGCTGCCAAGCATGCAGAAATGCTGTACTGCATACTCAGCATCACCTGGGCATCTTCTGGCTGGGGAAGGCATGGGCAGCAAGCTGGAGTTGCACAAAACTCTCCAGAGCATTTTGCCAGCTCTGGTTTGCAGCTGTCTCTGTGGATCACAGGGCTGCGGCTTCTTCTCATTGAGGGGAAGAGGACACTCTTTGGGCTGATAGGACCCTTTCAGTAGCAAAAAGAATGTTGCTTATGTTATTGACTGAAGTGGAATGAGGTGGATTGGTTTCACATCTTGGCACCTAAAAATATGCATCTTGGCATTTTCTCAGCACAGGCTTCAGGCAGGTCTCTGCCCCAAGCCTAAGCAATTGCAGCAGGCTGTGTACTTATGTGTATCACCAAAACCGGGGTTGGGAGGGCACTTTGCTGGAAGTGGGATCCTGGGGAAGACAGAGGAACATCCTTCTGGGCTGAGTGTAGCAGCTATGCTCTCAGTCCCTCCCCTGGGGTGAGCATCTTGCTGAGCAGTGCAGAGGAACCCCACACTGCCCTGGAGGTGAGAGCTCATTGCCCTTTCTGCTACCTGTGGTGCATTTCTCAGACTAGCTGTCTCACAGGGATCTCTCCGAGGACTTTGCTGCAGCCATAGGCGCAGGGGGGCTGCCCCTGCGCCCCACACTTGGTGGTGGTGGTGATATGTGGTACTGCTGTGCCTCAGCAAGCAGAAAAACAAGCTCAGGAGCAGTCCATGGCCACATGATGGCCTCTGCTCTGCCTTGGCATTGTAGCACGGAAAGCTGAAGTCCAAGATAGCAGCCTCTGAGCCAACACCCGGAGAAAGGAACACATGGCTTTGGGCATGCCTGTGCCTCCCAGGCATGTGCAGGTGCCTTGCTGTGCCGGGGTCTGCTCTGAAACACACGTAGTCCTAATCAATGTGCTCTGCTTGAGGCATCACTTATTCTGGGTAATAGTGGGGCTTGTAAGGATGACCATGAGACTCTGGGGATGGCAGCCCCATCCTGACTCGAGACTGAAGTTATATCCCAGAGCAGACAGCTTTGGAACTGTGCCCAGAGGTACTGGAGGACCCTGCCATTCAGGGCATTTTAGAATCCCAGCTGGTCCCAAACACATCCAGTGTGAATGTTGAGAAAACTCCACCATTGCCCGTCCAGGTGCACATCAGCTGCCATGTGTCCTGTAGGAGAGGTGCCATCTCACAGGATGGGAGGCAGCTGCAGGGCAGCACCCACCCTACTCTACTATGTTCCCTGCAGGGGTTTTGTCCAAAGGAAGAGTACGCTGTCCCTGGCATGGAGCTTGCTTCAATATCGGCACAGGCGACATTGAGGACTTTCCCGGCTTGGATAGTTTACCCAGGTTCCAGGTGAGATCCTTGTCCTTGCAGCAGCAGAAACCACAAAATCATGGGATCCTCTGGGTTGGAAGATACGGTAATCGAATATTGAGTTGGTTAAGCTGTTTACCCTCTAGTAGTATCTCCCTGTTAACCCCTCCCAATAGGCTTGGTTTATCCCTGGCTGGCCACACCCTGTCTCATTGTACTTGTCCCCCAATGGTAACACCCCAGGAGGACCCAGGATAAAGGCTTGGGCTTTGGGGTCCTGCTTCCTCTTTTGCATCCCCTTCGGAAGAATAAACTTCCATGTGAAAGTGCCTTCTCTGATCTTTACTTCCAACCTTGGCACAAGGGATCAGGAGACCTGTGGGAAGCAGAGAGACATCTGCTTTCTATCATTCCTAGACTGTTCTCAGCCTGGGAATGGTTGCTCCTGGCCGCATGGACAGTGGACAGGGACAGTGGGCTCCCTCTGGACCCCCAGCCACAGGAAGGGACCTTAAAGCCCATCTCATTCCACCCCCTGCCATGGGCAGGGACACCTTCCACCATTCCAAATTACTCCAAGCCTACTCCAACCTGGCCTGGAACACTTCCAGGAATGGAATAGCCACAGCTTCTCTGGGCACCCTGTTCCAGGGCTTCCCCAACCTCACAGGGAACAATTCCTTCCCAATATCCCATCTTTCCCTGCCCTCTGGCAGTGGGAAGCCATTCCTCCTTGTCCTGTCACTGCAGACCATGGCCAAAGTCCTTCTTCTGCTCTCTTGGAGCACCTTAAGGCACTGGGAGTGGCTCTGAAGTCTCCCTGAAGTCTTCTCTTTTCTTGGCTGAACAATCTCAATCCCCCTCAGGGCTGCTCTCTATTCCTTCATCCCCAGCCTGGACTGATAAGGTGAATTGCTCACATCCAGGTGCAGCAGCTTGCATTTGCACTTATCGAACCTCAGGAGATTCCCTTTTGGCCACTTCTCCAGCCTGGCCACATTCCTCTGCATAGATCCCTTCCCTCTAGAGCATCAACCACACTACTCAGTCTGGTGTCACCCACAAAATTATTCTTTTTATTGGAATAAGCATTGTTCTATATGGCATGGAGCAAATATTTTTCAAGGATGTACTGGTGTCTCCAGTGGAGAGTAGATCTTTATCCAGCTCCTTCCTCCCTACAGCTCCCTTGCACCTATCCACAGGCATCAGACACCTCCTGGGAACCTGGGAGTGCCAGTCTGGGAGGTCTCTGGAGTAGGAGTGGGTTGGGAACGAGAAACCATGTGTAAGCTTGGGGTAGAAATCAGATTGTACACTGAGCGTCAGTGCGTGGTTGATACAAGGCAGGAAATCCCACAGCCTCAAGCTGGGATGGGCCCTGCCATGGCCTGAGCTGCTCCTACAGGTGACCTGGCGCCACCACACCTCGTTCCTTAGCTGTTGCCCAGGGGAGCCCTTGCTGCTCTGCAAACCAGCACTGTTCTGTCACCCTCAGGTGAAGATTGAGAAGGAGAAGGTATACATCCGAGCAAGCAAACAGGTGAGGGGCCACTGACTTCTGAAAATCAAGACCAATGCTTTCATTTTTTGCTGTATGTGCATGGGGGTGGAAAAATGCTTATCTTTGATCCTCTGGCCTGGGCAGAGGAATGTGTGAGTATCCAGTTTATATGGAGGTACGAGTTGAGCAGGGCAGAGGTGTTGGGTCCCCCTTTGATGCAGGGGTAGAAGGGACTCTCCTGCCCTGATGGGATGCAGAATGAAGCCCACTCAGGCCACTGCTATCTTTCTTTCCATGAAAAGCCTGCTTTTGATGCATGGTTGTATGTACACATGTGAAAATCCAATGGCTCAGAGCCCCAGTGAGTTCTTAGAGCACTTGGGTTAGTTCCAGAAATGTCACCTGAATGGCAGAACTTCAACTCCAGCTGTTTGGGGATGTGATGAGGGGAAACTGAGTCTATTTGCTCTACCAGGAACAGATTTTGGCCTCTAATGCCTGGGAACAGGGGGTCTGTGCAGCAGGGCTAAACCGGCACAGGTCCATGCCTGTGCTCTGGTGGATTGGACAAGTCCATCAGCTTTGGATGTCAAGTGTACAAGCTCTGCTCAGGTTCAGGGTAAAATTCCTGACAGAACTTTTTCATTCTTGCCTCACCTTTGGTGCAGGATTGCACAAGGACACACCTGCTTTTCTATTGCCCCACCACCACCCCAGCTCTGAGTAGCTGCATGGCTTTGCAGAAGATGATGGATTTATTTTTCTCTTGCACCTTGTAAGGGGTAGTGCACTGGACATCAAAATGGCATTTGGATGAGCAGGGGTTTGGAGCCCTTGTTCAGTACAAGGTTGTGGTTGTTCCCTTCCTATCCAAGCTGGTTTATGACACTGCTGCACTTGTCCCCATCCCTGCCTGGCTGCCCAGGGTAATGCTGAGTAAAGATAATTGCTCTTCTTCTTCTTTTTGGTGGTGACACAGGCTCTTCAGACACAGAGGAGGACAAAGATGATGGCAAAGTGCATCTCCTTGAGCAACTACAACCTGAGCAGCACCAATGTGCTGATCATTGGTGCAGGTAAGGGTGGCACATGCTGGGACCACTGTGTGTCCCCTCCCAGGCAGGGATGCAGGGAGGGGGTGCCTGTGTGCCCTGCATCCTCTGTCACCCCTCCTGCATTCCTCCCTGTGCAAAGCGTCACACCAGAGTGTCTTCCTGAATCTTTTTGTCCTACATGCTAATGATCCAAAGGTGCCCTGTGGTCTAGTCCGTGAGCACTGTAGTTCCCTGTTACCATGCTTTGAAGTGAACCCTGAATGCTCTTCCTGCTACTCCCTTCCCAGTTACATCAGGAACCCCTGATTTCCACAGATGATGAGTGTAAAGTCTTTTCAGGATCCTGTGGTGTTGATTCACCTTTTTCTCTTGGACCTTACACACCCCTTTCCCCTTTCCCCTTTCTCCTTTCCCCTTCCCTTATTTCTCTTGTCCCAGCTCTATTTATGTATTGCCATTTTTGTAGAAAGCCTGATGAGGTGAAGCCCATCTACTGAGTTTCTGGAATGGGTTAGATACCAAGGCTGGGCCATGTTGTGGTGAAATATAGGGTGGGATGAGGACAGAAGCTTCTCTTCCTGGGATTTGGAAGAAGTATCTGCTCCTGGCACATGGGTTGCTCTTACTTGAGTTTCAAGGTCACCTCAACCAAGTTGTGGAAATTGGGATCATCTAAGGTGTGTCTCACAGTCTGAGCAGAGGGGAAAAGCAGCTTGACTGGTTTTCCCGTGCTGCTGGGTGACATTTTTCCCTTCTTTGTGCCCTTGCTATTTGTTGACTGAATGCCAGGGTGGGACATGCTGCTCCCTGAGGTCCACTGGAATGTCCTGGTGTGCAGTAGGTCTGGACAGTCATCACAATCATCAGCAAGGTCACTCCACAGACAGCATTAGCCACTGCTGAGGAAATTTTTTCAGTCTTTACCAGATAAATTTACAGGTCTGATAAAGACCAGAATCTATTCTGGTGGACACCAAAGGAGATTTCAAAGCTGGATTTGTGGGGAAGAAGTGTTGTGGAAAGATTCTCCATCCAGCCCTATATCAGGGACCGAGATCCAGCCATGCCCAGCAGAGCTGAGAGCAATTGACTGCAGTCCCTTGCTCATGTGAGGGTCATCCTGACATCAGCACAGCATCAGCTCTGGCACAGGATGCTCCTGACAGCGTGAGCAGGATGTCCACACGCCTGTCTCTTATTCCACTGTCCCCCAGCTCCATCAGTGGGAGTGTTTTGTTGATGGACCAAACCATGATATGGTCCAGGTCTGTTTTCTCTCAGTGGTGTTACAGAATCTGTGGCCCTAAAAACATTTATCATGGAGTGAGGCTTCTTTGGCTGAGAAGAGACTCCAGACTTCTCACCTGAACTCTCCAGTCTTACCAGTTCAGTCAGGGCAAAAGGGACATGCCAGACAGGCTGCTTCCTGGCAGTGGGCATGTCCCGAGGCAGCCTTTTGTTTTATTTAACTTTTTTTTTTTTTTTCTGTGATTGAAACAAGTGAACAAAAAACCCTTAAAGAAGTACCATGGAAAATGCTCTGCTGTGAGTCACACAACAAGTACCCTGGCCATGGAGAAGGGACTTCTCTGTGCTTGGCCATGAATTCACCAGGAGCAGGCAGTGCAGACCCTTCCCTGACTAGAGAAGTCCAAGGGTCTGAGTGGCTGCATGTGCACTGGAGTTTGTGAGAGGTGTGTAGGTATTAGCAGCACTCCTCAGATGTGTTCTTTGTGGGTTTGTGACAGTTTAGGGACGGACAAGAGGATTTATGTCATGGTCCATCGACAGAGCATCTCTTCTCCTGCCTTGTGCATCTGCTCCAACTGACTTCCCATGTGAGCTGTTTGAATTAGGAAAGGCTGTGAAGTGAAGCCAGGGCTGGTAGAGGTGGTGGGTTTGGAGTCAGCCCCAGAGGGTTTAGCAGTAAAGGACACAGACCTCCCAGGGCCACATATACATGGCTGTCAATGGTCTCCTTCTCCCTTAGGGGCAGCTGGGCTGGTCTGTGCAGAGACCTTGCGCCAGGAGGGTTTCTCTGACCGGATTGTGATGTGCACTATGGACAGACACTTGCCCTATGACAGACCAAAGCTCAGTAAGGTTTGTATCACTCTCGGTATGCCATATTCCTCCCCAGGATTAGAATTTGCTCTAGGACCTTTTCCCGCTATTATTCATTGCAGCAGCAAGGTTCTGTTTCCTTAGTCATCCTGTCTCTGTTTCCCTTGATTTATTTCTCTCTTTTTGATTGAAATAAGAAACACAAAAAAGGAGTTGTTCAAACTGAATTAAGAGTACTCCAGCAGAAAAACAAGGGTATTCTTCCTTGTGTGGGTGGTGAGGCCCTGGCACAGGTTGCCCAGAGCAGCTGTGGCTGCCCCTGGACTCCTGTCAGTGTCCAAGGCCAGGTCATATGGGGCTTGGAACATCCTGGGATAGCAGAAGTTATCCCTGCAAATTGAAATGAGATAAGCCTTTAGTCCCTTACAGCCCAAACCATTCCCACAATTCATATGATGATTCTTCACAGATCTAATGGTAGCTGTCTTAGCCAGCTTGTACCTGGATGGGTCTTCTTAAAGTGTTTCTGGATCAAAATCTTTAAGGCAATAAAATGGGACATGTGAAAAAATGGTGTTGTCAACCTGGGTTTTTGTTAGTGCCTGTTTCTTGCTGCCCAGGGATGCTCTTTGACTTAATTGTGATGATTCTCAGCTGTCATCACAACTTGATAACTTGATGGAAGTGCAGAGGTCACTTTTTCTGGCACACATCCCATTTTGCATTCCAGTTTATAGACATAGGATGATCTTTAATCAGATTTTTTTGCCACTGATTCCTGAGCCTTCTTTGATATTGTCTTAGTTTGGAAGACAGGTATCGAAGGGGGCTCTCAGACAAAGATATGAGGATATGGATAACAGTTCTTTACTTGTGTTTAGCAAGGTAAAACAGAACAACAATAACTATGAAATGAACAACAGATAGAACCAGGGAAACAGTCACAGCGTTTTTCTGCTGCTGGCACCCTCCCCACCCCCCACCCCCCCCGTTGGTGCAGTTACCGGCACCAGCAGCTGTGGTGCAGAGTCTCGGGGTGCTGGAGATGGATCAGAAGCTCCCCGGCGGTGGCTGGAGCTGCAGCACGAGTCCCGGCAGGGCAGGGGGTGCAGAGTTCCGGGGTGCTGGAGAAACACTCGGAGCAGGAGCGAAGAAAACAGCGAAGGGGAGAGAGAGCAGGATTTTTGCCGTGGCGCGGCTCCCGGCGAGGCAGACCAGTGCTCCCGTAACAGGATTCCCGGGACACCCCCGAAAAAGACCCCCTCTCCCCCCACCTCAGCCACTTCTTTTGTCTTTATTAACTACTCTTAAGTACTCAGACATTAGTTACCTGGCAACTCATGGGAAAGAGAAAAAAAAAGAAAAAAATTCTACAAGTGAACCCAACCCCCAACATTATCCACCCCGAATTTTTTTTTTGTTTTTTCCATAGCAACATATTACATCAAATTTTAACTTTTACATTATATACATATATACATGCAGATACAGGCACAGTATTATGAGCAGTTCACCCTAACACAAGGTCCCCCTGAGGTATGCATCGGGTCTCTCCATCCCTTTGCATCACCCACCAGGTGCAGCCTGGTCCCTGAGCAAAGACAACTCCACGGATGGGGTTGTCTTTGCTGGAGGCAGAATTTACCCAAACATTTTTTCCCAGCATACCTCTCATGTGTACAACTGGAACTTTATCTCCATCTGTTGTTCCCAAAGCTCCAGATTGGGCAGGGCCGGCTCGATTAGTGGAACCTCGGCTATTCACTAGCCAGGTGACCTTAGCTAAATTAATTTCCCAGTTCTTGAAAGTCCCCCCACCCAGTGCCTTCAAAGTGGTTTTAAGCAGTCCATTACACCATTCGACTTTCCCAGCTGCTGCTGCATGATAGGGAATATGGTACACCCACTCAATGCCATGTTCTCTAGCCCAGGTGCTGATGAGGCTGTTCTTAAAATGAGTCCCATTGTCTGACTCAATTCTCTCAGGGGTACCATGCCTCCACAGGACTTGCTTTTCAAGGCCCAGGATGGTGTTCCAGGTAGTGGCGTGAGACACTGGGTGGGTCTCCAACCATCCCGTGGTGGCTTCTACCGTTGTGAGCACGTAGCGCTTGCCTTGGCGTGTCTGGGGCAGTGTGATGTAGTCAACCTGCCAGGCCTCCCCATACTTGTACTTAGACCACCGCCCCCATACCAGAGGGGCTTCACCCTTTTGGCCTGCTTGATGGCAGCACATGTCTCACAGTCGTGGATAACCTGGGAAATACTATCCATGGTTAGATCCACCCTCGGTCTCGTGCCCACTTATAGGTGGCATTTCTACCCTGATGGCCCGAGGCATCATGGGCCCATCGAGCTATGAACAACTCTCCTTTGTGTTGCCAATCTAAGTCTATCTTTGACACTTCTATTTTTGCAGCCTGATCTACTTGATTGTTGTTCTGGTGCTCCTCATTAGCTCTACTCTTGGGGACATGTGCATCTACATGGTGGACTTTCACAGGCAGCTTCTCTACCCGACTAGCAATGTCTTTCCACTCCTCAGCAGCCCAGATTGGTTTCCCTCTACGTTGCCAGTTAGCCTTTTTCCACCGTTCTAGCCAACCCCACAGAGCATTGGCTACAATCCATGAGTCAGTGTAGCGGTAGAGCTTCGGCCAATTCTCTCTCTCAGCAATGTCCAGAGCCAGTTGAACAGCTTTGAGTTCCACAAGTTGGCTTGACCCACCTTCTCCTTCAACCTGTCGTGTGGGGCTCCATACAGCTTCTTTCCACTTTCGGTTCATCCCTATGATGCGACAGGAACCGTCAGTGAAAAGGGCATAGCCTGTTTCTTCTGGGGGCAGTTGGTTGTATGGTGGAGCTTCTTCAGCCCGTGTTACTTGTACCGGCTCATCTTCATCAGTGGGACCAAAATTTTCACCTTCAGGCCAATTCGTAATTATCTCTAAAATCCCAGGGCGATTTGGGTTTCCAATTCGGGTGCGCTGTGTGGTGAGGGCAATCCACTTGCTCCATGTGGCGTCGGTGGTGTGGTGGGTGGAGGGAACCTTTCCTTTGAACATCCACCCCAGCACCGGTAGTCAGGGTGCCAGGAGGAGTTGTGCTTCTGTGCCAATCACCTCTGAGGCAGCTTGAACTCCTTCATAGGCAGCCAAGATTTCCCTCTCCGTGGGAGTGTAGTTGGCTTTGGACCCTCTGTAACTTCAGCTCCAGAATCCCAGTGGTCGGCCTCGAGTCTCCCCAGGCACCTTCTGCCAAAGGCTCCAGGACAGACCATGGCTCCCGGCTGCAGAGTAGAGCACATTCTTCACCTCTGGTCCTGTCCTGACTGGGCCAAGGGCTACCACATGAGCGATCTCCTGCTTGATCTGGGTAAAGGCTTGCTGCTGTTCAGGGCCCCAGTGGAAATCGTTCTTCTTGCAGGTGACAAAATAGAGAGGACTGACAATTTGGCTGTACTCCGGAATGTGCATTCTCCAAAAGCCTATGGCACCTAGGAAAGCTTGTGTTTCCTTCTTACTGGTCGGTGGAGACATTGCTGTGATCTTGTTGATGACCTCAGTGGGAATCTGACACCATCCATCTTGCCACTTTACCCCCAGGAATTGGATCTCTTAGGCAGGTCCCTTGACTTTACTCTTCTTGATGGCAAAACCAGCTTTCAGCAGAATCTGGATGATCTTTTCTCCTTTCTCAAATACTTCCACTGCTGTGTTCCCCCACACGATGATGTCATCAATGTACTGCAGATGTTCTGGAGCCTCAACCTTTTCCAGTGCAGTCTGGATCAATCCATGGCAGATGGTGGGGCTGTGTTTCCACCCCTGGGGCAGTCGGTTCCAGGTGTACTGCACACCCCTCCAGGTGAAAGCAAATTGAGGCCTGCATTCTACTGCCAGAGGAATGGAGAAAAATGCATTGGCAATATCAATAGTGGCATACCACCTTGCTGCCTTGGACTCCAACTTGTACTGGAGCTCCAGCATGTCCGGCACAGCAGCACTCAATGGTGGAGTCACTTCATTCAAGCCACGATAGTCCACAGTCAATCTCCATTCTGTGTCAGACTTGTGCACAGGCCAGATGGGGCTGTTGAAGGGTGAGTGGGTTTTGCTGACCACCCCTTGGCTCTCCAGCTCACGGATCATCTTATGGATGGGGATCACAGCATCTCGATTCGTCCAGTACTGCCGGCGGTGCACTATCGAGGTGGCAGTCGGTACTTGTTGCCCTTCCACCTTCAGGAGTCCTACTGCTGATGGGTTCTCTGAGAGTCCAGGCAAGGAATTCAATTGCTTAATGCCTTCTGTCTCTACAGCAGCTATTCCAAAAGCCCACCTGAGTCCCTTTGGGTCTTTGTAATAGCCACTCCGGAGGAAGTCTATGCCCAGGATACACGGGGCCTCTGGGCCAGTCACAGTAGGATGTTTCTGCCACTCCTTCCCGGTCAGGCTCACCTCAGCTTCCAACAGAGTCAATTGCTGCGATCCCCCCATCACCCCGGCAATGGAAACAGGTTCTGCCCCCACATGTTCTGATGGCATTAAAGTACACTGTGCACCAGTATCAACCAAAGCTTCATATTTTTGTGGCTCTGATGTGCCAGGCCATCGGATCCACACTGTCCAAAAGACCCGGTTTTCCCATACCTCTTCCTGGCTAGAGGCAGGGCCCCTCTAATCTTGGTTATTATTTCTTTCCTGGGCATACATGCTTGAGGTTCCTTCAAGGGGGTCTGACAGATCATCATCCTTTCTGTCACACCAGGCAGCTCGGTCATGGGAGGTTGCTGCTACCTTCACTTTAGTAGAACTCCCTTGGTTGGAGTTTCTCCCCTTGCGTTGACGCACCCGTGCTGCCAGGACAGAAGTGGGTTTCCCATCCCACTGCCCCATGTCTTCCCCATGGTCACGCAAAAAGAACCACAGTTCAGCCCGTGGGGTGTACCCTCTCCCTCTAGCTGGGGGATGTTGGGCTTTGAGTTTGGGGCCTGTGACTTGCACTGGTGCTGCATTGATCTTCCTCATCTCCTCCCTCATTTCCTCCCTCATGTCTCTCATCTCCTCTTTAAGTTCCTTAACTACAGCAGAGACATGAGCATGCATGAGGCCATTGACCATACTTTCATAATTCCTAAGCTTGTTGGCAACAGAACCTACTGTCTCCAGGTTGTTATCAGAATTAATTGTGGCAATGAAAGTGGTGTATTGGGATGGCCCCAGATTTGCCAGACTCCACAGCATTTGCCCCATGCATCTGACCTTGTCAGGGTCATTATCATGCTGTCCACCCCTTCCAAAGAGCACCTCCAATACCGCCACTTCTCTCAGCTGTTGGATCCCTTCCTTAAGGGTCTTCCAGCGTATTTTATGCTGGTAGTCTTGCATTCTGTCTCTGTGGACGAACCTCTCTCTTACACTCATTAAAAGCCGCTCCCAGAGGGAAAGGGGCCCAGGCTCCCTTACAAATACCTGATCCACACCTGAGTCTTGGGTCAAGGGTCCTAAATACCTTGCCTCACCCCCGTCCAGTTGCACGCCTTTACCCATGAGGTCCCAGACTCGGAGTAACCAGGCTGTATAAGCCTCACAGCCCCGTCTCACAATGTCCTTTCTCAGGTTATGGAGACTTTCATACGACAGGGACTCGGTGACAATTTCCACCTCTGGCTCCCCTGCAGGTTGTGAGGGCCCCCTTTCTTATCTGATTTCATCTTAGACTTCCTAGTCTCCACAGGGGCGACTGCTGCTGGCTGTGGCTGCCCTTGAGGTTCAGCTGGAACCTGGACAGTTGTAACATTTGTGGGTTCTACTGCGGCACCATCAGACTCTGCCTCTTCCTGGAAGGGGGAGGGTTTCCCACTAGTGGGGAGGGTGTATTCCTTCAGCACCTGGCCCATCTCACGTATCTCCTTCACCAGAACCCCCACCCAATCCGGCTGGTTAATATCTCTGAATGCTGAATGGAAAAAACTTAACAGGCATATCAGCAACACCAGCCACTGGAGGATATCATTAGAAAATTTGAACCCTCCGAAAACTGCTGGGGTAGACCCAAGGAGCTGGATGAAGGGTTGGGAGAAAATTTCCCCTGGTGTAATTTTCTCACAGTAGGTGCCATTATTAAAATAATCCCACAAACATCCAGTTAGTGTGCCATAGCTCTGAATCCATGAGCTCGCTTTCCAGAGGAAGTTAAAAATCCATGAATTCCTCACCTTATCAACCCACAAAATAAACTGGATAACAGCCACAGTAGCTTTAGTTATGGGACCCATGTTTAGGTAAGGGGCTGCAAAGGGGAGAAATATGGCCGTGACCACGTGCCACCCAAACCAGGGTAAACTAGACAACATGGTTCCGCCTAACGAGTTCTTAAATTCAATACACACAAAGAAAAAGAAAACAAACAAAAATCAGATTACCCAAGAACTGTTATCCTTTTTCCTCTCGATGCCCTCAGGCCTCACGTTAGGTGCCAAAATCTGTCTTAGTTTGGAAGACAGGTATTGAAGGGGGCTCTCAGACAAAGATATGAGGATATGGATAACAGTTCTTTACTTGTGTTTAGCAAGGTAAAACAGAACAACAATAACTATGAAATGAACAACAGATAGAACCAGGGAAACAGTCACAGCGTTTTTCTGCTGCTGGCACCCTCCCCACCCCCCCACCCCCCCCGTTGGTGCAGTTACTGGCACCAGCAGCTGTGGTGCAGAGTCTCGGGGTGCTGGAGATGGATCAGAAGCTCCCCGGCGGTGGCTGGAGCTGCAGCACGAGTCCCGGCAGGGCAGGGGGTGCAGAGTTCCGGGGTGCTGGAGAAACACTCGGAGCAGGAGCGAAGAAATCAGCGAAGGGGAGAGAGAGCAGGATTTTTGCCGTGGCGCGGCTCCCGGCGAGGCAGACCAGTGCTCCCGTAACAGGATTCCCGGGACACCCCCGAAAAAGACCCCCTCCCCCCACCTCAGCCACTTCTTTTGTCTTTATTAACTACTCTTAAGTACTCAGACATTAGTTACCTGGCAACTTATGGGAAAGAGAGAAAAAAAGAAAAAAATTCTACAAGTGAACCCAACCCCCAACAGATATCTGACAGCAGCTCAAGTTGGACAGCAGCATTTGACCTTGGAGCTTGGAGATAACATAATAAACATGTGTTTGTTCATCCTCATGTCAGGAATGCACACCCATGGGGACTACTACAATCACAGCACCTAACTCTGCTTCTAGCACTCAAAAAAGGGATTTTCAAAGACAGGCAAACATGCACATGGCTGTTTGGGAGCATTCAGGCTATTTCTGTGCTCTGCGACTCCTGCCTGGTGTGAGGAACAGCTGCCTGGTACCTGCATTCAAGCCCCACAGGGTTTGTGCTGGGGAGCTCAGAGAATCTGAGAGTCCCTGTCCCAGCCAGACAGCTCTTCCAAGCACTTATCCCCATGTATGAGTCTTAGATTGGATCTTCCTCTCTCTGTTAAATAGTAAGAACCTTTCGTATGCCAGAGTTGTTGTACATGGTTTGTTAAATCATCCACAAAACACCTCTGGTTGTAGTTGATTTTGGAAGGTGCACAAAGCCCATGGAAGAGAAGGCAGAATTTTTGGGAAGAGGGTAGGAAAAAATGGAATTTTACTTAATCCTGTCGTGCATGGGACTAAACCTATACAAGCCACTGGAGGAGTGCTAACTCTGTAAGCAGCAGAGCTCTTGCTCCCTGAACTGCAGCACTGCCCTTCTTCTGCCTTGCTGAACAGACTGTCCCTAGGTTCTGCCCGACTGTTTCCCCTTGTCCCCTTTGGACCATGACCTGTGCCCTGTGAGTTGCCACATCTCTGTTACTGTCCTCAGAGCACCAAGCAGCAGCACAAGCCGTGATGGTTGTGCACGCTTCTACTTTGTCTGCCCTGCACAGTCACAGAGGGGTCAGGTGTTTCTCTCTGTAAATGTGGAGTATTCAAAGAATTTGCAGTAAAACCTGTATGACCCTTACCCTGCCTCGAATCCTGCGACACCAGTCTCTCCTGAGCAGAGCAGTTTCTGAAGTCAGAGTAAGGGTGTGTCTTGTCAGGCCCATTCCAGCCCCTGACCAGGCCATCTCCAGTGAGAAGGATCTTAAACATCCATCTCTATGGGTGAATAGGAAAGCCCTTGATTCCTGCATCCCCTGTAGCTCCTGGGTGAAGCCCAAACATCATCCCTGTGTGGCATGAGTAGATTCTGCTGCTGAGCGGTGTGCTGATCTACAGCAGAGCTTGACCATGGCATCTGTGTCTGTTCCTGCTATGCTGCAGGTGGGGAGGGGTACGCGAGCCGGGAGCAGCCTGCATACCCAACAGGTCATTTGATGCTCAGCTTGCCCTCAGCCTGAGTCTGAGCTTCTGTCCACAGAGTCAGGAAGAGAGATGAGCTTTGGCTCAACCCTATGTGTAAAGATGTGCATCCTACCCCAGTGACAGGGAAGGCTGGGAAAAGCAAGAACTTTTATCCTACAGCTGAAGATGTGCAGATATAGGCCCCACCCCTTTGCTTCTGGAATTGTATCCTTGTGTGTTAATGCTGCTTGTTCTTACTTCTCTTCTAGCTTCCATTTGCCCTGGTAACTGACTGTTTTCCAAATAATCATAGAATGGTTTGAGTTGGAAGGGACTTCTAAAGGTCATCCTGTGCCACCCCCTTCTGTGGGCTGGGATTCCTTTTACTAGACCGGGTATTGCTCCAGTCAAACACTTCCCTGGGAAACCTGTTCCAGGGCCTCGCCATCTGTATTGTAAAATGAGTCTTTTCTCTTGCTCCTGTGAACCGGTGTGTGCTGGGAGGGAAGGGGCTGCAGTTATGTATGAGTTATGCAGTTATATATGCATTGCTGACACTCCAAAGCATGTGCTGTGGTCCTGTCTGAGCATCAGTCCCATGCTGAACTGGCAGAGAAGGCACCAGACCAGCCTCGTGTGATGACTGTTACTTGAAAAGGCTTTCATTTCAGCCCTGTAGAGCCATTCCCTTAACTCATGCAACAAGTGCTGACTTGTGCTAGTAGCAGCCGCTTCTCCACTCACCTGTTCAACCCACAGCAGCTGACAGAAAAATG
Source organism: Sitta carolinensis (assembly GCA_032173965.1). Taxonomy (NCBI): domain Eukaryota; kingdom Metazoa; phylum Chordata; class Aves; order Passeriformes; family Sittidae; genus Sitta; species Sitta carolinensis. The sequence continues at coordinate 13,765,582 of CM063296.1, read as the reverse complement.
GGTTTTTTTGCAGTCAATGGATTCTCACCCTGAGCAGATCACTCTGCGTCCCAAGGAGTTCTTCTGCACCTATGACATTGAAGTCCTGACTGAAATGCAGGTAAGGAGAGTCCTGTGTGTGCCTGAAGGAAAGTGCTGGTATGCAAAGGCTGTTTAGGGAATGTGGCCGCTGTCTCTGTTCTTGACTCACTGGATGCCACTGTGTGAATGTGGGGTCTCTCCCAGCTCCCCTCTTTTTTGCCACAGAGTACAGGTTGCCTGTGGTTGTTCAAAACACATCTAATACAATGCTCCTGTGGCAAGAAGGGCACCCTGGGTGTGCGCAGCCATCTGTGGCGACCATCAAGTTACCTGCCCTTCCTCATGTGGATCTGGGGAACCAGGTGCCATCTGATAAGGATAATCAGCCTTCAAGCTGTCCAGACAATGATGGCTTAAATATTTCTCCCCATTATTTTATTTATATTGGGAGACCTTCAAGGATTTGTGAAAAGGCAACTAGGAATATTCAAGGTGTGGGTTAGTCAAGCTGTTGTCAGGGGGGGACTAAAACTAACAGACTAACTAAAAGCAACTAACTAACTAAAACTAACATGGAGGACTAAAACCTGTCAGACAAGTTCATTGGGCTGGGACCTTGGTGAAAATCTGGGATTTCTTCCCTTAACATTATTTAGGAATGATTTTAGGTGGCAGCTGTGGATGTCAAGAGCAAGATAGCTGTGTTCAAGGATGGGTTTAAGATGGAATACAACAAGCTGCTGATAGCAACGGGAAACACGTAAGCTTTGGACAAGCATCTTAAAGATCAAGAGAAACTGTTTTATCTGAGAATGTGAGAAGCTTGTGCCTGGGGATAAGGGATGAAATGTGGCAGGTGAATTTGAACACTGAATTTGTTTGAGTATGGAAAAATCAAGGAACACAAAAGATATTGGAAATGTCTCTATGTATCTACATCTATATATCATCATCTATTTCATAGATATCTACATCATATATTATAGAATCACAGGATGGTTTGTGTTGGAAGGGATCTTAAAATTCATCCTGCTTGTAATGAATATACAACCAGCCCTGCTGTGTCCAGGGAACACTTTCCGCTAGACCAAGTTGCTCCAAACCCCATCTAACCTGGCCTTGGACACTTCCAGGGGTGGTACCGAGACCTTGATATAAAGAAAACATATTTTCTTTAACAAAAGCTCCAAAGTGGAAGTATCCTAATTTTTTTAGAGGGCATTTTTGCCACATTGCTCTTCTTTTCACTCCTTGATAACCCTCAACCCTGACAACCAGGTAATTCATCCCTCTGAATTTCCATCTTTTATTTTCTGCCAACCTTCAAGATATTTGTCAACAATTAAGGCTTAACACTTTCCTGTTGCAGCCTTAATTAGGTGTTGCTGTTGCCCCATTCTAACAGACCCTTTGGGAGCCTTGGCCCCCAGACAGGAATTTTCAGGACTGAACCTGGTCCAGCCATAGGGAAAGGTGGTCTTGATGTGCTGGGATGTCAAGCATCATCCTGGATTGCTGTTGTCACTTGTGCCCTGGAAGAAGTGGATCAATTTGTTTTCTGTTGGAGGCTTGTAAAAATTGGCAGTTTAATCTGAAAATGAGGCATACTTCCTTGTGTTCCTTACATCAAGCCATAAAATGAAGTAGGAGAAATGCAGCCCTGCATAATTTATCATCTGGGGAAGGGATGCTGTAGAGCAGCCAAACCAGGGACTCACACTGGAAACCAAAGTGCCACCAGTCATAGCCAGTGCCACAGGATGTGAATAGCTGGTACTAGGGTGTACAGCATCACAGCCAAAATGCTATGTGCACCAGCCATACAATTAGGTTCAAAAGAGGATTAAGCCTTTGGCAATAATTTCAAAATCCTCATGCACAAGCTCCAGATACACTGGGTAAATATTTTTTAGGGTATGCAAATTATTTGGGATATTTTGTCCTGTTTCGGGATGTGAGTCAGGTATGCAGGAGTCAGATATTTAAAAATATATGGGCTCCAGTAAGTGCCTAGGGAGGGCACAGTTAAGCTGCTACAGCATCAGCAGTGTTCCCATGGAAATGGAGAGTGTAGCCTGCATCTGCAGAGCCTTACCAAACTTTCAATATCTGACTCCAAAGCAGTGCTGGAGGACAGAGTGAGTTTTCTGTGTCCCATTAAGCTTCTAAAAAAATCTTTGACAGGCCAGTAATTGAGCACAGGCTTGTATAGCAATATCTGTCCTGCACTGGCTGCACTGCTCCAGGAAGGAGCTCCCCTGGACCTGTGGGTACACCAGTCCACAATGGGGTCTGCCATAGCTGCTCGGCATCCCCTGGTCTACCACTGGCCACCAGCATCTAGATTTTTTCATGTTATGTCTCCAGCCCAGAGAAAGGTGAAAAAAGGAAAGTTGTGAATGTTCTTGGAGCCCCGGAGGGGTGTCTGCAGTCCTGACTGGGCACTGAACTACACAGAGTTGAGAAAAGCAGCTGTATCACCCTCAGTGTTTTTCAGGGCAAAAACTCTCAGCTGCAAAGGCAAGGAGATGGAAAATGTTTTCAACATCCGGACGCCTGAAGATGCCAATCGTGTGGTAAAGCTGGCCACAAGCAAGAATGTGGTGATCGTGGGAGCATCCTTCCTGGGTGGGTGCCTGGCTGGCCAGTGTCCCTGTCCCAGCTCTCCACCTCTGCCTGCAGATGGGTAAAGTCCCCTGCCCAGTTTGTCATTGCCCAGTTAGAGGTAACACCCCCTCAGAACTGGACCTGGTGTAGTCCAGCTTTCAGGCCCAGGTGTGTGTAAGGACATTTCCATGCCAAAGAAATTGATTTTTCAAAGAGGCTGGGCTGGCATGGGCACAGATATTGCTCTCCCAGTCTGAAAAGCAGATGGCAAGACAAGTTCTGGTGCTCATGTGGGTCCAAATCTGATGTGTCTGGAGTTGGCTTCAGTCAGGAGAGTTTCATTGGTGGGTGGGAGCCTGCGGGCTTATTCTCTTTTACATTTTAGCAGTGTGGTGAATTTTTAAACTGCACAGGAAAAATCTTGTAGTTTCTTTGATGGCTCTTCTTTTTGCTTGATATGGTTCCAAGAAAATTATTGAAGGTCCTAACAAAATAAGACTGGGTCCTGCAAGCCTTAAACATAAATGGTTATTAGTCAGGGAATTTATATAAAATGTTCATTATTTGTTTTTCTTCTTTTATAAAAGATAAACTTGTTTTAATGGTTGAATCAATATGATCTACAGAAAAGCCTGTGGTGTGGGGGACCAATTGCAAACTGCAGGTCATCAAAAATACTCCTTTCCAAAAACTCCCACAGGCAGCAAATGTCTTGGTGGAGGTTCACATGCAATTCCCAGAACCAAAATTCTACCACTCTGGTGGGAGAAAACATGGACTTCCAAGAGCTGTTTTCCAACCACAGCTGAGGTTGTCCCAGCTGTAGGAGGAAGGTTTCCCTTGGGCTGAGGTCCCTTGTTCCATGTTGTTCCCAGGGCATTTTGGGATTTCATGGCCAGTTCCTCCCTTTGGTCTTTAAAACCTGCATCTAAGAACACCTGAATCGGTGTGATAAGGTCTGGTGGCTCCCCAGTTCTCCCAGGAGAGAAGCTCCAGCCTCCTCAGTCGAGTGGGTGAGGCTGCTCCTTGTCTGCAGCCAGGGTCACAGGGCAGTGCTGGGTGGGTTAACATGGCTGCTTGGACCTGCTTCTCTTCCCCAGGGATGGAGGTGGCTGCCTACCTCGCGGAGAGGGCCCACTCGGTGTCCCTAGTGGAGCTGGAGCATGTCCCCTTCAAGAAGTTCTTTGGGGAGAGGGTTGGCCGTGCTGTCATGAAGGTGACCTTGCTTTCCCATCTGGGGGGGTTGGTAACAAAGCAGGTTTTGCCTGTTTCACTTCCTGCACTAATTAATTTACTTCACATTTATTGACAAAGCTGTATGGCAGCAGTCAGTGAGAATGGGCTGTGTTTTCCCTGACGTGGTCCATGTGCTATGGAGCACATTCTTCAAGAGCCATGTTGGGGATGTGGGGATGCAGTGCAGGTCGAGACAAGCCTGCAAGGTGGGCAAGGCAGTGCTGGGAGCAGCAGGACATCAGGACCAGGGTGGTTCAGGGTCTTGATGTCCCCTGCTCTGTCCCCTGTCCCCTGTCCCCTGTCCCCCCTCCAGATGTTCGAGAACAACAGGGTCAAGTTCTACATGCAGACAGAGGTGTCAGAGCTGCGGGAACAGGAGGGGAAGGTAAGTGGTAGGCAGAGGCTCCCTGGGGGAACTGCTGTGGCATCCCCCAGAGCTACTATTTCCTTCCCAGGTGGGGTTTTGCTCTCCCCTCTTTCCTATCCCCTGAAATTCATGTTCCTTGATTTGGCCCCCAGGAGTGTGGTGTGTGGAGTGGCTTTATTGCTCCCACTCACCTCCTGCTGCTTTTCTAAGGAATTATGGTCAATTTGCATTTCATAAATCAGGTGAGCCGCCAGCTTGGCTTCCTGCTCCTAGTTATTTTATCCCTAAAATAACTGTGATGTGCCCCCCACCCCCTGTGTCTCCTACAGCTGAAGGAGGTTGTGCTGAAGAGTGGGAAGGTTCTGCGGGCTGACGTCTGTGTCGTGGGTGTTGGTAAGGGTTGTGTGGATGCAGAGCTAGGGAGGGAGGGCAGAGAAGACGTTGGAGTGGACATGGCAGCAGGAGGTCCCTGGGCCTGGGTGGCCAGGGATACTGGCAGTAGTCTGCCAGCCCTAGTGGTCTGCCACACATGAGTCTGCATATCTAAAAAAGGCATTTCTAGAGCCCCCACCACAAAAGGCAACTGAAAATATATATTATTATTATATATTTATATATAATAATATTTTTTCCAGAAAAAAAAGCATTTCAACCAGTTTCATTGTCTCAAGTTGTTTTTTATTAAAGCTTCCCCAAACTGAAATTTTTAATGTTTGGGGTTTTTTTTGTTGGTTTTGTTTTTGTTTTTGTTTTAACTGCTGCTGACAACAATCAAAAATGTATCCCATACTATAAAATAAAAGAAAATACCCCATAGAATATGATATTTTTCTCCTTTACACTTAGGAGGGAAAAAATCCCTTTCCTTCCCTCTTCAAAATGCTGTGGACTGGAAGAATCACAGAATTAATTTAATTCTGGTTTTGTTGTTTTTATTGACTACTCTGATTTGTGAAAAGGCTGAAGATAAAAAATAAGATGACAAAAGGAGAAGGAAGGTGAAGGAAATGTACAGCTGGGGGGAGGCTGAGGAGCCCTGGCTGGAAACTCGAAGGTTCCCTTTTAAATATAATTTTTTTCAAAATATCTACAAAAGAGAATTAATTTGAAAATTATCTCCAAGTACTAGAGAAGGGTGGCGGGCAGGTTACACTGATGGCTTGGGCAGGACAGGGATTTTGAGGGTCCAGAGGCTGATGCAGTGGGGGCTCTGTAGGATACCTGACCCTGCTCCACAATCCCAGAGCAGCTGCTGCCTGTCCCTGGGGACAGCCCCACTGTCCTGGCAGGAGGAAAGGCCTCAGGACCAGCCCTCAGGGCTGTGGCATACTGGACACTGCAGCAGCAACTGTTGGCTTCCCCCACAGGTGCAGTCCCATCGACGGGCTTCCTCAAGCAGAGTGGCATCAACATCGACTCCAAGGGCTTCATCGTGGTCAACAAGGTGAGCCCAGTGACAGCCCCTGGGGGAGGTAGAGCAGGAGGAGCTGGGTCAGCTCTTCTGATGGATGACCTTCCCTAGGGCTCCAAACTGCTGCTGCAGGGGCTTTTTGTGGCCTTTTATCTGCCAAGATTGGAAGAATTGGAATTTTCAAATTCTTTGGGTTGGCCTGTGCAGGGCCAGGAATTGAACTCAATGACCCTTGTAGCTGCCTTTCATCTCAGGATATTCTGTGAGATGCTCAGATTCTGGGAGCATCACCCTGTACAAGTGGGGATGTGCAAACCCCAGACCTGGATGCTCTGACTTGGCTCTGGCTCTGAGCTGTCCTGGAGTGGTATGGATATTTAGAGGGGAAGAAATTGAGCTACATCCATCTTTTCAAGGATCCTGAAGGATCTCATCCTTTCTCCCCACCACCACTAATTGCAATGGGAGCAGTGCTAGAGCTGGTGGGTGTTGGATGCCTTGGGCAAAGGAGCATGTTGGGAGGCTGGGGCTCAGTGCCATGCAATGTTCATCCCTGCAATAAGTTGGGCTCTATCTGCAAACACCAACAAACCCCAGACTTCTGAGAGGGGCTCCAAGACGTGTCTTTTTACTGGATAACCCACTGGATGAGGGATACTGTAGGTCCCTGCATGTGTGTTCTCATTTGAAAGTGAAGAAGGCTGAATGAAATCTCCCCTGGGAGTCCCACAGCCAAGCAGAGGTTTTCCCTGTGTTCTGAGGGACTGTGGCATCTCTGGACCACTCCAGCTCTGGAGTTTCTGTTCATGTAGGATGCAAACCTCACTAATGCCCACCTCTGTTTCCCCTGCAGATGATGCAGACCAACATCCCAGGGGTCTTCGCTGCTGGAGATGCTGTAATATTTCCATTGGCCTTGAGGAATAACAAGAAGGTGAATGTCCCCCACTGGCAGATGGCCCACATGCATGGTAGGTACTTTGCAGAAAAGAGCCTTTTCCAGATTCTCAGGAAATTTCCAAACCCTCCAGGGCAAGAGTGAGACAACTGCCAACAGAGAGACTGGGTGGTTGTACTGAACATTTTGAAGTGTGTGTATCTTATCTGTTGTGCCTTCATCTGTCAGCATTCTTGCCAAGCTTTGCCTAACAATGCCTCAGCAGCAGCACAGAGGAGTCCAGGGACAGGCTTTCCCATACTCCCTTTGCTCCCTGACACTGCTGCGGGAGCCTGCTCTACTCCTTGCCCCAGGACACTTAGGAGCTCACATCCTAATGCCAGCCTGGGCTCAGGTTCCCAGCTGTTCTTGGTTTCCCTGAACTCTGTGACTCCTGGTGTTGATGCTGTGACCTGAGGGCAGAGCATGGAGCTTGCTCTGGAGTGGCAATTCCCCCATCCCTGTGCTCTCTTGCAGGCCGCATCGCCGCACTGAACATGCTGGCCCACGGCACAGAGATCAGCACTGTCCCATACCTGTGGACAGCTATGTTCGGGAAGAGCATCCGATATGCAGGTAAAGGGCTCCCTGGGGCTGCTGAGAGTTTGTGCTGGTGGAGATGTCCTGGGATAGAAAAGTCAGGGTCACTTCCTTCACTGTGAACCCTCCCCACTGACCTCTGCCACAGGGCTGCTTCCCTGCCTGGCTTCCGAGGGAGTTCAGTGTCTCCTCTGAAACCCATCTGCCATGAAGGTCACTTCTCTAAACATGATGGAGAATTGACTTAAATTTGATTTTGGGAAGAAATTCTTCCCTGTGGAGGTGATGATGACTTGGCACAGGTTTCCCAGAGAAGTTGTGGCTGCCCCATCCCTAGAAGTGTTTAAGACAGGTTGTACAGAGCTTGAAGCAACCTGGGATAGTGGAAGGTGTCCCTGCCCATGGTAGAGGGTGGGAACAAGATGTTTTTCAATGCCTCTTCCAACCCAAAACTCTCCTGTGATTCTGTGGTTTTAGGTACCTGCACCTCCTGGTGCTGGTCTCCTGGCAAGACTTTCTCCATATAGTGCTTGAATGAAACACCCTGTCTTAGAGCTGAATCTGGAGGAATTGCTGCTGAATCCACTTCTTCTTTGCTTTCCAGGCCATGGGGAAGGATTCGATGATGTTGTCATTCAGGGAGATTTAGATGAACTGAAGTTTGTGGCGTTTTATACCAAGTAAGTGTTCTTCTTGTCCATATTCCTACACAGGCATTCATCTGAAATTACTCTGCAAGGCTGCAAAATAGTTTTGCCAGAGCTTCTGCTGGTTTTGATCACCTTTGTACACTGAGCTTGTGAGATGCTTATACAAGACCCTGGAAAAATGATGTTCTGGTTGTACAGCAAGTTAAACTGGTCATTGGACCTGGTGTCTCTGCACTTTGTCGTCATAATCTCTGTGAGCAGATGATGGCTTCTACTGGCAATTCTATCAAATATTTCCTTCTCATCTCATCACCATGTTAATGATTTGTTACCAGTACTGGACAGAGTGCTCAAGCGTCACTGTTTCTGCTTCTGGTTTGACAAATTGAGCTCAAAAAACTCTTCTATCACAAGCAGTGAAGGTTTGAAGGAACTCAGGAACATCTGTAGTGAAAACCAGCTCCCCTCCAGGTTGGGAGGCTACCTGGGAATGCACTATCTAGATGTGTTGGCAGCTGTGATGTATTGCCGTTCTGGAGATGTTCTCTTGCTGGCAGTTTAGACTGGAAAGTCAATGCATCATGAATTTATCCCAAAAGCATTTGATGCTGTTTATTCTTCTGTTACCTTTTCCCATCCCAGTCTGAAACCAGTGGCCACAGAACATCCTCATTCTGGAACCATAGGGGTTTCTCCAAGTGCTTTCTGATATTAAGGATAAGGAGAGTGAAACCAGGGAAGCAAAGGGCTGCCCAGCTCAGCCATCAAACCACTTGGCATCTGGGCAGGGATCAGGAGGGAGCTCAGGACAGGCGCCAGCTCTGGCTCTGCAGGCATTATCTCACTGTCCCTCTGTCCCATCTCCAATGTAGCCCATGCCTTCTCCTTCCCTGAGGGTGGCCCACTTGCCCATGTTGCTCCAGAATGGAGCCTGGCAGTTGGATGTGTGTGCAGATTGGGCTTGAAGAGGTATGGGGCTGGCTCACTGCATCATGCTGGAGATCCCCAGTGCTAATCCTCCTCTCCCTGGTACCTGCACACCTTGGGTAAACACCTGCTGCAGGGATCAGGCTCCAACTGGCACTCAGGGACCTTTGCACACTGGATACAGCTCAGAGTCTGTTGAAACCTTGGTCAAAATTGCCTAAAGGGGTGGGTTTGTGCCAAGTCACCACCTGTGCTGGGGAGAGCTGCTTTGGGGATGTTCCTCTCCTGCAGCCTTTCCATATAAGAGCCTTTTATCTCTTTATCCCAACCCTAATTAGAATGGAAATGTCAAGTTGCTTTAATTAAACATCTGAGGAGGCCGTTCAAAGGGAATGCCCTGAGCAAGGTGCATAATCCCTGCTCCATGCTGAGGCTCCACATTGCCTGTGCCATGGCGGCTGCAAGGGACAGGGCTGCCAGGGGACCTGGACTTTTTGGGCAGCATTGGGGGTTCCTGCTGAGTGCTGTGTTGTTCTGCCACCCAGGAGGGTCTCCCAGAGATGGTGTGGGGGTACCAGGACGGCATTCCATGCTGAGAGCTGGAGGTACTAGGAAGCACTGGCTGGTGGGGGTCAGCCAGTGTGTCCCCTGCTGCTTGGCTCCCTGTCTGTGAGAGGCCACTGGAGCATTTCTTTCTCTTTCTTTTTTGGTGGTGGTTCTTCTAGTTGGTGCTAATGCTTTTGGACTGAGGACAATGCCAAGCTGACTATTTCCTCCTGCTTCCTTCTGCTGTGCCTACCCTGTGGTTTGAACTCTTCTCCTCCTGGTCCTCCTTAGTTGTTGCAGGAACCACTGGTGGCTTTATCTCCTACAGCCTGTCCTCAGCATTGGCTTTCACAATAAGAAATTCTTTTGCCCTAGAGTTTGAAGAGAAAAGCTGTTTTGTCAGAGCTGTGTAGAAGTCAATAAAAGGCCCTGTGCTGGGAGGTGTAGGTGACAGCACACTGCAGATGTCCCCATGGGACACTGCCCTCTACAGACTGATGTCCTCCTGCCCCTAAGATCTTGGAGACCAGGGAATTGCTGTGGCTGTCTTCATGGTCCCCCACCTCCATTATGCTGAACCTTGCAAACAAAGGGAAGACCATGTGGACATGGACACTGTGCTTCCCTCTTCCCTCAGTCTTCACCAAAGACTTCTGATTGCTCCAAATCCCAGGTTCAGGATGGGGATTCTTGTTGCCTTTGAAGACTTTTTGAAAAGAGGAATTCCTCCTGGCTTCCCCATCTGTCTGACAAGTGTTCCACCCATTGCTGATGCAGGATGTGCATCAGCACCCCATGAGTTATTTTGCAAAAGGAGCAGCTACTCCTTGTCCTACTGACAGAAATGTTTGGGCTGCATCCACCTTCCTGGCTGGGCCTTTTGAGCACTGTCTGGGTTTGAGGCTGAGCCAGTGGGCAGCTGGTGGGAGTACATCTTCTCGTTCCCTTGCACACCTTGGTTATTCATTGCCTGGGACAGCACATCTCCCCATGGTTTTTATGGATAGGTCTCTCCAACCACTTTGTGTTTCCCACCTGGGAGCTGGATCTCCTCAGGAAACTGCTCTCAATTATTTGCCATGAGCTTATTTAGGACTGGGAGTTTTTTTAAACAGTCTGTGATGGAGCCGCCCCATGGCTTTGTAGATAGATGTGAGAGATGGCTTTAACTCCCATGGCTGCACAGGGCTGAAGTGTCCTCTGAAACATGGCTTTTGCTCTCCTTGTCCTGTGAATTAGGCACACATCTTTCCCCACCCCAGCTGCTCTTTGCTCTGCTGATCCCAGAGCTCTTTGGCAGTGGATTTAAGAAAAGATCTTGGTTTAGTGGGTGCTTCTACTCTTCAGTTTATTCAACAATATCACCAGAGTTTAAAATCTTACCCACACGTCTTCCCTGATCTCACATTGTGCATTCAGTTATCTCTTCATGAGTCAGGCTTTGAAGATTTATGTTTGGATCCACCTCAGCAAACCCCAATTGAGAAGTTACCTTCTCATTTGTCTGTGAACTTAGACAAAGCTCCTCCATCAGTTTTACATCCTCTTGCTCCTGCTTCATTTGTTTTCTACTCAACCTTTGAGGCTGCACTGGGATCCTGCTAGGGGAACAGTCAGCCAACCTGGACATCCCATATACAAGGGGACTTCCTTGCTGGGGCTATAGGACCCAGGGTTTGGACACCCCAGCTGACCCAGTGCCTGTGGAGCAGCTCAGAGTGATGCACTCTGCCCGTTTGGAGGTGTGGAACAGAAAGGGGATGTGGAGCATCCCAACTGAGTGTTCCACAGGGAAATCCTGACCACCTGCCTCTGTACTCCCTCAGCACAGGGCAGCAGTGCAGGGATCACAGCTGGGCATGCTTTGTGGTGTCCAGGTTTTTATCCACCATCAGATCTATCTTTGCTGATGTTTTCACACACCACAGCTGTCTCCATCACCCAGGCACCTTAGCAATGCTCACCACATCATTGTGAACATCAATGGGACCAGTGGGACCTGCTGTTCCACTCTGTACCCTCTCCTGATCCTTGTTCCAGCCACAAGCACAGTCCCTGTTGTGCCCATACCTTGGGATCAGGCCTGTCTCTGGAGTGGGTGTTTCTCTTTGCCTCCCTCTTCTCTCCATCATGGTGGGTTTTGGGTGGTGGAGCTGTGGCCATCAAGGCTGCCCTAACTGCTCTGTTCTGCCTGGCCCTAGGAGTGATGAAGTGGTGGCTGTGGCCAGCATGAACTACGACCCAATCGTCTCCAAGGTGGCTGAGGTCCTGGCTGCTGGCAGGACCATTCGGAAGCGTGATGTGGAGTAAGTAGACGGGCAGTGGGAAGTGGCAGTTCAGGGCAGTGCCTAAGCACAGCCATGGTGTGCTGGGCAGACTTCCCCACTGATCCCTCTCCATACCCTTCTTGCATCTCCCTTCCTGTTCTGCTTCCTCCATCCTCCCTGTGCTGCCTCCCAGCTGCCTCCAGGTCTGGCATCCCTCACACACGAGGTTTGCCTTAAACACCAGGACCCAAATCCTTGCACAGACAGGATAGGATGGGGATACTCCCTGCCTTTGGGCACTGGCACATCTTCAAGGAAGCAAGGCCTGATGCAAGGGTGCACCTGGGCACCCAGTGAGTCAAGGAGAACTGCAGAGAGGGACTGGGTGTGCAGCCTGTGCATAACCCCCTATGCACAACCCAGCCCAGAGAGCTGGTGGTGCCAGGTTGCCAGCCTGTGGCGTCTCAGCCTCTGGTTCCTTCGAGCGGAACTCATAGGCAAAGGCATTTTTCGCCTTTCACTTTGTTTTTTAAGACCTTGCAGAAGAAAGAGCATAGCTTTGTACTGAGGGTGGGTGCTGGATGGCAAATGCCAGTGAGGTGATAACAGATGGGAAGAAGCCTATAGAGTGGGAACCAGAGCTGCTGAGGGAATGTGGTTCCCTGTCCCAGGGGTGTTTCCACATCTGGAATAAAAACAGATCTTTTCAAAAGCTCAGGGAGAGGAGCACTCCCAACCCCCAGGCAGCTCTGAGCCAGCTCAGACTCCCTGGGCACCCCTGGGATGGGGAGCAGGTTGTAGGAACATCCCCCCCAGCTGAGACTGTGCTTTATAAAATGACAGAATAGTTTGGGTTGGAAGGGACCTTAAGCCAGTTCCACCCTCTTCCCCCCCACTATCCCAGGTTGCTCCAAGCCCCATCCAACCTGGTCTTGGACACTTCTAGGGATGGGGCAGCTAGAGATTCTCTGGGCAACCTGTGCAAGGGTCTCACTTCCCTCAAAGGGAAGAATTTTTTGTGCCATCACCCCATTGTGTACATTGGGAAATGGTTGCTGATGTCTCATTTTGTGGCTAGGAGGGAGGTGTATCTTGTGGGCATCCCAGGAATGGGGAGGAACTGCTGGCCCTGTGGTGGGGCTTGGGGGCTGGAGGAAGCCTGATTAAACCTTATTGTCTTTTTTCTCTTTGTTTCCTGCTGCTTTCACAATTTAAGGCTGTTTGTCCATCATGGCAAGTACGTTTGGTCTGGGTGTGCTGGATGTGAGGGGCTGGCAAGAGAGACAGCTGGCTCCCTGACTGGGCCATGTCTCTAATTCCCATGTGGGGACACTGGTTACATAGAGGGTCCTTGTTTTGCATCCCACTCACATGGGGGGCAGTGCTGGGTGGTAGGGCAGGGACTGCCAGGAGCCACATCAGGTACAGATCCTGTTGGCTGTGACCTTGCTTGGCTGGGTATTTGGTGGCTTCCAATGGATTTTCAGCTGAAGGGCTGCATTTAAGTATAAATATGATAAGAATCTTTGAGCTCAGTTTTACACAGAATTGAAGATCTGCAGGTGACTCTTTGGACAGTTTAGTGACAGGTGAGCGAGGGCAGAAGAGGGAGCAGGGTGCCTGGATGGACATCAAGTACTGGACTAGCACAGGCACACCAAGAGCATTTGCCTGTGCACGTTGAGAAACCCCTCACAGCATTGTGTTTTTTCTCTCTTTTAGAACTGGAGACATGTCCTGGCTGACAGGGAAAGGCTCCTAACGCTGCTGATGGCTGAGCCCTCCTGATGCTGCACTCGCTGTGGGGAGATGGGACAGCAGCTCCACAGCCTGGTGGGAACCCCATGACTCAGCCTTTCCCTTGGAGACCCGGATGAACGTGGCATTGTGCACTGCCCTCTCCAGGAGGATCTCACACAGCTCCTCTGCCCCTGTGCCTGCTGGGCTTGGGCTCTGCTGTTGTAATTGCTGTGTAATGCTTGAAGAGCAGCCCACAGAGAGCGTTGTGTTTGGCACTGGCAGTGGGCATGGGCACCATATAACTCTGGATGCTGCCATCAGGCTGAGGGTCCCCAGGCTGGTCTGTCCCAAGCATGTCCCTCACCCCCATAAGCAGCACGAGTGCCCTTGGTTGCTCCTGTGCTTTCATGCATGATGCTCCTTTCCAAATTCTCTTCAATCCCAGCAGAGCTCCAATGTGTATTCCTTTGGAGCCTGACATCCACTCCCTTCCTGCATGGCTGCAGTCTTTGCCAAAGCTCTCCCTGTGCCCACCCACCCCAGGGGGCTTCTGGGTGGGCCAGGAGATGGGGTTATACTGGGTGATCTCTGTGCAGCTGGTGCTTGTGTTGTCCAGGCTGGTCCTGTGCAGCACCACCAGCAGAGGTGGGTCCCTGTCCATGCTGAGGGCTCTGGCTCATCAGTTCCCATCTCCTGTCCTGCAATAGCCAAGGGGCTGGGGTACATTCCCTATCTTCCAGGGCTTGGCTTGGGAATTGGCACTGGCAGTTCTTGGCTCATTCCTGGGATATGTAGCAGGGGTACCTGAGAGCTGTGATGGCTCAGCTGCAGCCCTGGGCTGGGTGGCCACCCTTCCAGCCAGCCTTGGGATAGCTCTCCTTAAAGCTGTCATGGTATCAGTGCTGTTGCTGTTATTCAAGGAAAAGTAGCTGGTGGAGCATTTCTAGCTGTCCATTCTCTGGCACTTGTCTGGCATAGTGACAAGGCTGCATTTCCAAGCCCGCCATGCCAGTGCTCTGTTGTCCTGTTTCCTGCCTCATGCTGAAGAAGACCCATGTCTCCAGCTCAGGACTGGACCTGGCCAGACACAGCCAGTGTCCATCAGCCCAGTGGAGTGGCAGTTGAGGGTCCCCCTTGGAGAGACTCCAGTGCTTTGTTCTGGGGGTGACTCTTTCCCCAGCAGTCAGTGTTTTACCCGGTGTCCCAAACAAGAGGAGTTATATTTTTAATTTGATTCACCCCCTATGAATTAAAGCAATACTATTCTTGGGGTCTGGGTCATTTCCGATTCCTTCCAAGACCTTGGGTCACCTCTGTATGTTGGCCAGGTTGTTCAAGTACCTGTTCTCTGGAGACTTCCCACCTGTGTCCAGCTTGCCTTTTAAATCTCGGCTGGGTAGAAATGCACCAGTGTCTATCATATCTCTGGCTGGTCTCTCCTGGTTTCACTGCAAAGCTTTTACCAGATGGTGTGACCAGGAGGGACGGTATCAGGATGTGCACACCCCAGCACACAGTGATGAACAGGGACCATTGTGTGTCTGCCAGATCCACAAAGTGATGGGAACTTGCAAGTTTCATCTCATGTTCCAAAAGATAAGTGTCAATGTTCCTGTCCCCAGGTCCTCCTCTGAGGACAGGGGTGGCTGGGGCTGTTCAGCTCCTGGTGTCCCAAGCAGACCTCTTCTACAGCTAGGGCTGTGGGCACTGCCCAGGTGGAGGCAGCTGCCCAGGTGCTGCCTCGGCTCTGCTCACTACCCTCAAAGATCTGGCTTTGGCATCCTGTATCCTGCTGGTGGGGTAGTTGGACTTGGCTTTTGCAGCTCCCCAGGGGACCCAGCTGGAGTGCCAGGGGACGCTGGGGCACCACAGGGTGGCATTCCCTGGAACTGTGTGTTTTCCCCAAGCTCTCTGTCATATTCTCCATGCTGTGTGAGACTGGCAGCTCCCCCAGCACAACTTTGCTACACTGGGGACATACCGGCAGAGTGCTTTGTTTTCCAGGAAGATACTTTTTCTCCTTTGCCTCTGATGAGGCCTCATCCAGTATTGGGCATGAGCTGCATAAAATGGGCATCGCCCCCATGTTCACAGGGCTGAAGACCATTCAGGGGCTGAGGAAGGACCTTCTGCCCCAGTCTACAGCTGCAGTGGTGTAACAAGTCCCATTCTCTGCTTTTTACAGAGGAGTTTTTTCAACCAGGGCTGATAATATCACCCATGACACAAGAAATCCCAGTCACCACTGTAGCTTTCCTTGGGACATGTGCCAGGGCATGGGCAGGGCTGCTGGCTCAGATGGGTATCGCTCCTCTGCCCAGGTGTGGGGTGGTGTTCAACCTGGGACCCCTTATCCAGTGCCTTGGTGAATGCTTATCAGTGGTGAGTCTGTCCTGGAACTGGGCAAGGCTGGGTTGTGTTCTCTGCCACCTTTCCAGGCACATTTTGCCACCTCTTATGCCAGGACAGAAAGTTTCCATCTCTTCTTAAGAAACTGCCGGTTCCCATGAGGAATGACAGCCCAGCTGGGGCACATGCAGTGACCCCCAGCTGCACTGCCCCATCTCAGTTACCTTCACCAGACTGCCCAGGTATCATCTTGGTTGCTTCACCTTGCCTGTCCATGCAGACTTGATGCCCCCAGATCCTGAGCTAGCCACCAGCTCCTGCTCCTCAGATTCTGGGCCATGCCTATCACCCTGCCCATGTCTCACCTGTGCACTGGCAGGAGTTGGGAGACAGCTGGGCCTTTGCCTCTGCCTTATGCAGATGAGACCCCACCTGGAGAACTGCATCCAGCTCTAGAGTCCCAGGACAGGAGGGACCTGGAGCTGCTGGAGCAAGTCCAGAGGAGGACACAGAGATGCTCTGAGGGCTGGAGCCCCTCTGCTCTGGAGCCAGGCTGGGAGAGTGGGGGGTGTTCATCTGGAGAAGAGAAGGTTCCAGGGAGAACCTCAAAGCTCCTTCCAGGGCCTAAGGGGGCTCCAGGAGAGCTGGGGAGAGAACGGGGACAAGGGATGGAGGGACAGGACAAGAGCAGGTAGAGATATTGGCAAGAAGATGGGATATAGTGAAGAAATTCTTCCCTGTAATGGTGGAGAGGCCCTGGCACAGGGTGCCCAGAGAAGCTGTGGCTGCCCCTGGATCCCTGGAAGTGTCCAAGGCCAGGATGGACAGGGCTTGGAGCAGCCTGGGACAGTGGAAATTGTCCATGCCCATGGCAGAGGGTGGGATGAGATGAGCTTTGAGGTCTCTTCCAACCCAAACCATTCTGTGATCCTACAACTTCAGCTAGTCAGGTGTTGGTCTAAGCCTCAGATGGTTTGTTTATGGCAGCATATGGCAGTGAGCTCTGCAATTTCATTTTAGTTTTTTCAGGAAAAGAATTGTCTTTCTTTGGTTTCTTGTGTTCCTTGACAGTTCCTGGCCCTTAAGAACCCCATTTATTGCACTTGTTCCCACTATTTGAGGCAGCTTCTCTAATATACCTTATGGGCTGAGTTGGAGGCTGAAGATCATGAGATGAGACCAGATTTGTTGGGTAGATCTGACTGACACTTAGAGAGTGTGTCCAGAGAAGGCAACAGTGGGAAGAAGGGGCTGGAGCCCCAGGAGGGGCTGAGGGAGCTGGGAAAGGGGCTCAGCCTGGAGCAAAGGAGGCTCAGGGGGGCTCTGCTGGCTCTGCACAACTCCTGACAGGAGGGGGCAGCCAGTAGGTTGGGCTCTGGGAACAGGGACAAGAGGAGAGGGGACATACTCAGGCTGGGCCAGGGGATGCTCAGGTTAGATATTAGGGTATATTTCTTCATGGAAAGGTTTGTCCAGTTCTTACACAGGCTGCCCAGGCCAGTGGTGGAGCCCCCATCCCTGGAAGTGTTCAAAAAATGTATTGATGTAGCACTTAGGAACATGTGGTGTCCCTGGCAGTGCCGGTCTAATGATTTGACCTGATGATCTTAGAGGGCTTTTCCCACCTTAATAATTCTGTGATTTTTAACTTGAAGTTCCTGAAGAACCTTTCCCTGTCATTCATCTCTGGCTCAACCACCCCCTAACACATCATCCCCCACTGCCTTCCCCAGCACCTCTGTGCCTCGATGGGGCTGGGAAGTTACAGAGATGGGTAAATGCTCCATGAACCTGGAGACCTTGAAGAAGCATTTCAGGTGAAGTGACCATCCTCTCATGAGGCATCCTCATCTGTCAGGGGTGTTTGAGCAATATTTGTGTTGCTAGAGCCCAGCTGGGAGAGGGTGCAGTTGCAAGTCACTGTGATAGGTACAACCTGCCATCACCCCCTAAAGATCATATGGAGGGGAGATGCTCTGTGGGATTGGCGTTCCAAGGTGGGAATTCTCCTTCTCCAGATCCCCTTCCAGCTCAGCAACCCTGTCCTCAGGGAGCCAATGGCCGTGTGCCCTGCGCATTAGCCTGGCCTGTCATCTCATTGATTCCCTCCTGGCTAATCCCGGCTGAGCCGGGCTGGGGTGAGCAGGGCTCAGCTGCTGTCCATGGCTGCACCCACCCTGCTGCCTCCCAGCCTGCGCCGGGGCTTGGTGGCCTTCAGTGGCTCCCTCTTCATCAACAACAAGACGTGGGATAGCGGCACTGCCCACACCCACCAGCCAGGTATGGGAAAAAGGGGTCTGTGGAGGGGTCTTGGGAACAGGGGCTGTCCATCACCAAAGCACTGGGTGCCTCTGAGGCAGCAGCATTTAAAGGGTCCCTGAACCCACCCAGCAAGGAGGGGAGCAAAAATAACATTTGCTGCAATCAGTTGCTTGTGGAACCCAGGCTGAGCTGCTCCCCTTCACAGGCTGTGAGGGGGGGGGATCCCTCTGGGCAGGGGGACCCTGGGACTGGTGAGCAGCCTGCCCATCCCTGCCTATCCTGCCTAGCTCACGAGGTGCTGTCTAGCCTGCCCCTCCAGGTGATGCTCTACTTCAACGTCTACTACTTCCCGGTCTGGTGCCTGGCTGAGGGGATTATGCTGTACCTGAAGGTACCATCCCATGGGGCACGAAGGGATGGGAGGAGCTGCTCCTGCCAAGTCTCCCTGGGCTTGGGTGGGGGACAAATTGTGCAGGGGACAGAGGAGCCTCTTGAGAATTAATGGATCCCCAAAATGTCCTGACCCCCATGAGAAAAGATTGCTCATCTCCATCTGCTAGAGATGGAAATCATGAACTTTCCAGGCAGGAATGGTTAAAATGGCGGGGGGAGGCAGGGAAGAGTAGGCAGAGATGGGCACCAGCATGGTGAGAGCTGGCAGAGCATGGGGAGCTGGGCACGGAGAGCAGGGAATGGTGCACAGGGAAAGGGAAATTGAGCATGGATAGCTGGACTCGTACAAGGCTGTGCCCCCATTACAGTACCACCTGCTGCCTTGGCACTACCAGTTCCTGCTGGTCACAGCCTTCCTCATCCTCTCACTGTCTGAGGGCTCCCGTCTCTACCTGGGCTACCTGGGGAACCTCCAGGAGAAGGTAAGCACTGCCTGCCCTGGCTACAAAGCCCCCTGTGCTCAGTGAGGATCAGCCCAACTGGGGGAGCTGGATGTCCCCTCATTCAGGACCCAAGTGCCCATCACTATCCTTCCTCTGGAGTTCTACCTGGACCTGTCCCAGAAGAGAATCATGGGTGCAGGCAGGAGCTGGAGAGAGGGAATGAACCCATTTGCCCTCCTGCTGTATCTCTCCTGTGTAACCCTTCAGCACTGGGGGGGGTTGATAGCAACTGACCACAGCTTCATGTGGCACGGACACCTCTGGTCCCTGGGTGCCAAGGCCAGCAGAGGCTGATGCAGGAAGCTCCAGGGGCTCAGAGGGTCCCCCTCAACCCACCACTGCCTCCTTGCCCTATCTCAGCAGGTTCTGATCCTGCAGGTGCCTGAGCTGGCTGGGTTCCTGCTCCTCTCCTTCCTGATCCAGCTGCCCCTCCTGCTCTTTCTGCTGATGGACAGCCAGGTCATCCACCTGCCACTGGAGGTGCCCATGCACAATTTGTTCCTGGCCTTCCTCCTCCTTGAGATCGTGGCTGCCTTCCTGGCGCTGAAGACCATGACCAAGCAGCTGGCGGCACAGTTCTACCTGCGGCAGTTCCAGGAGGGTGGGAGGGGCCGGCTGGAGCCGGGGGATGCAGGGGGACAGGCAGCTGACATGGGGTGATGCTGTAGGACCCCTACACCGCACACAGCTGGTCCAGGCAGAGAGCATTAAACAAGTGCTCAAACCCACAGACACTGTTTCTGATCGCTGCCTTGCACCAGTTAACCCAGCCTGGGAAAAGTGGGAGTGAGGGGTTAGCATCTCTGAAATATTCCAGCTTACACCAGGGCAGTGCCTGTCCTTGCTGAGCATCAGCCCTGGCAAGAGGCAGGAACCAGGTTGCAGGAGCCATTCCACACCCCTAGGAAGTACCAGCCCAGTGCTGGAACCTTAAGCTTGGCTCCTAAACCCTCCCTGAGCTTCCCAGGGAGCTTCTGAGAATCCAGGTGGCCCACATGAAGCCATCCCAGCTGGAAGCATGCCGGGTGCCAGGAGGTGCAAGAGCAGAACTTCCCAACCTTAAAGCTACCAAGGCTAGATACAGAGCAGAGCCTTCTCCTGCTTCCAGAACAGCTTTATTCCATTGCATCCCTGTTTTTCAAGGGAAATCAAGGCCCATGGCCATTGAAACATGGAGAAGTGCAAAATGCTTTAAGCCTCTTGTGTCATGCAAGACCAGCTACTCCACAGCATGCTCTGGTTCTGGGACAGCTCTGTGGGCAGCACTGCTCTGGCTGTCAGTGCTGGGAGCTGCCTCTGGGATGGCTTTGAGCTCCAGGAGCCAAGAACTGCTGCCAGTGCTTCTCCAGGAAAGGCAGACCCTGACCCCAGCAGTGCCCACCTGGGCCAGGACTGGCCCACCTCCACCAGGGCTGCAGCCGTGCCCCATCATATCTACCTGGAGGTGGCTCTGGAGGGAAGGGTGTTTGTGGTGGAGCATTCCCGATGTCCCTAAGCTGTGGCCTCAGGCTTACTTTTAGGGGGTCTTGCCTGCAAAATGAACAGGGACATCAGTATACAACAGGCATAGAGGCATCCCAGGTGGCCCTTGGCTACTCTGCTTGGTTCCATGCGACCAGATTCACTGTCCAGGATCCCCCACTCCACTCTGGAATCAAGATCAGGCATTAGGAAAGTGTCCCCTTCACCCCCACCCCGCCCTGCCAATAGGATGGTGCAGCTTTGGGACAATTCACCAGGAGATGGGGGATCTCAGTCCTCAGAGGCTCCAAAGACTTGGTCAGACAAAGCTGAGGCAGGGCTGCCAGCTCTCCTGGTCTGTAGGGGCCTCCCTGTGATTCCCTGATTCACCAGGGCAGTGAATTCCCACAATGGAATCATGCTTGGCTCATAAATCTGCCAATGAACGACACAACAGGACAGCACTGAAGAGCTGGCCTCTCTCTGCATAGAGTCCCAACAGATTCCATTTGGAAGAGGGTGAAAAAGCATAGAGCTGGGTCAGTTTCCAGGTAAGGTCCCCATGGCAACCCATTGATAGATGTTTTCACAGCAGCTAAGGTCATGGTGCAACTTTCCCTGACTCCTGGCACCAGCTGGATCCCTCCCCCAGTTCAGTCTTGCAACCAAGCCCAAAACTTGGAGACTAAGAGCTGCCCCACCAGGTTTTTCCCTGATCTTGAGAACTGAGTTTTAACCAAAGGGCAGAAAATCATTAATTCAAAATTATTTACTTTAAAACTTCCTCTCTCCCATGTTGCCCCACCCTTACCTCCTCAAACTTCCCCTTCCAATAAAGGTCAGCCTCTGCATCCAGGTAGAGCAGAACCAGGTCACAGACCATTGTAGCCTGGAGTCAAACAGCGAAGATGGGAAACATCCCACAGGAATGCCTGGCCTTCCATCCTGGCTCCCACAGAACCTTGCAGCCAGCTGTGGGCATTTGCTGGGGCAGTGAGCCAGCCCTGCCTCCAGCCAGCTCCACTGGCTCCTCTCTGACCCAACCTGGTCCCAAGAGCTGCACAGGAGGTCAGACAGGATCCTCAGGCTGCAATGGACGGACAGGGAGGGCTGTTTCAGCACCCTCCCAGCCACAGTATGGACTGAAATGAGCATGTCAGGGAAAAAAGGGGGACAGGTGGGGGATCTCCCTGTTATACTGCTGGAAGGGAAGAGCCACAGATGGGTTCTAAAGGGGCTGCCCCACCATAGTGACAGGACACTGGGTCCCTTCAGAGTCAGAGGAGACGCAGAGAAGAGCTGCTCTCTCCTGCCAGTAGCATCTCAGTGATCTTCTGTCCCAGGATCCACACAAAAGCCTGACCTCCATGAGATGTGACCCTGACTGCACTCAGGATCCCAATCCAGTGGTGTCATTATGAATGGTCTGACACTCTGCCAGACCACCACCCCCTCTGTGCTGGCTGGCACTAAGGAAGCCTTGTGCCCAGGCAGGCAGGGAAACAACTGAGAAGTGGCAAATCCCAAGTCACGAATTGAAGGAAAAGAGTGTATCTGGAGTACTCACAGCACCAAAGAAGGCGATGCTGGTGCCAAAGCTCATGGCAGTAGGAACAATGCTCAACTTCCCAGCCTGGTGAGAAACAGTGGAGGGGTAAGAGAGAGGGTGGAGAGCAGTCAGAGGGGTGAGAAAGATGTGGGCTGAGCCTTGTGGGGCATTATGCTCAAAGTCAGGAGGCGCTGGAAAGATCCAGGGATATTTCCCCATGCCCATTTGTAGGAAATGCTGTTGTGCTGGCTCCAGTCATTTTTGGCTGTCAAAGAAGGGACTGAGGTGCCTGATGACCTGGAAGCATCAGAGGTTACTGTGACCTACTTGCTCCTGCAGGCACAGCAGGAACCTCCCTCTTGCTGCAGTTGTCACCCATGGAACCACATCCCAGCAAACACAACCCTGATGTGATGTGTCCCTCCCTTCACAAATGAGTATGGTGGTTTCTCTTCTGGCTGTTCTTTCCTGCTCCACAGTTCCTGGACCTGCTCTCTCAGCCTAGAAGCAGTACACCCTGTCCTGCACTATGTGCTTCACCTTCTTCAGGTGCAAAGGGCACTGCTGAGCATGAAAGACGAGCAGTGGACATTTCTCAGTGTGGGAAGTGCTCTCAGCACAAGCTCCCTCTTTGGAAAGCTAAGCACCGAGTTTGTGAGTAATGCTGCACAGAGTAGTATAAACAATTGTGGAAACATGGAATAGTTTGGATTGGAAAAGACCCTAAAGTTCATATCATTTCACCCCCTGCCATGGGCAGGGACACCTTCTGCTATCCCAGGTTGCTCCAAGCCCCATCCAACCTTGGACACTTCCAGGGATGGGGCAGTCACAGCTTCTGTGGGCCACCTGTGCCTGGGCATCATCAGCGTCACAGGGAAGGATTATTTCCCTATATCCCATCTTTCCATGCCCTTTGGCATCAGGAAGCCATTCCCCTTTGTCCTGTCCCTCCATCCCTTGTCCCCAGTCCCTCTCCAGCTCTCCTGGAGCCCCTTTAGGCCCTGGTAGGGGCTCTGAGGTGTCCCTGGAGCCTTCTCCTCTCCAGGTGAACACCCCCAGCTCTCCCAGCCTGGCTCCAGAGCAGAGGGGCTCCAGTCCTCAGAGCATCCCTGTAGCTTCCTCTGGGCTCACTCTGGCAGCTCCAAATCCTTCTGGTGTTGGGGACACCAGAGCTGAAGGCAGCACTGCACCTGAGCAGGGCAGGGAAGCAGAATCCCCTTTTACCTCCTGTCCATGCTGCTGGGGATGAGTCCAGGACATGGGGGGTCTCTGGGCTCTCAGTGCATATGGCTGGGGCATGTCCAGCCTTGATCATGCCACACCTTTTCCCCCGAGGGTACTTTTAATCAAGAAGGGATTAGTTGTCCAGGTTCAGTAGAGTTCAGGTTGATCTTTGACAGGGTGTTTCCACCGTAAGACCAAGAGACACCCACAAGCCCAGACCACCTCACCTTGCCTACTGAACCCTTCACAGCCCCCATGTCAGACCTTCAGAGAGGGAAATATCCCTCAGGGCATTACCAAAAGCTTTTTCTTCAAATGGCAGAGACCATTTTCTCCTCTGCTTAGAAAACTCTGGAAAGAGGTGACGAGCTCACCCAGGTGGGGAGAAGTGATGGTAAGCAGAAACCCCAGGGGCAGAGTGGGAGCAGTGGTACAAGGAGTCAGCCCTGGGGCTGAGGAGCTGACAGTACCTGGCCGTGCACGGACAGGTCGAAGCGGATCCCATAGAGCTTCAGCAGGTTCCGGTAGAGCTGCCGCTGCGGGCCCCAGTAGTAGAAGGCAGTTCTGTGGGAGACACTGGGCATGGCTCAGAAAGGCAGCTCCATGCAGGCAGGGAGGGAAAGGGGTGTCAGAGCCAAAAGACTGCTGGGCCTGTGGGTTCCTAGGTGTTCTCCAGGCTGGCAACTGGACATACACGTGCAGTGATGATTCACTGGCACCAACAGCAGGGCATCAGCATCCCCTCAGCACCCAGTCTGGGTCACTGGGAGCACACAGATCTCAGTGTGCCCAGTTCAGCTGGGGACAGTCACAGGTCCATGCCCTCAGACAGGTAATGCCCTGCTCAGCTCCAAACACAACTGTTGTCCTTGAAAATAAGCCTTCTGATTTGTTTTAGTATAGTGGAGTCAGTTCTTATGAATTGTAAGATAAACAAGAATCATGCTTGCATTCCTTTGTAAAAGATATCACCTGATGGACTTCTCAAGTGACCAGTGAAGATGGAGAGGTGGTAACCTCTCTGTCCAATCTCTGATCACTGTCCAGAAACTTATATATACGAGGTCAACAATAAACTAGAATCTTCTTCCTTTCTTCTTCTCTACCTGAACACCTGTTGTGTGTGTTACTGTGTGTTTCTATCTACGTTACAGTAACACACAACAGAACTACAAAGTGTGGAAAGTGCCACAGCATCCCTGTGCTGACAGGCCCTGCACTGTTTTACCATTGCCTGTTGCCTTGGAATCACTGAATCATTGGAAAAGGCCTCTAAGATCATTAAGTCTAATCAATTAACCCAGCACTAACCCATGTCCCCAGGTGCCACATCTACACAGCTTTTAAATCCCCCCAGGAATTTAAAACAGGCTCCAGGCAGCTGTACTGGGGCTGGACAAACCCTTCAGTGAAAGGATTTTTTCTAACATCCAATCTAAACATTCCCTTAGTGCAGCTTTAGGCTGTTCCTTCCAATAAGGCTCCTTGTCACCTGGGAGCACAGCCCAACCTACTGGCTGCCCCCTCCCTTCAGGGAGTTGTGCAGAGCCAGCAGGGCCCACCTGAGCCTCCTTTGCTCCAGGCTGAGCCCCTTTCCCAGCTCCCTCAGCTGCTCCTGGGGCTCCAGCCCCTTTCCTAGCTCCTTTCCCTTCCCTAGACACACTCCAGCCCCTCCAGGTCTCTCCTGTCATGAGGGGCCCAAGATCTGCCAGGACTGGAGGTGCCCCAGCAGTGCCAGCTCAGGGGACAGGCACTGTCTCCTGTGCTGGCACAGATCAGGAGCCCTTAGCCTTCTTGCTCACCTGGGCACACCTGGGTTCATGTTCACCTTCAGGTCCTTTTCTGCCTGCAGCTTTCCAGCCACTCTGTCCCCAGCCTGGAGCATTCCATGGCATTGTTCTGACCCCCTTGCAGGACCTGGCACTTGACATTGTTGAACCTCACACCACTGGCCTTGGCTCATGGATCCAGCCTGTTCAGATCCCTCTGCAGGGCTTCCTGCCTTCCAGTAGATCCATGCTCCCACCCAGCTCAGTGTCATTTGTGAACTGACTGAGGCAAACTTCCTGTTGCTGCTGCTCCTTTCAGAGCATCCATCAGAACTGAAATCTCAAATAACTGCCATGTGCTGATCCCACAGGCCACTGTCTCAGCATCCTCACCTGAAATTGTACATCCTGTCCTGCAGGCTGAAGGAGTACTGTGGCTGGCACTGGGTGGCGGGGTGGTCCAGGTCACAGTTCCACTCGATAAGAACTCTGATACTTCCCCCCTGCAAAACACATTTTATTCTAGGAGAAGCATGAGATCAGATTGGCCAGGTCATTAACTGTTCAGACATTCCCAGATCACATACTCCCTTAGCATTTCAGGTCAGTTCTGTGCTTTTTGCTCACATCCTTGGGGAATTTTGAGTCACCTTCCATAGTTATATAAAAAACAAATACCAGCAGTGCGAGGTCTCCAAAGTTCTCTCCAGCTGCCTCCACCACGTCACGGACATGGAACACAGGGCAGAAGGGGTTGAAGATTGAATCATATGTGCAGCTCTTGAAATAGCTGGGGTCAGTGGTTTGTAAAGTGTTGCACCTGAGACAGAAGAGAGGGGAGGCAGGGGTGTGGGAGGTTATGGAGCCCAGCTGTGGGACTGCAAAGAGGATTCTCTCATTGGATTGGGCCCACCAGTGCTCCTGCATCGGTGGGGGGACAGTCAATGCCTCACCTAAAGCCTCAGATGGAGAGAGAGTGGAGAAAAAACAGCCCAGAGGAATTTCACATGGAGATACCCTCTATAGCATGTGCCATGGCCTTCCCTTCCACCTCTTTGGGCCCCTTTGTTTCTTCCCAGCACCCAGTTCTAATCACTGCTAGGGGTAACAGCGGGGACAGTTCATGCCACGTTTCCTGCCGTGGTAAGACAGCACAATCAGTGTGCCTGGGGCCGTGGGACCAGTGCAGCCCTTTACTTGCCTTCTGTGAAACCACTTCTCAAGGACTAACAGACAAAAATATTAGCTTCCAAATGAGAGCTTGGGAATGGCTGGCCTTGTCCAGCTGTCCACACTGCATCCATGTATCCATGGGCAGATGGATACCAGTCCATCTCTCTGAGGTGTGCTCATCCCACCACTCATAGAGCTGCACACCCAGCACAGCTGAAATGACCTGTATTCACCTCAAAACCTGTCCTGCCCTAACTGCCCCAGCACCATCTGCCCTGGGTGCCACTGGCTCCACGAGTGCTTCAGCTCCTCAGCCCCATGACAGGCTCAGTGCCAAGGGTGGACCAGGCTGCATGCTCAGCCCAGCTGGGAAGTACTGTACTTACTTGGAGAAGTTAAATTTGGTGAAGTGGACAGTATTTTTTATAAAAAGAGTGAAATTCTCTGCCTCAGCCAGAAGAGGTTTCCTAGAAAACAACCACCAACAAAGTCAAGTCTTGCACAGTGGCCAAGGCCCCATTTCCCAAGCTCTGCAGTCTCTCCCACAAACCCAGGATTTTGGCTACAATGGACAGGTGCAAGAAATGCTCTTGGGTGAAGTCCTCTGAGTTTAATTAACCAGAAGGTCAATGTCAGAGCCTGGCCTGTCCCTGAGCCTGGCTGCCCCTTGGGTGAGTGTGGTCAGACTCCTGATAAGAGAGAGAGAGAGACAAAGTTCCCAATATCTGCTGTCTCCTCATGTTTGATTACCTGGGCAGGGTGCCATTCTCCACAGGGCACCAGCCATAGATCTCACAGGTGGAATGGGTGGCATTAAACATCAAACATTTCCCGGTTTTTATCCCTAAAAATGAGAAAATATAAGACAGGCTGACAGAGTTGGAGTTGATCACTAGAGAAGACTTTGGCTACAAGGCTACCTTAGAGCCCCTTCCAGTGCCTAAAGGGGCTCCAAGAGAGCTGGAGAGGGGCTTGGGGCAATGGTCTGGTGGCACAGGACAAGGGGGAACGGCTTCCCAGTGGCAGAGACAGGTTTAGGTGGGATATTGGGAAGGCATTCTGGGCTATGAGGGTGGGAGGCCCAGACACAGAGTGTCCAGAGAAGCTGTGGCTGCCCCTGGATCCCTGGAAGTGTCCAAGGCTAGGCTGGACAAGACTTGGAGCAATCTGGGATAGTGGTAAGTGTCTGTGCCCATAGTAAAGGGTGGAACAGGGTGAGCTTTAAGTTCCTTTTTAACCCAAACCATTCTAGGATTTTGTTTCTTCAGCAAAACACCCAGTACCATTGCCATGAACCACAGGGTTTCCCATGGGACAGTCTGCATCTTCTGTGCACATCCCATCGAGGACAGAAGGGCTCTGGGAAGGACAGAGAGAAGTGCTGTCACTGCGCTGTGCAGCTACCTGAGACCATGCTGTCACTTCCTCCCATTGCTGCACTGCTGCTCCTGCTTCTCCAAGTGCTTTCCAAACAGTTAGAGACAAACATTCACGAGCCTCTAGCCAGTCAGAAGAGAGGCATGTCCAAGGGGCAATCCTTCCTCTCCAGAGCACTTGCGTCCTGCTGCTCAGTGGCAGAGGAAGCCTCAGGAGCTACTTCAGACCTTTCAGATGGAGCTGGAAATCAGCACAGAGGGATTCAGGAGGGTCCCAGTGACTGAGCCCATTAATCACCTTGTAAAGTACCACGATGAATTCCCTAGGGGAGAGCTTAGTAGACCCTAAATCCAGCATAACACAAGTTTTACAAGAGACAGGGAAAGCTTCACCCTTATTCTGGACCTACCTGATTTTCAGGAGCAGTAAAAATCTCTTATTCAAACACAGAGAAGATGATAGTAGTTGGGGAAACACCACTAACACCTCTTCCAGTTACCCCAGGCCATGACAGGAGTCACCAGCTCATCAGAAACCCACCTTCCCAAGCTCTGGGGGGCACAGAGGCCCAAATGTAGGAGGGGAATCCTCAGTTATGCAGCCAGAAGTGGGAGTCTGTTCAGGCCTTCCCTGGGCTGCCCCAGGACAGCCTCAGCCCCTCACTCAGGTGTAAAACCCACCAACATGATCTGAGGGGAGCAGCATCTTTGGACTGGGTGGGGTCTGGAGTCATTATGGGATGCAAGAGAACATTTGGGGATTGCACAAGGTGTTTAGGGAATGGGTAATTTAGGGAAGGAAGAGAAGGCATGGGAAGGTAGACTTGGTAGTCTGAAAAGGAACACAAACAATAGAACATAAAGGGATAAAAGAATGAAAAGACTTAAGTACATGGACAGCTGCTGAAACAGCTCAGCTTGTATTCAGTGCTGCCTGGCCACAGACACACTCATCTGCCAGTACCAAATACATCTGGTCATCAAGAATATTAAGACAGCTCAAACTCCCTGCAAAGCCAAAAGCTGCCACTTGCTAAATATTCATAGCCTTCCAAGTATGAATGTTATCTACAGCCCACTGCTAGGAACTGCATAGCTCCTGGAGACCAGCATGGGGTGTAGGCTGGGACAGGCACCCACACACCCCCCAGCTCTGGAACAGAATTAAATCCTCATCTCTGTGTCTCCTTGGCTTGCACACTGCAAACTCAACATCTAGAGGTGCCTGTGGCTGCCTGGGAGAACCACAAAATGCTCTCCAGCACTTGTCCTCCCCCCTGTTGGGACTTCAGAAGTTCTCAGCATTTTAAAGATGGATTATTGGTGCCATTTTCCCTGACCCAAACCCAACGTTTCTCCTCCCCTGCAGCATTTGGCCACAGCAGGAGCTGAAGGGGCCATTCAGACAATTGATGCTTGGCTTAGGTACAAAGTGCCAGCAGTGGTTCAGCTTAAAGGACATTGCTCCCATTTGCTGAGCTGGGTCCAGCCTGGGAAAGCTCAGCAGAGGAGCTGGCCTGACTCCAGACTTAAAGGGAAGATTTCTCACAGAGAACATATACAATTAAGTGCTGGCTGGCTGGGAAACCATCTAGACCTTGTGCTCTATTCCTCCTAAAAATAGGACACTAAGATGGACATTAGTTCTGCAGCAGGGAGTTAATCAAGGAAACATGACACAGGTATCCATGGAGTGTGTGTCAAGGGCGGCAGAAAGCCTGGAATGGTCATACAGTGCCACCACATAGAGTTCAGAGCTGGAGAGGCCCCATGTCCCCTATCCTGGCCACCACAAACAGTTCTGGTAGAGTATGTGGATATACATCTTGGCTCATGAAGGTATGACAGAGCAAGAGCAGATGTGCTGGGGAGCTCTGTGAAGCAGTGAGAACAAATCAGGTTTCATGGGAATACAAATCCATTTTTCCGTTTTACCTGGTCTTCCACTGGATTTCACTGAGCAGCAGGACCATTGGCTCCATCCCACCCCTGTGAGGCCAGGCTGGGGCTGGTCCATTCACTCACCTCCGGGCAGGTGCCTTGGGCTTGCTGGATTGTGGCAATGAAATGGGTCACCAGGAAAAGCACATTTTCTCCCTGGGAAGCAAGAAGGCGCTGTCAACGGGGGGCTGACACCAGGGTGGGTCCCAGGGGACGCCCTGTGACATGACGGGCAGAACAGGCACTAATGGCCTTGCCAGGGCTTTGGGAGGCCAGTGGTACCCGCGGCATCCCCTTGCCAAGGTGACTGACCGTATATGTGACCTCCCTGCCCTCGCCCGGGGCCCGGCCGTACCTGCGGGGGCCAGGTGAGATCCGCAGCGTCCCAGAGCCGCCGGCCCGCGGCCTTGGCGGCCGTCGCCCCCTTCATCTTGGTGACCACGGCAACACGCGGGGCTGCGTCGAGCTCCTGGTACCCCTTCCGCAGCAGCAGTACCCACCTGCGGAGGGGCGGAGGACTCTGAGGGTTCCCCGGGCGGGCCCGAGGGCTGGGGAGGATGTCCCTGCCCCAGCGGGGAGCGGCCAGCCCGAGGGCAGCGTCCCTACCCCAGCAGGTAGCCAAGCGCGGTCAGCTGCAGTAGCCGGTGCAGCAGCCCCACCCGCCGGTTCCGCGTCAACGAGAACTGGGCGGTCTTGTAGTCGAGCAGGGACTCGCAGGGTGGGCCCGGCATGGCGGCACCGGGGGGAAAGGCGGGCACGGGGCGGGCAGCAGCACTAAGGGCAAAAGGGGGCACGGTGGGGATAGCGGCACCGGGAGGGAAAGGCGGCCAGGGAAGGAAAAGGCGGGCACGGTGGGAAAGGCGGCCAGGGGAGAAAAAGGCGTGCACGGTGGGGACAACAGCCCCGGGCGCGAACGGCGGGGTCGGGGCTCGCAGCCCGCTCCCTGCGACCGTGGCCCCGGCACAGCGCGGCCCCGCCCCCAGCGGCCCTGAGGGCGCAGCGGATGCGGGGCCTGCCCGGCAGCCGGGTGAGCCTCCGCCGTCCCCAGCCGCGGGCCCTCCCTACGACGAGAATCGCGGAATGGGTTGGGTTGGAAGAGGCCTTACAGCTTATCCAGTGCCACCCCTGCCATGGGCAGGGACACCTCCCATTGTCCCAGGCTGCTCCCAGCCCCACTGTCCAGCCTGGCCTGGGGCACTGCCAGGGATCCAGGGGCAGCCACAGCTGCTCTGGGCACCCTGTGCCAGGGCCTGCCCACCCTCCCAGAGAACAATTCCTGCCCAATATCCCAGCCAGCCCTGCCCTCTGGCAGTGGGAGCCATTCCCTTTGTGCTGTCCCTCCATCCCTTGTCCCCAGTCCCTCCCCAGCTCTCCTGGAGCCCCTTTAGGCCCTGGCAGGGGCTCTGAGGTGTCCCTGGAGCCTTCTCCTCTCCAGGGGAGCACCCCCAGCTCTCCCAGCCTGGCTAAACCAGCACAGACCCCCTCAACCAAGGGATGGGCAATTTTTCTTTCCCTCCAATGAAAATCATGTCATTCCTCTGGATGTTGGAGCAACCCAAGTTTTACATCAAGGATACATCAAAGACCATTTCCATCCTGCCCTGCTGGAGATTCAGGGACCTACCAGAGCCCAGGGTTCACCACATGAGATGTGATGTTGGTCAGCAGAAGGGATTTGCCAGCAGACTGCTTTGAAGGGCTCAGGAACAAGAATTATCTTCTTCCCTGGATGCGGGTGGGAGGATGGAATGTGTAAATGCGTCAGTACACCTCTTGCCTCTTGGGCTGAGAATTTTTCTTTTTTGTCATCTCTCCTGAAGTACTCCACATTTTAAAATTAATATTTTTAGGAAGAAATTATAAGCCTTCTGTTTTAAATTAATATTTTAAAATTAGTACTTTTAGGAAGAAATTATAAACTTTCTGTACATTCACGTCAGGTATTCCACCTGAAGCTTCTTTCAGCAGGCACAGCATCTTAGAAATGTGCAGTTTGGACCATAAAAAATAGTCTTTCCTACTCATTTTTGATGATAAAACCTTTTTATTAAGTTTGTTTTGCCTGGAATAGTTCTCTGAGTTCCCTTCCAGTTAATTTTCCTGTCTTTGATATCCATGGATGGAGAAAATAATTTGATTTTGTAGTATCTTTTGTATAATCACAAAGTCATGGCCATGTGTCCGTTTAACTGTAAATATTTTTGAAATTAGAATTGCCACTGACAGAGAGGAGGATACTTGGGGCAATATGCGCTTAAATGTTGAATTCAGGACTCAGAGCACCTGTGAGTAAACTAAAGGGGCACTCACAGGCTGCAGGCAGAAGTGATGCCCAGGGAGGTACATTGTCAGGCACAGTGGGCTACAGCCTTTTCCTGTACATCACAAATAGTGACAGCAGAAGTATTCTTCCATTTTAACGGAAAGATAAATTAATCGATTAAAAACAATGAAATATCTTCAACTGTATCCAGTGTTTGCTTTCTTGGCAAAGCTTGATATTATTTTTGAAGGGGAATCTTGTACTTATGTACACCCCTGTCAACCTGTGTTTGGGGACACCCTTTGCTGGTGACTTTGGATATTTTGTTTCTTGTTGGTCTCAGCCTTGTTACTACTCTTTACTTTTGGCTCCCGTATTTAAGCAGCTGTTATTTAATTGCACATCCCTGCCTTCACACACTCCTGTGATGCCACCCAGTTACTGCTCCCTGGGCCTTCATCTGCACTGGTGTCACCAGGCTCATTTGTGCTGGGCTCAAGCCCCCATCCTTTCCTCTGGACTCTCCTCCTGTGCTCGTTTTTTGTGACATCATTACTCATCCCTAACCTTCCAGCCTTTAGGTTCCTTTTTGCACCTTCCTGCCACAGGCTTCACCTTCTCCATCTACAGCTTTCTTTGGGCATCCCCAGCTGTGTGTATTTCCAGGATGAAGATTTACAGATCTCCCTACTCCTAGTCTCACCCTGCAACTCCAAATCCCTCTGCTTCCAGCACTGCTTTGATGGGTACGCACTCAGAAAGGAGTGTGATTTTTTTTCTCTGCCATGACACATACCATGCTGTGTGGCAGATCCATGTTTTCCCTGGGTGGTGTCTTGCATGTAAAATTCAACATCCACTCCATCCACTGCTTTACAATCCTCAGTTCTCACACATCTCGCCTGCTACAGCCTCCTCCTTGAACATCCTTCGTGTCTTCAGTGAGCTTCTTTAGCTCACAGGAGAGAAAACCTTAATCCTCACCACTTCTGGCCACCAGGAATACCCCAGCCATCAACCTCGTTTGTTCCACATTCCGTGCTGTTTTTACTTTGTGTTTACCTTTGAAGGCTTCAGTGGCTGTTTGTCACCACCCCTGTCCTCATCACCTCCCGTTCCTTTTACAGTCCAACAATTCTCAGCTGTCTTGACTTCAGACATGGACATGGTATCCTTTTCATTTGTCCCGGCTGACACACTCATTTTTTCCCTGCCCCACTGGAAACTCACAGAACACTTGCCGAGCAAACGTATTCTGATTTCCAGTGGCTCTAGGAGGGGCTCCAGGACGAGGAGGCTGTGGGAGCTCCCTGGATGCTTGGTGTCGGCTTTCAGGCTCCACCAGCTGGAGAAAGAGCGGGGGCGGTCGCAGCTGCTGCTGCTCTGTGAGCTCAAGCCCCTTGCTTTGTCGTGGTGATTGGATTTTCAGTCTCTCTTCGATGTCTTGGCAACCTGAGGTCAAAAAACATAGATGCTTCCCTGTCTGGCAGCTTCTGCTTTGGGCTTGTGGTAAACGAGGTAGTAAAAGATGTAGTTTTAATCACCTAGAGGTAATACAGACAGTTGCAGAGAAGTACATGAAGTAATCCAAGCTTCCTTTTAATTCTTAAACTGTTTGGTTTCACATATTTCTTTCTTAGGGGAGATTTTTGGAATGGCTTTTACAGCAGATTGGATTAAACTTAGAATCAGTTGGAACCATTTCCACAGCCTAGGGCAGCTGCCTCGGTCAAAGGCTTGGAGCAGGGAATTGTTTCCACTCCTGCTCTTACACTGTGAGAGCTCACATGAAGCTGATGTGCTGTTGACCTTGTGCCTGTGCCTGTCCAAGAGTCATCTATGACCTGGGATCACACAGACCTTGGAATTAAGAGAGAAAACCCATCCAGTATCTATGGACATATCACAGATGTTTTAATTTCTCTGTTTCTAGTTTTTCCTTTTTTAGAGTCAAAATTACTATAATGAATGTTTTGAATGGCTTAATTTCTGATTGATAACTCAATACAGATATTGTTTTGTAGTCTATATATTGTTTTTATTCTACTAAAATTTTACTCACCAAAATAAAAACCAATTCTTCCAGCCTCTGAGGCTAAAAGGGACCACATGGTGGTTAGTGGTGAGTTAGCAGTGCTGGGTTAGTGGTCTTAGAGGTTTTTTCCAACCTAAATGATTCTTTAATTCTATAAAGTTTTTTTTCTTTATTTGAAAATAATTCTATGATTTGCCTAGTAGGGTCTGTCCTATAAATGTGCAAATCATTTTATAGTTACATGTCTAATAAATCAAGCCTGTGCTTTGGTCTCAGGACTGTCCGTCCAAACCATTTGCATGTTGTAAATATGGGCTGCAGTCTTTAAATCTGGGCTGTCTCTAAAAAGATCAGAATCATCCTGACACCCCCTCAGTCTCCAGATGAAAACCGTGTATTAAAAACAGAAGCTTTAGGGGGCTTGGTTTAAATCAGTGTAAGTACTTACATTTTGAAATAAATACATTTATTACTTCTGTTATGTCTTTTGCCCCTAGCCCTTCCTGTGTTCTACAAAGAAGAGATGCAAATTAAAATCCTATGAAACAATACACTCCAAGTCTGACCTTATTCACTAGCTGGAGAAGATCCACTTGCCCATGTTTCGACACACATGGATTTGTTTGTCACTGAAGTCAGAGCTGTGTAGTTTTAGCCTCAATAAACCTATCAACAAACCATTTGGGAACCTAAACACACCAGGTGAGCCAGCAGTGTTATACTGGGCAATGTCACTGGGATAGGGACCTTGAGCATCCCGTTGTCCTGTGGGTTTGATGAGGTGGCTGAGGGACATGGAGCACAAGCCTGCCCTGTGCCCAGGTGGGATTTGCCTTCCCAGAGGGCTGCCAGGAGAAGACAGAGCAGATAGCTGGACATGGCCTGGAGGTTTGTGTGGGAAGCTGAAGGGATTTGCTGTGCTTTGGCAGCTGCTGCCAAAGGTTGTGAGGAATTAATGTGTAACTCTGAAAACTGTAGTTCTGTTATATTGAAATACCAGTTATTCCCAATTTACCTGCCGATCTCCGCAGCTGGAATCACGGTTCCTCTTTCCTCAAACTCAGTTGTGTTCTCTCTATGTTGGAAACTAATTTTGGAATAACTCACCAGAAGACTTGCTGAATCCTGTTCACAAGGGATGCAATGGTTCTAGTACTGAGCCTTTTTGTGTGTGTGTCCAAGTGTCAGTTTCATATTGGTCCTTTTTGTTTTCTTTGTAAAAGTGCCAGATTGCAGTTGGATGCCTCATGAAGGTGTTACAGCATACCAGCACTGCTGCCTCTTTTCAGGTCCTGTTCAAGTTAGAGCACAGAGGTTACATAAATTCACATTGATTACCACTAATGGTATTTTTCAAGAATTCTTGAGTAGCTCTCACTTTGCTCAATGGCCTTTTGAACCTTTGACAGTCCTCATCCCCTGTCACCTTTCAGAAGGATCTGCCAGCTTGTTTTGCTGGAGCGTTCTGGGACTGCTCTAGCTGCCTGTTTCTGGAAAATGAGTATTACTACAGGGAAGCTCACTGCCTGATTCCATGTGGAATTTCTCTGGTGTAAGTTACACAGGTGATCCCAAAGTTCTAGCTGTA
This sequence comes from Sitta carolinensis, assembly GCA_032173965.1. NCBI lineage: Eukaryota > Metazoa > Chordata > Aves > Passeriformes > Sittidae > Sitta > Sitta carolinensis. The sequence continues at coordinate 13,730,444 of CM063296.1, read as the reverse complement.
GCAGCTACTAGCTTTGGAGGCAGGGCTGGGCAGTGGAGCCTCCAGTGTGGCTCAAGCTTCTCCCCACACACAGAAAAGGGGTTTTTGTGTTTTCTAAGTATTTTTCTTGAGCACTTTCATCTCTTTTAGGATATTGAGCATGTGCCCATATCCACAGGTGCATTGGCTCTTGTCCCAGCAAAGACTGGAGCCCCCAGTGCTGCCCTAGAATGCTACCAGCCTACCAAGAGAGGTATGGGATAATGAGAAATCAGCTATCCTAACAACAGAGGAGCTGCTTGCTGCAGTTCCTTCCTGCCAGCATCTGACAGATGTTTCACAACCTCAGGCCAAGCTGTCATCACTTCAGGAAGTGTTTCTGGTCTCCTGCCTAATTCTCCTTCATGGCAGTTTCATGGCTGCTTCTTTCCATGTTTCCTGTGCATGTGGGGAAGATTTATTCTCCTTTTAAAGAATCTGTAAGGTTGGGAAAAACTGCTAAGATGACCGAGGCCGGTAGCTGCAGTTTTGTGTCTGTGTGGTGTGTTACATGTGGGGAAGTGGCCATTTCCTCCCTTGCCCCCAAAGCAGATACACTGGATGCATCTGGTGTTGGAATGGAACCTGTGCCACAGGGTTGGGACTGTGCTGATTGTGCCCTCGTTTACAACAGCTCCTTGGAAAGTGCTGAGATAGGGAAGAGCTGTGGCTGCAGGGACTGCTGAGACACAGCACAAACATTTCTGGAATGACCTGGAGACCTGTCTTCCTGACCACCAGCACATCGTGCAGGGACGAGGGGACAACAAGACCACCTTGCTCCGTGCCATCTTTTAATGGCCTGCCATTCCCTGGCTGGTGGTAGGAGCAGATACACCACTGCTGGCATCCTGGAATGCTGCGTGATGCTTACCTCATCCTCGGGCTGTGTCTGCAGGAGGAGGAGGGGAGCATGGCAGGATAATGAGAGGATTACTTACAGCCAGTGTCCCCGAGCCCTGCAGCTCATCCGTGCTGCTTTCAGAGCTGTGGCGGGGGAGTGGGGAGGGATAATTTAGGAACATGAGGCTGGGAAGTGATTTAATTAGGACGTGGAGCTGCTCTGTCCTGGGTGCAACCCACCACCGCCTTCTAGTGCTTGGGGCTTCCCTTTTCCTCCCTCCAGCATGGACAGGGCTCAGGTATGCAAGCAGCTGCTTATTTCAGTTACTGAACTGTGCACCTGCAACTCCTGGTCCCTGTGCTTTCCCAAGCAAGAGCCCAGCAGTCCCTGTGGGTTCCACAGCCCAGTGATCCTGGTAAGAGCTCCTGCAGCCCAGAGATCTCTGCAGCTCCCTCTGGTCCCTTCCCCGGGGCTGCATGGGCTGCAGCAGCGATCCTGTGCCTGAAGCTTCCAAATCACCACTGGCTCAGTCCTTGTGTCCATCCCTGGAGCATCCCTGAGCTGCATCTGCCTTATGGGAAATGTCCTCCCAGGGCACAACAAACCAGCACTGCCCTGCCAGCTACTCTCCCAGTCCTCCCACTGCAGTAGCATCACTGGAGAGGCTCAGCCAGCCCTGGCTGCGGCCTGTCCACTCCCATGCTCTCTGTGGGGATTATCATCCAGGACTCACATTAACCCTCTTAGCCCAGCCCAGGGCACGTGTGCCATAGCTGCTCCTGCCTGATGGCTCATGAAGTCCTTCCCAGTTCCCAGAAGCCCAGGACTGGCCACTGCAGCACTGACCCACAAACCTCCCTGCAGCTCTGGAAACAGACTGATTTCCTGCAGCCTGATTACACCACTGCCATGGCTCCCAGAAAATAGAGGACTGTATTTATATTTTTAAGCTAATTTGGAGGATACTGCTCTGAAAAACAGGTGTATGGTCAGCCCCAGGGAAGCAGCAAGCAGCTGTTCCTGAAGCTCCATGAAACAGGGTTCTGGGAGCTGCACATGGGAATGGTTTCATTTTACATCTGTTTGGAATTGAGAGTATAGGTGGGGCAGCCAGTGTTTTCTCTTACAATTACAGGCTGCCATCTTAAAGCCCTGCTGATGCTGTTTAGTTTGGAATTTTTTTTTTTTTTCTGCTAATACAATTTTCAGGAACAAATTCCTGTAGAAGGGCTATCTGGGTGCCAGTGGCTGCTGCCATCCCCCTTTTTTTGTGTGCATTAATGACTAGTCAATTAAAAATCAATTAATACACATTCTGTGTAGAGCATGTTGTGGCTGTAGGATAGTGTATGACACATGAACCAACCAATTTTGTAATCCTATTAAAAAAAAAACCCCACAAGTGTGCTCCAGAGGCCCCATTGGCCTCCCAGGTGCCAGAGAATTACACTCCAATCCTTTAATACCCTGCTGGCTGCATCCCTGGCACCCCCTGCTCTGCTGGGGAGGACCCCATGCTTTGTGTGCTGTAGCCTAACAGGGATTTCTGTGCATATTTAGAAATTAATGTTTTTAAATAGAATAAATATCAATGGTTACAAGGCTCATGCAATAACTCTTTGGTCTTTTGTACCTTAAAAGGCTGATTGAGACCCCTGCTAGGAGAGCTGAGAGATGCAACTGCCATTGACTTTCCTCCACAGGGGAATATAAATGTCACCCTTTGCCCATCCCTCTTGTGAGGACTTTCCTGCCCTTCCCCAACCTGGCGCTGGGCTCCCTTATCCTCCTGTGTCCCTGTGGATCTTTTTACTTGCCTTTGTCCTGCTGACAATAGATTTATTACCGAAATTAAAGCTGAGTCACTAAGGAGGGTTCAGCCTGTGCTTCTCCGGTGCCTGTTGAACACTTGCTTTCTAAGGAAGAAGGACTCTGTTACCTCAGGAAGGGCATTTCCCTAGAGAACAGCAGTGTGGGGATGGGGGTAACTGTGAGTTATAATTAAATTCCCATTAATTGCACAAGTTCTCACATCATTTGGCTCATAACCTTGGGCAGCTTTAGTGACCCTGCCCTGGTTCTGGCTCAGCACTGTACTTGCTGCTCACAGTGGGGTTCAGTCCTGTCTGAGTCAATGTCAGGGTATTTGTGTACGGTAAGGCTCAAGTCCAAGCCTACTTCAGCCCCATGGGATCCTGGTTTCTGTGGGTCTAGCTGGAGTTTGTCCTCACGACTGTAACCCTGGTGGCAGCAGGGCGGCAGAGGGCAGCACGACCCTCCCTTTCCCCACTTTCTGGGGGCATTTTTCTGAGCATTCATTGGGGAGCAGCTTCCCCCCTTGAGTCTCAGGGACACATAAATCACAACCAGCCAGAGCCATCGCAGAAACAGTGTTTATGAGGATGACCAAATCAGCCCGTTGCTCACAAGCCACGACAGAGATGCCAAGCAGGGCCATAGCTCCGGTGGCGGCAGTGTGGGGATGAGGCGGGACACAGAGCAGTGCGGGCAGACAGAGGGGTTCACCGGAGCCAGCACATCCTACTGAGGGTCCCCACAGCCTCTCTAGGGCCCCCCAGGGACTGGCCAGGAAGAAGTAATGGAACAGCTTGCCCACAGTCCCCAGCTCCTCGCAGCATGCAGAGGATGAGGTTGGAGCAGGGTGTCCATGCTGCAAGGTCTGTCAAGTTGACAACCTCAGGCTTGACTGACTTCCAAAACATGCTGAAACTCTCTTCCCTTTCACTTTAGGCTGCCCATGGGCAAAACAGCCAGGGGTGGCAGCAGCAGTGGTGCTGGGGACCCCGGCATAACACCCTTGCAGCTGGGGTGACCCCAGAGCATGGGAATGATTGCTGGGGAGGGAACAATACTGAAAAGCACCTGCTGAACCTCTCTCAAGCCCCAGAGAGCCTGGAAGTGGCATCATGGGGGGGCGTGTACCCATAGTGGGGCAGGTGGTTCTGCAGGAGCAGTGGGGATCCAGCTCCAGGCAGACCAGCCCAGGGATGCAACTGGGACCTCCAGGGACAAGGCAACGTACCTGGGGTCCTGAGCACCCACACCCACTCAGGACAGGGGCAGGAGCCTGACCATGGCATTATCTTTCAGAGGGCATGGCCCCCAGACCACCCTCAGACAGCCAATTCCAGCAGCTGGGAAGATGCAGCTGGGCTTTTGCCATGCCAGCCTCCACTGGCCTTCCTGGGGCACCTGCCCTGCCACCCACTCTAGCCATATCCTTTATATCCCTTCTCCATGTCATGGCTCCAGCTACCCCTCAGCTCCTTCAGCCCCAGCCTTTGAGCAGAGCAGCTCTGAGGACAGGGATGGCAGGGGTGTCTGTGGGAATGCATGATTGGCCCCTGCCTCCTTCCAAAGGGGACTCTGCAGGAGACAGTGGGGCTGCACTCAGGACAAGAGTCAGGATGGACAGCACTGTCCTGGTCCCTGGAGAACCTCTGCATCCCCGGCTGCATGGATGCAGACAGGAGATGTGCTGCACAGTGCCAGGGTGTGCTTGGAGAGAGGTGACACAGCTCCTCCTGAGCAGGACAGGCACTAGGCTGAGACCCAGCTCCTGAATGCAGGGGACGGGGAGGGAGGCAGCAGGCCCCTCCACACTCTGTCAGAAGCATGGGGGGAAGGGTGAGCATCCTCATCCTCTCCAGGTGGAGCCCCACATCCAGGGCAGCTCCAGTGGCTCTGCTGTCAGAGGCACCAGGAGGAGAGGGGTGGGTCTCTGGCCTCACTGTGGGAAGAGATTCCAATGCTCCCATCTCCAGGTGCCCCTGGAGCCAGGGGTGTCATCTCTTGCAGTCATCGGAGTCGGTGTCTGGCAGGCCGGTGGCAGGCTGGGAGCTGGGCTGGACTGCCTGCACCCTCTCCTCCAGGCTGCCACCCGGGAACACCACGTAGCGGGCGCTGACACGCTGGGGCCGTGGCTCCCGCAGGTTCTCCTTGCTGTGCCAGATGCCATAGCCAAAGTAGACGAGCAGGCCTGCAGCGGGGACAGGGACAGAAGGGACTCCAGCACAGCCTGGCTGCTGTCATGGTCACAGTGGAATGTGGCACAGATGTGGCCAGCAACCCAATGAGCAAAAAGCTAAAGCACCATGGGGGCTTAACTGAGCTGCTTGCAGGAGGAAAAGAGTCCTGCAGCATGTTAAGAGCTCAGTCCCTGGGAAAGGGAAGGACTTCCTGAGCCCCAGGGAGCTGCTTCAGGAGCAGGGGGTGGTTCTGGCCCAGGGCTTTATGGAGGATCTGAGCTTTAACAGGAACAAGCTGTAAAGCTCTAGGAAACAGAGAAGCTCAGGACATCCTGGGATATCTCGGCTTGCGTCTCCAAAGGGGAACCAAAGGCAGAAAGGGGCAGGATATGTTTTATAGATCCATAACTAAGGAAAAGGAGCTGCCAAGGCAGCTGGAGAGTGCCAAGACAAACCCTGTTCCCAATCCCTGGAGTATCCATGGGAGCACTCACCTAAGAGGAGCCAGACAGCGAAGCGGAGCCACGTCATGTAACTGAGCTTCAGCATCAGATAGATGTTGAGGATGATGCTCAGTGCTGGGGATAGGGGTACCAGGGGGATCTGCAGGAGAAAAGGAGCTGGCAGGGGTGAGACCTGCAGGACCACATTCTCCATCTTTTAAACTACAGGGACAAAAGACAGCACTGGCAAATGTGCGGGACAAAGGGACTGTCACCTTGGGATTTTTAGAAATTTTTTTAAGGAAAAAGAACAATGAAGCCAGGACCTGGGAGCCAGGCTGGTAGGGTGGGCACAGGCATCATCACAGGATCAGGCTCTTGGCATGACCCTGAGCCAACGTGGTCCTTGCTGGAGGAGGCAGAGCAGGGGCATGGCAGGGAAGTGGTATCACCACCTGACTACATCAGGGCTCAGGTGGGCTGAAAACAGGAGGAGAGGGGAGCACAAGAGGCATAGAAGTGGTTTGGAGGCTGAAAATGAGCTCCATCACATAGCACATTGGTCCAGGTCTGTGGATGGCAGCCAAAGTAAGGAGCTGAGGCAGGAGAGGAGCAGAGGAATTGTGGGGATGCTGAGAAGGGAGCCCAAGGTGGACATGAGTGGTCCCTGGGCCCCAGTGGCCACACAGAGTAACAGCAGAAGCACCAACACTCCCCACACCCAGTGTCCACAAACACCCTTTTCCTCCTCCCCTCTCTCCTCCTCCTTCAGCAGCTGTGGTGCTTTCAACAAAGTGCTGTGCCTGAGAGCACTGTGGGTCCATCAGAGCCGCTCCCGCTTCCCCTCACCCCTGCAGGAGGGACTCCCTGCCTGGGCCCAGGGCATACCTGGAAGGTCTGGGTGCTGTGCTGCTGCTCGTGTGCCCAGATGAGGAGGAGGCTGAGCAAGAAGCCCAGACTGAAGAGGACCAGCAGCAGGGAGTAGCTCCAGGTGGGCAGGTGGAGGTGGGTGTTGCCAAATACTAAGATGGAGCAGAGGCAGATGGCAGACACCATCAGGGTCACCACAGCCACTGTGACCACTTCACCTGGGTAGAAGTCGCTGAGGAACTCCAGGTAGGGCTCAAACGCTGCCTTCAGCTGCCCTGGCTCCCGCTGCTCTTTGCTCTTGTCCCTGTCCACCAGCTGCAACTTGTCGGAGAAGGACTCGTACTCCTTCAGCTCGCCCCGGACGGGCCCTCATGGGGCTCGGGGTTGGGCCGGCCGCTGGCTGCTGGTGCAGGGACATCCCCCTTCTGCTGCTGGAAGCGCAGGACAATGATGCTGGCAGCCACGAAGGTGTAGGCCAGCAGTGTGCCAATGGACAGGAACTGCACCAGGGCCTCTAGGTCAAAGACGAGGGCCAGCAGGGCCATAAGCAGCCCGAAGACCATGATGCCAACAACGGGCACCTGTGTGCGGGGGTGGACTTGGGAGAAGACCTGAAAGAAGAGCCCATCCTCGGCCATGGCATAGACGATGCGTGGCAGGGAGAAGAGGTTGCTCAACAGAACTGTGTTCATTGCTAAGGGAGGGGTAGAAGAAGGAAGACCCCATCAGACTCAAACCCCAATGCAAACCCATGGCAGGGGGGTGGGCAGCTCCCTCCCACCGCTGCCTGTACTCACCACAGATGGAGCCAGCAGCCACCAGAAACCCTGCCCAGGCGTAGCCCCTCCTGTAGAATGCATCAGCCAGGGCAGAGTCAGGGTCCAGCGTGTGCCAGGGCACCATCAGCGTCAGCACAACTGACACCAGGATATAGGCGCCAGTGGCCAGCCCCAAGGAGAAAGCGATGGCCCTGGGGACAGCCCTCTGTGGGTTCCTGGCCTCTTCGCTGGATGCTGCAATGACATCAAAGCCCACAAAGGCATAGAAGCAGGTGGCTGTGCCAGCCATGATGCCCGACAGCCCATATGGGGCAAAGCCACCCTCCTGAGTGCTCCAGTTCTTGGGCTGTGCAAGGACAAAGCCCATAATGAGGATGAAGAGAATGACACCCATGCTGATGGCCGAGAAGACGTGGTTGAGCCAGGAGGACACTTTGGCCCCAAAGGAGATGAAGGCAGTGGCTACCAGCAGGATGGCAGCTGCCAGGAAGTCTGGATAGCGAGCCAGGAATGGCACCTGCCAGACACCAACATGGGTCTCGGTGAAGTTCTTGATCTTGTGGTTAAAGATGGAGTCCAGATAGCCACTCCAGGCCCTGGCCACTGCAGCCCCCCCAATCATGTACTCCAGCAGCACGTTCCAGCCGATGAGGAAAGCCCAGATTTCACCCACAGACACATAGGTGAACATGTAGGCAGAGCCTGTCTTGGGCACACGGGCTCCAAACTCGGCATAGCAGAGAGCAGCCAAGAGTGAGGCAAAGCCAGCGATGATGAAGGAGATGATGACAGCAGGGCCAGCAATCTCCTTGGCCACGGTGCCTGTGAGGACGTACAGCCCGGAGCCCACCATGCCCCCAATGCCCAGCAGCGTCAAGTCGATGGTGGAAAGGCATCTGTTAAAGGATGTCTCCATCATGTCGTCCTCCAGGGTCTTCACCCGGTTGAGCTTCTGGCAGAAGCGGGTCAGGTCGGTGGAGCGGGGCAGCCATCTTGCCATCCTGGAGGCAGTGGGCCCTGCCCTCAGAAGAGTGAGGGGTCCTCGGCGGTGAGATCTTGCCTGGAGACCTGGGAGAGGGACAGGAAGGGGTGAACATTTCCTTGGAAGTGAGGTATCAGGTGCTGGGGACAGGGTGGGAAAGCCACCAGGGCATATTCCAGGTGTCCCTGGCTCCTCAGCCAGCATGGAGCTCAGCAGAGAGTGGGTCCTCCTCCAGGGATGGCACAGGACAGGGACATCTGCCAGTGTTCCAGGTGGCAGGCAAACCACAGCACTCCCAGGGCAGCATCTCCCTGTTAAAGCCCAAACCAGACTGCTCTGGCCCTGATGAAGATTTCCTTGCTGCCTCCTCTCCACCTTATCCAACATCTACCTGAACTTTACCCTGCTGTGCCAGGACCCCACCATGGGGGCATGCAGCATCTCCCTGCTCCCAGGATCCTGCTGCTTCCCCAGGGCAAGCTCAGGCACGATGCAGAGGCTGCAGCTGAAGTCCAGAGCAGCTCCCATGGGAGTCCCCAGCCAGACCAAGAAACAGCCAGTGCCAGGGACCAGCCACACTGGCAGCTGCCACCATGACAGTGGGAGGACACAGCTCTAGGGACCTTCATGTGCTTCTTCCCAGCTGCTCCATGGGGTGACTGCTGACTTTGGGGACACTCTCCCCTCGCAGTTGCCCTCCTTCCTGTGCCAGAAGCCCTACACCTACATGAACAACATGTCCTGCTCAGAGGGCTGGTGCAGCCCTGCTCCGGGGTCCACCTCTCAGTGGCCAAAAGGTCGTGGAAAGCCCACTGGGAGATGACGGAATGACAGGCCCATGAGGACAATGGACACAACCCATGATGGCTGAGCCTCCCATCTCTGCACATCCAGGTCCCCGTGACTGGAGGCGTTGGCAGTACTAGTATCCTCAATCCCAACAAACTCAACAGGCGCAGCTGTGAGAATGCGGAGCTCAGTGCTCACTGGACTCGGAGCATCCCCGGAGTTCGGAGGATGGCCGAGGATGGAGACCCCCGAGGAGAGTGTGTGCGGGTTCCGGATTCATCCCGGGCAGGGAGAGGCGATAGCTTCGCCCCTGCTCAGCCCCGCCACGATTCCGGGCAGCGCCGAGCCCCGGCCCTGATCCCGGCCGCGCTCCCCCGGGACGCTCCCCAGTAGTGCCGGTCCCAGCCCGGCCCCCGGTCCCAGGGATTGTCGCTCACCTGCGAGGGTGGCCGGGGGCCCCGCACCGGCCCCGGCCTCACCTGCTCCGCGCCGCCGCCGCCGCCCGGCTCCGCCTCCCCGGCGGAAGGGCGGGGGCCGGGCGGGGGCCGGGCGAGCCCGCGGCACCGTGGCCAGAGGATTCTCCCGAAGCGGGGAGCTTCTCTGGGGTACCTGGGAGGGGCAGACACGGGGGGATCCTCACGACCCCAGGGTGGGCATCCCCCCGAGAGTGTGTGCGCGGCTGGAGCTGCACGGAAACGGATACAGGGTGGTCATGGAGATATTCCAAAGGCTGGAGCCCATGGCTGCTCTGGAAACAGGCTAGGAGAGCTGAGTGTTCAGCCTGGAGAAGGCTTCCGGAAGACGTTAGAGCCCCTTCCCATAACTAAAGGGGTTCCTAGAGAAATGGAGAGAGACAAGGAGTGATAAGGGGGAATGGCTTCCCACTGACAGAGAGCAGGTTTACATCGGATATTGGGAAGGAATTCTTGGCTATGAAGCTGGTGAGGCCTTGGCACAGGTTGCCCAGAGCAGCTGTGGCTGCCTCTGGATCCCTGGAAGTGTCCAAGGCCAGGTCGGACAGGGCTTAGAGCAACCTGGGATGAGTGCTGCTGCTCATGAGCTTCTAATCCAAGGTCTCTTCTATCCCAAAATATTCTGTCATTCTGTGATGGAGCAGCTATCTCAAATCCCACCCACTGGTTGCAGTTTTGGATGGAGCAAAGGGCTGAGACCCTGTTCCTCTGCCTCTACTCACTCTGCTCTGAAGATGCTGCCTGAAGAGCAGGCACGTCCTCTATGCTCAGGTGTCTGTCATGGAGAAGCTGAAGTGTGGGAAGGGGGAGCTCCTGAACAGGCCCCTCCAGCTCACAGTCTTCCTGCCTGGCCAGAAGCACAAAACCTGAGCAAAAGCCTGTGGTACTTCCACCCGGCTCAGCAGGGCAGTAAAGAGGAATCACCTCTATCCATCTCTTAAGTCAAAAGGTGTTTTTTTTCCAGAAGTGCTTCACCTCCTCTGGAACCACCACAAACCTTCTGCCTCTCCAGCCCCCTGGGGCAGGAGTTTCCCAAGTAGTCACCTGTCTCACCCAAACCTGCCTGTTACAGGTGCCCTGCAATGCTGCTGCTCCTGTATTTGTAGAGAGTGAAGTGCCTCTCCATGCCACTCATAGGTTTATCTCCACCCTCTTTTGCCCTTTGTCAAAGATAAAGGAGTCCAGATCAGCTAGAAGGTGTCCCAGATCCCTGGCATCCCCAGGGCCTTTGCAGAGCTTGTTCTATCCCTACCATGCCTTTGTCATGGTGAAGGGATTTGCATTTAGGTGCTTCACAGCAGCAACATGTTTTCCATTTTTTTCTCTGATCCGCTTCTCATGTCTCATCTAATCTTCTAATGGCTCCTGGGCACTTAAACTGACATTTTCATGGACCCACCAGTCATCACCCCAACTGTCACCCTCAAGTTGCACCTGCAACTCAGAGCCCACTGTGCAACACTTGGCAGCTCCCACCTGAACACATTCACCTTTATCCACACTGGATTGACTTCCTTATGTGCAGGGGACCTTGTTCTTTTCCTCAACAGCCCAAAATACAGGAAAAGGAAGGAATAAACAAGATTTGTCCCTTCCTTCCACCCATCACTCACCTTCCACGAGCTCCTGGGTGAACATGGGACTGGCATAGAGCCATAGCTCTCATGTTAGTCACCTTATACCTGAACAGAGAACTCGATCTTCGGGTTACATCCCCTTTCCACGTCACTTCTGGCACACATGGAGCTCTGGCAAGCATCTGTGGATGTCTGAAGCCAAACACATGTTCCTGGGACACCAGTTGAGAGTTTTGGAGCTGCACAGGTCACTGAACCAAGCAGCTGAGACAGCCAAACAGACTCCCTTGGGTTGCTCCCACCAGGTCTGCCCTGTGTTACTGGCAGTACCACAGCTGCAGTGGCTGGGGCACAGCAATGCTGTGGGATAGTGTCACCCTCTGGTGACACAGTGACACTTGCTTGGAAAAACATCAGTATCCTCCACATTGTATGGTCCAGCTTCAGGGGTTGACCAAGTGCTCCTCTGCTATAAATCCTGATCTGATCACAAGCCATCCCAGGGGCCTTACTCCCTTAAGATAACCTTTCCCACTGGCTACCAACATCTAACCCCCTGCAGCTCTTCACTTTGGCCTTTCTGAAACCCAACCTGACCACAGGCACAGAAAATTTCAGCTTAGATCCAATCAACTGCCTGGTGGAGCCATCTGCAAATAGATGGCAGAAGCAGGAAGAGCAAGAGCTGTTGTCCTGGCAGTGCCAGGACAGCCCCTGTGATTCCTGGCACCAGCTCTCCTTGGAGACACAGCAGCAATTCTGGATCATGGGGGCTCTGGACCAAAGTGGAATCCATTCCTCACCCCACAGGACAGCGCAGTGGGACTGAAACCATGGGCAGTAACCTTGATCCCAACTCCTCCAGCCACACCCTCACTCTGCTTCTCCTCCAGCCATTCCAGATAGCTTGTGTAGAGCAAGGGAAGCTTCTGAGAGGTAGTGTGACCCCCAGCACCTGGGCATACTTTCATGTCACAGAACCCCTTGTTCACCCCTGCCTTCCCTATCCTCACCTCGGGAAACAGCTTCCTTGCCAATAGCTGTGGTCACAAACCTGACCACAGATGCTGACTTCACCCAGTCTGCACCAGTGGCTACCCTGTGTCCTCCCAGGAGGATGAAGGTGTCTCCAGAGGGGAATGTTGCCCACCTTGCCCCTCGATATTTCTCAGCAGTGTAGCAGAGCTCCCACCTGAGGGCCCAGTGGCAACACAGTTCCAGGAGCTCTGTGGGGACCCTGCAGTGGTGCAGGTGTCATACCAGCCTGCTTTCCAGATGGGCACTTTCATCCAGGAGGTGAAGACTCCACACAAGCAGTAGGTTTGTCTCCAGCTGCTGAACTATAGCAGCATCATTCCCATGGGGAGGAAATACCCACACATGATGGAAATGGGAGGGGGTCTTAGTCCTGAATTTCCAAAAGCCTCCTTGGTCCTTGTAGCTCTGATCTTGTGTTTGTCTCCTCCAGCACCAGCTCTCCCCACCATAAGGCCACCCACAAATTCTTCTAACACCCTGAAAGATCTCAGAAGCACTCCTTCCATCCAAGGCACCACAAGCCCCACATTCATCAACTGAGGACAAGACAAACACAACCACTGGCATTCAGAAAGCTGCAGCCCCAGGAGAGTGTTTTATTTCTCTTAATTTGGAAGCTGGTTTAAAAGAACAAAGCAAAAGCTCTGCTTTCCAAGTCAGCAGGAACACTGCAAACACCAGTCCAGTAACTCTGGGCTGGGGCCTGAAATTTTCCTTTAATACAGATAACGCTGGCCAGCATACAGATAAACTAATAGAGATAATGCTAGTACAAGCTGGGAGGAGACTCTGGGAAGGGTCTGCCTGACTAAGAGGCTGTTTCGGCTTCAACAACACACAGAAGCACCCTTGGAATTGCTCTCTCCCCTCCCCCCAGTTATATAATTGAAACACAGGGTCACCTGCACACAGCAGGGCTCCGTGTGCTGCCTCAGTGCTCAGCCCAGCCTTGACTCAGTGATGGCCTCAGCATCACTGCAGGAAATTTCTGGCAGGTGACCACTCTCCATCAGTTCCCAGCCGAGCCAGATGCAGCTGACAATACTCTGAGGATCAGAGAGCCATCCCCAGGATTGCAACCACCCCCTGCACTGGGCTCTGCCTGCTCCAGCTCTAGTCTAAGTGCCTCAGCAATTTCTTTTACTCCTGTAGCCTCTTCCTGATGCAATACAAAGCAAATGAATGGACGGTCTGTGTTTAAACAGGAAAAACTCTGGGAAGTGAACAGCAGATTTGCCTTTTCAGGAAAAAGTCTTCTCAGCCTGAGCTTCCTTCTGCTGCAACTTCCGAATCAGCTCCAGCAAATTCATTTGTAGACTCAGCTCCTGCAAAGGGAGAAAGATGTTTTTGCAAGTAGATGATCCCATCCCCTGCTGCAGGAAGCGTGAAGGTCTGAAGGTCTGACCTGTACCACCTCCTCAAGAGCTTCTTGTTCTTAGGCAATTAAAAAAAATCAACCAGGAAGCCAAAAACCAAATGCTTCATCTTGTTCAGGCGTTTCTCTAAAACATGGAGCAGCGACATCTTACCAGACCTGCTGCAAACTGTGGCTGTCTTAGGAATCCCAGTGCTTGAGGATTCCTTAAGGATCCAGAGAGGCTCTTTCCTCTTGACCATGATAAATGTGCTAGGGTCTATGAGGGCTGGCCAATTCTGCAGGCTGAGGAGGGGCAGCAGCCCCAGAGGAGGTTCGCCAGACCCCTCCCCACATCCCCCACAGCATCTCCAACTCCCTGACCCCTTCCCATCACAGAAGGGCAGGAAGAGGAGGGATCACTTTGGGAACCCTCTAAGTAGGGTCCAAGGCAGGTGCAACACATGGCTGTGCTACTGCATCAAATTCCCTGCAGGCATTTAATTCCCCATTCCTGGAAAACTCCCTTTTCCAGGACCACAATCAAGTGGAGACATCAACATTAGCTCATGGTTCCTTTGCCACCTGCTCATTCTTTAGTTACATCTAGCTCAGAGACAACAGGGTGGAGCCAATAATTTTTGAGTGTAGGTCTGTGACTCAGCCCTGCAGATATGGAAATAAAAATCTATTTTTGTAAAAATATATCCCCTGCACAAGGAGGCATTTCAGACAGACTTGGGGGTGAGGGGGAAACACATCAGCTGATGGGAACAGATTCCTGCAGGGATTTCTTGGTGGCACTCAAGGCACAAGCTAAGATCTAGGTTGGGCTTGGCACCTATCCTAAAGGCAAACATACACAAACCCAGCAAAGAAAAATCCTGATAAGGATTATTACTTACAAAAAAACCATAAAGGGAACAGCAGAAGGGAGAGAACAGGCTCTCTGTATTATACAGCAGGGGAATAGCAACACTGAAAAAATGAGTGGCTTGTTCAAGGCTCCACAACTGGGAATCGTGTGGGTGGGTGTTAGAAAATGCCTGTTTAGCTTCATTTAAGCTGTCTTTTTCTCAGCAGTAGGTCTTTATCAAAGTGACATTCGATCAGCTGAAAAAACAGAGTGAAGAACAGCCTGTTTCTGTGTTTTCTGCAAACTTGTATGGCTTTACCACAGGACTTGAGAATTTTGAGTTTTTTCATTCCTGCAGTGCACAAGGACAATGTGGACAAACCCAGGCAACTCTTCAGATGTTTTGAGAGCAAATACCTTGGGGTATTGGGGAAACTGGGAACAATTCTTTAATCAGTCCGAGATCATCAGTTCCAGCAAGTCACATGCAAGAATGAACAAGGTGCCTAATAAACAGTCTTGAAATCGGTTTTTATAGCTATGCTGAATATAAATGCAGTAAATTAACTATTTTAGTGCTTTTTAGACCCATTTGAGATTCACAGGACTGTAGGCTGTTGGCACAGTGTTTTTTTTCCTCCACAATGGAAAAAAATACTGCAGGAAGTTGGGAATGCTGCCAAGTGGTACCTGTGTTTCTGCTCTTTTGTTATGAGCTGAGGTCTATCCAGTGCACACCACCCACCATCTGGGAGGCAAAGGACAGATTGTTCTGACACACTCATCCCCAACTTAACTACAGTGAGATTTTTTTTTTTTTTATTGAAGATATTAACCCAAGAGCACTGTCAAACGATCATGGAATGGTTTGGGTTGGAAGGGATTTTTAAAGGTCATACATTTCCCTTCCCTTCCATGGGCAGGGACACCTTCCACTATCCCAGGTTGCTCCAAGCCCTGTCCAACCTGGCTTTGAACACTTCTAGGGATGGGGCACCCACAGCTGCTCTGGGTAACCTGTGCCTTACCAGCCTTTCAGAGAAGAATTTCTCCCCAGTATCCCACCTAACCCTGCCTTTCCACCATCCTGTCACTCCAGGCTCTTGTCGTGCTGTGCCTGAACACAAACCTGGGGGTTGGTGGTGATATAGAAGCCAGACACCCCGGCCTTCTCCAGGGTGCTCTGCTGGTCAATTACTTTTTGGTCCAATTCCAAGACTATCTTCTCATCCATCATTCGTTGTTCCTCTCGGATCTGCTGCTCCATAGCCTGGAAAATATAAAAGTCAATGGGAAAGTGAAATACCTGCCTTCTTCCCAGTTTTTTCTCATCTCTTAAGACTTTTACTGAAACCCAAGAGCAACCAGGCCCTGAATCCCTCCTGATGAGTCCAAGGGTAGCTGTGGGTAACCAGCACAGCCCCAGGTCTTAACATTTCCACCTGCAAAGCTGTCACTCAAGAAAATGCAGGGAAGTCATGCGAACAGCCTGCTTTCTGAGTGTCTGGAGATCAGGAAAGACCACGAGGAACCGGAACTGGTCAGGGTCTGAATCACTTTCCCTGATGAGTCACCACCTGAGCTATGGCTGAGCTCAACCCAAGAACTATGTGCCACTCACAGGTGAGGCTGAAGGAAGCCTTGGAGGAATAATTTACACCACGGAAGCTCATCAAGATGGCTTCCTGGACACTAATATGCAACTGGAACTGTAAATCCCATTCAGATCTTATTTATTTGTGAAAGGATCTGAATGCTGGACTCTATTTTTGACAGACAGAACATCATGAAAGAAGGACTCTGTGCTGAAGTTTGCGCAGATGTTGAGGCAGGAGTGGCCATGTCCTCCTGGTTGGAGCAATATTCTGGTAGAGTCTCTGTGCTACCTCCAGATAAGAAGTGGAGCCCAGCAAACATGTGGATGAAAAAGGCATGCTGGAAATCAGGAGTGGAAGCAGAGAGCAGGACTGCAGGGGACAAGCAGAGCACAGATCAAGTAGAGAGCCCTATGTGTGCAGAGGTGATACAACCTCACCAGGCTGCATTGAGCAGCAGACTTCCTTTGCAAGCCACAGGGAGCACCAGGAATCATCAAATCCCATCAGAAAACAATGGCAGGCTCATTTTTCTAGTGTGGGCAACAGAGTGAGGGGGCAGATTCTGCCCCTCTGCTCTGCTCAGGTAAGGCCCCACCTACAAAACTGCCTCCAGATCTGGGGGCCCAGCACAGGAAGGACATGGAGCTAAAAGAGCAAGTCCAGAGAAGGCCAAGGAGATGCTCCAACGGCTGAAGCCTCTGTGTGACCTTAGAGCCCCTTCCAGTGCCTAAAGGGGCTCCAAGAGAGCTGGAGAGGGACTTGGGACACGGAATAGAGTGACACAACAAGGGGGAATGGCTTCAAATGGATTATATTGGATGTTAAGATGGAATTCTTCCCTGTGAGGATGGCGACACACTGACAAAGGTTGCTGAGAGAAGCTGTGGCTGCCCCATCCCTTAAAGTTTCCAAGGTCAGGTTGGATGGGGCTTGGAACAACCTGGGATAGTGGCAGGTGTCCCTACCCATGGCAGAGTGTGGGACTGGATGAACTTGAAGATCCCTTCCAACCTAAACCATTACACGATTCTGTGCTTCTCCTGCAAGAAGTATGAAATAAATAAACCATTAGAGAGCATCCAAAGGAAGGCAATGAACATGGTGAAGGTCTTTGAGGGGAAACCATATGAGGAGCAGCTGAGGACACCCAGTCTGTTCAGCTGGAGAGGAGAAGACTGAGGGAAGACTCACTGAAATTACAACTTCCTTGAAAGGGGAAAGGAGGGGCAGACAGTGATCTGTTCTCTGTGGTGATCAGTGACAGCACCTGTGGGAATGACCTGAAGTTGTGTCAGGGAGGCTCAGGCTGGATATCAGCAAAAAGTTCTTCAGAGGGTGCTGGGCACTGCCCAGGCTCCTCAGGGAATGGGCACGGCCCCAAGGTTGCCAGAGCTCCAGAAGTGTTTGGACAGTGCTGCCAGGGATGGACGGGGGTCAGGGGGTGTTGGGGGATATGTACAGGGCCAGGATTTGGACTGGATGGCTCTTGTAAGTTTCTTCCAACTCAGCTTATTCTGTGATTCTGTGAAAAGCCACAAGTTTCAACATTTCATTCATGCAATGCCATCCCTTTGTAACAGAGAACATAGGCACATGTTCAGCTGAAAATATCCATGTGGTTAAACTATCCCCACTGTACAGAAAGGCAGAAGTCACAAACCCCAGGCTTTCCTACACCAGTGACAGGTGGTTAAAAGGCTTTGGAAGGGAGTTGAGTACCTCTACCCTGCCAGAATTCCTGGTGAAAATTCAGAATTTGTGTGACAGAACTCTTGGCCATGAACAGCCTGAAAAAGGGCTGAGGTGTGGCAAGGGTATCCATGGCTCTTTGCAAAAAGTGTGACCTAAAAAAGAGCAGTTATCTCTCACATGGGGCAGGAGCTACCTCTTGGAACCTCTCCTGGATGTAGAGCTCACAATTAGCACATCACAGTGAGAAACCTTCACAGAACCACAATTTAAGTAGGATGCAGAACTTGGATCCACTAGAAGGTGACTATACAAAAGCTGTTCCCAGAGAAAACATTCAGGGCAGGATCTCATGGCAGTAAACGGGAAGAAACTCAAGGCAACTCCAGCCCCAAAAGAAGGCAAGGCAGAGTGATAACTGCTCCTTCACCAAAGGATGCTGAGGAACCTCAGCAAGCTCTGTCCTCATACTTTCTTCATTCCGGGGGTTCGCTCCCTTTGTGGGAGATACAACAGATTAAAATCCCTCATTCCTCAGACCTTCCTTCCTCCCACCCACCTCAGTGTGCCATTGACTCCTTCACTTACTGTGCTGGAGGACTGACCTTCTTTGGCTTGAAAAAACACCCAAATTTAAGTGCCTCACATTGTTTAGTGTTGGCATCTAATTCTGGGTTAGAGAAAAGTGTCGTATCTTGGAGACAAATCTGAGGCACACAGGTTTTGCTTCAGCCCTGGTGGCCACAGATCTGCATAATGGGCTAAGCTTTTCTAAATGCCATGGGTTCCACTAAGAAGTCAAATATCTAAAACATACACCTTGTACTACCTGTCCTAGGAGCCCCCTAGCTCCCAACCTATGTCATGGAAACATTTAATCACAGAGGGCAGCCCAATGACACACATATCAAATATAACAGAAATGACCAATCTATTCAAAATGCTCTACAGCAGAATTGTCAGAGGATAAAGAAGTTTATTAACTTTATTATTATATATAACTATTAACACCTGGGAGAGGAAAACAGTAGAAAGACAGAGGGCAGGTAGGAGGAAGTTGGACAGCATGTAAGACAAGGAGAAGTGAGACATATTTGAGCAACTTAATGAAATACAGGAAGCATTTAAAACAGGCAGTAGAGATTACTCAGAGACAGAGGTAACAAGGACAGGTATCTGGGGTCCAGCCTGGCTTTAGTCTCCTTAACAAGAAATGAGGAATGTGGAAACACCAAAGAACCCAACAACAAGCGCTGACAGGGTACTTGCCATGGGCCAAGGCAGGAAAGTTCTTGTTCACCTAATGTGGACCAAAGTAGCTTCCCCCTGCATTTCAACTCTGCTGATTAACGTAACCAGCTACTTGTCATTTCCTTATATTACAAAACTACCTCTATCTATCACCAAGTGGTGACAGAAAAGTCCTCTGGGACTGAATCTTTTTGAAATGCCTTGGGATGCTCTCAGAAACTATTACTGTAATTATGAAACTCAAAGTGTTTCCTCCTTATCAGTGGTACTCAGTAAAATGTGATTGTTTTGAGTATTGTCTACTTTTGACTTGTTATAATATCATGGCAGATCTTAGGTGCCTTCTGCATGATTTTTATCACTTGCTTCCTATCCCATACAGGCTTCAGCCCATCAGATAATGAGGGATCATTAAAATACTGTGGAGAACATTGCCTTTGGAGCAGGCTCTTGAGCTTCCACAATTCTCAGATCATACCTGGGATGGCAAGAGCCTGCACCCCTATCTTGAGGGGATGAAAGGCAAAGCAAGAGGAGGAGGCCTCTAGACTGGGGTGTGGAACCTAGGTCTGTGCTAGCAAGGACAGCTGGTGTCTCTTGAGGCTGCAGGGCAGGAATAGCCAAACCCTCTGGAGGTGCTGCAGTTCTCCTGCAGCAACGGGGCTGTGAGAGCCCTGTGAAGGGACACAGCTCTGCAACCCACTCCCCCATCCCTAGCCCAGACCCCCCTCACCTCCATCTCACGCTGCTGGGCTGCACGGAGCAGTGGCAGGTTGTGGGGCCTGCAGCATTGCTGGGCCTCCTTGTGCCGGTGGAAGAGCTCCTGCTTCAGCCCTGCCATGGGCACGGGGGACTCAGGAGGGCATGCTGCTGCCAGGTGCCCTGAATGCCATCAGTGCCACCCCTCCCTCCCCCCCCAGTGCTCTCCCCATAACCTGCAGTGTCATTCCCTACAGCTCCCTTATGCCCTCACAACTCACCCCCAGGGCCCCCCAAACCTGCCTTTCCAGTGCCACCCCAAGTGCCCCCAACCTGTCCCTCTCAGCATCATCACCAGCCTCCCAGTGTCCCCATCGCAGTCCCCCAGTGCCCTCTGGTGTCACCCCCTCGTGTCCTCCACTGTCTCACCCCCCCCCACATTGTCTCCCCCATTCCCCACACAACTCCCCCCAAGGCCCCACTGCCCCCCAGCATGTCTCCCTAGTGTCCATCCACCGCCCCCACAATGTCCCACCTCCAGTACCCCCCGAACCTCCCCCCAGCCCAAGGATGCCCCAGGCCCGTCTCCCCCCCAGGGTCCCCATCACTTCCCTGGAGTGCTACCTCCTTTTCTCCTGAGCTGTCCAGCCCCTCTGTCCCCTCCAGTTCTCCAGGACGGCCACCCTTGTACCCCTCGTCCCAGTGCTCCCCTCTCCGGTCCCCCCAGTGGCCTGGGACTACCCCCACGGTGGCCCCGGTACCGCGGTGCTCGCTGTGCAGCTGCCGCCGCTGGCTGTACAGGTTCTTCTCAGTGAGGTGCTGGATCTCCAGCAGCCCCTGCACGATCTCGAACACGGTCCCGTCCAGCAGCGCCAGCGCCAACTCGGACAACGTCGTGTACGAGAGGCGCTGCTGGCAAGCACTGCGGGCACAAACGGGGTCAGCGCCGCAGCGGCAGCGGCCCCCGGCCCCCTGGGGTTCCTCTCACCTGGGCAGCGCCTTGACAAGCGCCTGCAACTCGGCCAGCAGCTGGTAGTGCCGCTCCTGCTGCTGGGACAGCACCTGCTGCTGCTGCTGCTGCTGCTGCTGCTGCTGCTGCTGCTGCTGCTCGGCCGCCTCATACCCGCCGGGCCGCGCCATTGCCCGATGCCGCTTCTCACCGTGATCTTGCGAGCTACGCCTGCTCAGGGCCGCGCGGCCTCGCCCACGTACCGCAGTTCGCGCATGCGCGGAGCCCCCACGACCCCGCGCGCCTCATTCGCCCCGCCCAGCCCCCGAGCGGCTCGAGCCCCGCCCATTGCCCCGCCCCAGGAACTGCCAATGCCGGTCCAGCGCCCCCTGTGCCCCGCCCATTGCCCCGCCCCAGGAACTGCCAATGCCGGTCCAGCGCCCCCTGTGCCCCGCCCATTGACCCGCCCCAGGAACTGCCAATGCCGGTCCAGCGCCCCCTGTGCCCCGCCCATTGCCCCGCCCCAGGAACTGCCAATGCCGGTCCAGCGCCCCCTGTGCCCCGCCCATTGACCCGCCGCACCGCCGCACCGCCTTTCTCCGCTCCCGGTCGCCGTTCCCGTCCGTCCCCGGTCCCCGCCGCTCCTGCTCGTCGTTCCTGCCCGTTCCCGGTCCCCGCCGCTCCCGGCAGCCCCGGGACCCCCATGCCCTGCCCCCGGCCCCGGCCGGAGATTTCCAGGCGGTTCCACCCCAGCCCATCCCACGGGGAGGAATCTCGGAGTGTCCCGCTACTCCAGCTTGGAAGCAGCTGCAGATGTTTTAAATTAATTTATCAGGAGCGTTTCAGACGTAATTTGTGCGCTTTGGAGTGGATGAGTCAAAAGTGGGCGACAGGGTGACATCAACCACGCCCAAAAATGTGCACCACCAGCACTGGTGGGATTGCACTCTGTGTAGTAATTCCAGCCCGTGAAGTGGACACTGCATCAGGGTCTTGCTGGACAATGTCTGTGGGTGCCCTGGGAAGGACGAGGCTGCACGGCTGCCCAGATCTTTTTCAATCCCTGAAAACACGTGGAGTGTGTTGTGTTGGGATTGTGATGGGTCCTTCCTGTGCGTGCTGGGGTGTGGGAGATGAGAACTGGAAAAGAATGAGCTGTGCATTCATGGCAGCAGAACATAAGAAAATAGAGTCTTGAGTTAGTAAGAGGAAAGATTCATTGAAATGGGTTAAAAATGCCTTAAAAATACTGGTTTTAATATGACTTCAAAGCCTACGGAAGCTGCACTGCTGCTCAAGGGGACTGTAAATGGCAGAGAGAACCCAGAGCATCTTCAGCAGAATAGGGTATCCTGAAAACATCCCTGAATAGAAATTACTTTTTTTCCCCCAGTTCAATGCCTCAAATTTCCTTTCAAGGTACCCCAAATCCCAGGTTCTGGAGAGTTTTGGCTGACTGCAGATCTCTCTACACTTGGGATGTTTTGACCTTATGGTGTTAACCCTGCCGTGTCCCCTGCCCATCCTTCCCCCAGCCTGGTAGCAACACCTCAATGGAATGATTTCCTCAGGAACCACTACGAGGTTTTGCCATGCTGGAGCAGTCAGAGGCTGAGTGCTGTAGCCTCTGCTGAGCTGCTGGGTAATTGGAAAAAAAGTTCCTTTAAAACAGAGCAATGAGCTGTGCTGCTCAGCTTTGACTGGGGCAATAGCCTGGATCAGGATGAAAGCAACCTCAGCACTTTGCCATACTCCTCCATGAAGATTTGATGACAGATTTTGCTAAATATCCCCTTCTGCGTGTCACCTGCTGTCACAGAGTTTTGCTGTCCTGGGGAATATCCCCAGAACAACCCAAAATCCCACTGATAGACAGTGATGCTCAGGTATAGTGACAAAGGCTTCACCTGAAACACGACTAGATCAGCTGCCTCCCCTGACATGGCTGCCTGCCCTGGTGAGGATATAAATGCCACCTGCCTTGTCCCCTCCAAGTGTCACAGCCTCATGAACATGGCACAGTGCAGCGTCTGCCTTGACTTTGCTACTCTCATGGCTTCACTGGACTTCTGCTCCCTGCCCAAGGCTGTTTTGAGGGGTTTTCAAGCCTGTGGGTGTCTGGCTTTGAGGATCCTGAGCAGCAGCAGCAGGCTGGAGGGAGGCGGCCATGCAGAAGTCTCTGGCAGTGCATGGCCGTGGCCGTGGACAGTGGCCATGGGGTGCCTGTGCATCCCTATGGGTGGAAAGGGGGTGGCCAGGCAGCTGAGAGGCTCAGCCCAGGGAAGAGGAGGGCACATGCCCAGGGACATTCTACAGCCTACTCTACAGCAGTGCCAGCAAAGGAGCAGGCACAATCTGGTGCCTGTGCACCCCGGTGAAGGTGAAGGGAGGGGGCAGCCAGGGCTCTCTGCTCCACCATGGACATTCCTCTCCCTTCCTTTGTGCTGCAGGAAATCTGCGTTTCCTCCCTTCCCAGCGCTGCTCCTGCCTCAATCACTACCAGATGGGGGTCCCATGCATTTCTCATTAGCCCGGCAGCTCTGGGCGCTGCCTCTGCAGCCTGTGAGGCTGGCAACACTAACGCTGGTATTTTGGGGCTCCTGGGGCAGGGATCTGAGCTGGTGTGTGCTCCATGAGGTACCTGTCTGTGCTTTGCAGCAGGATCATTGCTGGGCCAGGATGCTGGTGGGGATTCAGGGCAAGATCTCTGTGGGGATGGAGATGAGACAGCGTCCTCTGCTGGCACCTGCACAAGCCCCATGGGGACAGAGGGACATGGGGTGTGGTTGGAGAAAGGAGCTCAGTGAGCTGGACTGCAACTGAGTCAGTCATTGGGGACAATCTGCAGCCCTAGGCTGTGTCTGGGAATGTAGGGGAAGTGGGTGGGTGGCACACACAGGGACCAGGGCTGGAGAGCACAGTGACCTGGGGTGTCCCATGCTCTGTATGTCCAGGCAGGGAGTACATCAGCATATATTGGGATGTGCAGGAGGCTCCTGGGGGGTGGGTTCAGGCTGAGGTGGGGTAGTCCCTGACCAGCTAATAGTGTTTGCAGTGGTGCCACAAGCAGCTCAGGTGACACAGAACGGGTGGAGGAAGCACAGATCCTTCCTGAGCTCCCTAGAACTTGCCAGCAGCAAAGATAGAACCACAGCAGCTGGACCCAGGGGCTTGAGAGCAGAAACAACCCTGCAGTTGGGTTGTGATGCCCAGGAAGAGCCTTAACTAAGCCTGGATTTAACTATGAAAGGACAGACAGACCTGAGAAAGGTCCTCTGTCCTTCCTCACCCTCTCACCCCCACCATGGAGTAAAACAGTGGCTCGGGAAGAGCCCAATGGGACTCTTCCTGCTGGGCAGGATGAGGCCCCATTTGGGTGCTCATGACCATGGGACCTCTGCACTAGGAGAGTGGGATGTCCCTTGCCTTGGCACAGAGGAATCCGTGGCTGATCTTGTCCTGCTGCTGCTTCTTGAGCCCCCAAACCAGCTGCAGGGCTTTCCTCATGCTGCTGGTGCAGAGGAGGCTGGGTGGAAGCAGGGGGACAAGAAATACAACAGGAGTGGTATGTCTGTGGAGCATGGTGCATAGGGGTGTACTGCCATGGGGAATAATCCCCAAGAACAACCTCCTGCAGGAGCTGTCTGTCCAAGCCTGGAGTCCCTTGAAGAGCTGCCACATCACCATGGCTCTGAGTTGTTAGGTTTTTAAAAATATAAAAATATAAGTTTTCTTTCTTTCTGTTGTTGTTTCTTTGTTTTTCTTGTCTGGGCCTTTCTGCTGTTTCTGAGAGCTCTGTGAGCTTGGCTTTCACCTAACTTAACTTGTCTCTGTCTCTGTCTCTGTGAAGGCTTTCTGTTTTCCCCCAGCCCTGCGTCTGAAGAAGAGGTTGAGTCGTCTGTTTTCTCGTTCTCAGGAATTTGTTTATTCTTTGTTATCGCATATTCGTTCCCTGGCCTGCCACAGCTTCTCTGCAGGTCAGTGCTCTCCTCTTTGGTCTGTCTGCCCTTCATCTGTCCTTGCTTCGTCTGTCCTTCCTTGGGAGGGCACTATCTTTTATACTGAAAATTACGTGTACTTTATTTATAACAATTCTCCAATATCTATCCACTATGTTGTACAGTGTACTTTTGTTCCAAACCAATCCAAATGTGCCACACCACCACAGAAGATGGAGAACAAGAGGATGAAGAAGCAGCTCAGGGACACACCCCATTTCCTCCATCTTTGCCCCCTGATCTCACATCTAAAATCCACAAATTCTACTTTTTCACCATGTGACATACTAATTATCATTCTATCTAAATTCTTGTGACTTATAAATCTTCCCAGGACAGTCAGAAGGATTTCCTGGTTCCCACACCGAGTCACCACCCCAGAGCCAAGAGTGGCCCCCCCCAGCCTTTGGTGAGTGTGGTGTCACTGGGCAGCCAGCTGTCACTGAAAGAAGCCAATTCTGCACCAAACCTGTCTTTACTGCTTCTACTGTGGAGTCAGGGATAAGTCAGCATCGTCTGGTCCTTGGGCTGAGAGCTGGTGAGCATCCCAGCAGCAGCCCTGCTGTCCATGGCCTTGGTATGGACTGAGATGGCTCAGGCTGGTGACTGCACAGCAGCTCAGCCCGCAGTTAGACCCTGACTGCTGCCTGAGCCAGGCTTGGAGCCAGGGTTTTCCTAAAGCAGCAACTCCCCCACAGGGCCAGGTCCGGGGATCTCCTCTCCTTAAGGATGGATCTGTCCCTCCTCAGCCAGCTTGACTTGGATGTTTTCCTCAAGTCTCCTCCAACTCCTCTTTGGATCCTCCAAGAGCTGTACCAGCCCTCTGAGCAGGGGCTCCAGCAACAGCCCTCTGACTCCACCCTGCACTGGCTGCATGGTCACCCGCCACAGTGGCTTTGACATCTGTCCCCAGCCTTGCCCCCTCCTTTATCAGGCCACTTTAACCTTTTGTGGGCACTCACCTTATTCCCCAGGCAAGGGGAGGGCATGGCTGGGACTGCCAGAACCTCAGCCTCAGGCTCACCAGATTTATTTCAATTTAAACACTGCAGAGTAAAAGTGTTTCCCCTGTTCTGGCCTCTGGAGCTGAATAACTGAATGGGAATTTCACCTCTGAGCTGCAGCTAAAATAAGACCTGGATTGAGGTGGTTACTGGCTCTTGGTGGTGTTGGTTGAAGCCTACATGCTTTCTTGCAGGCTGGCTGCTGGTGTAGCTAGGAGACCAAGGGCTATTGGGCTGGAAGGGCAGCATGCACCATTGGAAACATCAGAAAACATGTCCAGGCTTTGTTTGTCTGCGCCAAGCTCCATGGGGACTCAGAGGAAATGCTGCAGCCATGTGTCCTGAGTGCTTATCATTCCTGGAATGGGATATGGATGCTCAGCTGGGGCAAATTCATGTGGGTTGTGGCTCAGCAGCCCAGGAGCAGGTCTTTGCCACCTGAAGAGAGAAGGGTGTCAGGTCTGTTTGAGGTGAGGTGACAGGTCTATATCACCCCATGGACAACATCTTGCCTGGGGAGCCTGGGCAAGGGCCAGGAGCTGCTTCCCTTGGACCTGCTGGAGAGGCTCCTGGCTGGCTGGTGCAGGTGCTCCCAGATCACTGCACAGGTCTTCATAACCAAGAATGACCTTGGATGAGACAGAAGTATGTGGGCTTGGATAGGGGTTGTGTGCAGGAGCCACGGGCTGCAAAGGGTGAGTGCAAAGGATGTAAGGGATGCAAGTGACACAGCAGGCTGCAGGGGACACAAAGAATGCAGCGGGGCATAAGGGATTCTTTGAGCTGAGAAGAATGCAAGGGATGTAAGGGATGTAAAGGATGCTGAAAGGGCTGCAGCAGGCTACTAAGAATGCAAGACATGCAAGGAGGCCGCAAGGGATCCAGATAATGCAACATGATGTAAGGGTGGCAGTGGAATGTAAAGGATACAAGGGATGCAAGAGATGTAAAGGATATGACTGTATGAAAGGGTTGCAGCATCCTGGAGCCAACCCCTTCTATCCCTTGGCCAGGGCTGCCCAGTTGGCATCCATGTCCCTCTGTGTCAGCAGCCTGACTTTGGGTAGGGGCAGGGACCCCAGCTTCTGGGTTCTGGGGTCCCCCTTGCTGTGCCTCTATAGTCACCATCTGAGCGGGAGACAGCTGCAGGCTGCACTTCCTTCCTCTCAGGGTATTTTCAGGGTCTCCAAGTCCTTTAGGGGGACAAAACACCCATCCCAAAGAGGCTGCGGCTCCTCTGCTGCAGACAAGGGGCCCATTCAGTCCTGCACCCCGACCCCCGCTCCGCATCCTGTGCAGCTCCTCGGGGGAGAGCGGCCAGCCCCCGGCAGCAGCCAGGACGGATCATGTCGCTCTTAATGAAATCCAGATCCGGGCAGAGCGATGACATTGCGCAGTGATTTGTGCTACTACGCAGACTAAACATGAGCGGGCGCAATGCGGCCGGGAGCACGGGCTGGGGATGAATCAGGTACCCGGAGCCTCTGCCTGACTTCCGCCTCACTATTCCTCCTCTCCTGCTCAAAACACTTGGATAGAGTGCCCTCGTGCTTTCCCTGCAAAAATATCGATTTTTCCCAAATGATGCTTGCAGAAGCTGAAATAAAGGCTCAGGCTCTTGGATTTGCCCAGCGATGGGTCCGTGTGTTAGAAGTCCCTTTGCTCTGTGCAGCTCATTGCCGCCAGGGATTAATTTGCGTCCTGGATCACTTCCACTACTTCATGGGTGAGGGAGAATCTTAAAATGGAGCCAAGGTGGGTTTGCTGGGTGTGCAGCCGGGGAGGTGCGGCGTGCCCACCTGATGCCTGCGAGCGGGGATCCAGCTGCAACTGCTGCCCTGCGCCCCGCTGAAGGCACATCCATGGGAACCCCATCCTTCAGGCTGCACGGGTGGGGGATGCAGAGGCGCCCCTGGAGGACTCGATGAGCCGAAGGTGCATTCCCGCTTTGAAGCCCACGCATTGCATTGCAGCACAGGACAGGGTAGAGGAGGTGACCGTGGCTTTGCCCAGACCTGAGTGCCCATCAGTGGGGACAAAATGGCTTTAGAGGGGTGTCAGGTCCCCTTGAAGAACCTGGAGCTGCTGCTGGGATGGTGCTGGCAGGTGAAGTTCCTGCCAGACATCCTGCTGCCCTCCTTCCCTGCAAGTCCAAGCTGGAGCCCCCTGAAGCCCAGATCCTCAGGGAAGTACCCAGCACAGCACTTGTTGGATTCAGCATCACAAAAGCCAGTCTGTGGGCACAGTGTTGAGAGGTGTCCGGGTGGCACTGCCACAGGCCAGTGGGGATGGGGCTGGCACCTGGATGCTCTGGGCAGGCTCAGCAGACCTTGACGTCCTCATCTTCAGCTCCTGGAGCTTAGAAAAACAGGTAAGTATGTAAATGTTTATGTATATATATACACACACACACACACATATATAAATATATATATCTATAGTGTTTGTGTATGTATATATACATTACTGTATACATAAAACTATAGAAGTGTATAAATCTATGTAATATATTTGGAAGTATATGTACTGCGGGAGTATATAGGAG